>JAMPIV010013188.1:463048-498048 GCA_024509875.1 Oreohelix idahoensis
CCAAATATATTACCCATTCATTTGTGGGAGGGTTGTTGCGGGGGTAGTCCCCCCCCCCCCCCACGTTCATAGAAAAATCACATGGACAACATACTGTTAACTACATACAAAGTTATAAATATATAAGTACAACATAATTTAATTTAGGAGTAAATGTGATATACTTATGATCTGTCTAGATTCAGGTAACGTTCTAGAAAAATCAGTGTTTAGGACTACATTATCCAATTCAAATACAAAATTTTCAATAATACAATCAAGTAACGTTTCCAAATTACATTTAACTGTAATGTTTACTGTTTATTATCAGAGTGTGTACTAATATATTAACACAATTATGGGAAACCAACACTGAGAAAAAGTTAACCAGAGACTTCTCTGAAGATGTACTACCGCACCATATTAAAACCTAATGAGTTTGTGCATTGGCTTGGCATTTCTCATCATGTAAAAAAAAAATTTATCTCAAAAAACACAGCTGCAAAATTCCACAAGTTCAACACAGAAGTACAAAAATAAAAAATATGGACCAAATATACATAGTATTATGACTTAAATGTGGAGATATCATAAATCCACAGCTTACATCATCAGGTTATTAGAATAAGTCGGTACAAACTGTTATGTATACACATTATTTCAATCATAACACGTACAATATTCATCAAAATACAATAATATAAGAATCACAAGAAAAATCTAATAATAAGACATCAGAACATCTTCATAAGAAAACACATGATATTCGAATACAATCGCATAAAATACTATGCTATACAATACAATAATATTTACTGTTCTAAAAAAAACTTAAACAGAAAAAAAAAAAAAAATCTCCAGCGGACTTGTAAACATGTCATCACGCCAACAAGTAACATATCCCTTGCGTAGTTAGCACGGCGACAGGTTCCGCTTGAACAGCTACACCTGAGCGCGAAGGCGACCTACTTTCTTGACAGCTACCGTAAACATGGGGAGCGCCGTCCCTGCTGTATTCTGTAATAAACTTTTACACTTAACACAACGAGATGCTATCTCGACATCAAAATTAGAATAAGCAGTACCATTCAATAGACGATTATTATTCTTATTACCCTGCTTATAAAACATCCTAAGCTTCCGCTGAGGAAAGTCACTCTGGCGATGTGAAGTGAAATTTGGGGCTTTATTCTGTTTATAAAAAACATTGCCATTTCCTCTATTGTGATCATTGTTATTTTTATGAATCAAGTTAGCATTGTTTTTATTACTCTTTTTCCTTTGACATATATATCTATCAAATGGGCCTTGTTTTCTTCCAGAAAAATTACTGTAAGACTCTTTAGTTTTTCCAAAATTCTTACATTCAAAATTGTTTGATCTGTTAAATTGCCTCTTATATCTTTGAGGACAAAAATTATTATTTGCTGAATTCCCTTTGTACTTTTCGACCTCAGGGTTATTTCTCTTATGAAGACTGTTTTTATTTTTCTCTGTTGGAATATGCTTACTAATTGCGTCAAACTGACTGAGCTGAGTTTGACAAGTAGTAGGACTGACAGTATCTTTATTGCTCTGCACATTATGGTCCTCCTTTTTAGGACGGGTGTTAAAAGTTTTATTTTCTGCTGTCAACCTATGAAAATTTCCATCAGCAGATAAATGTTTGCTCTTAAGAGTTTTGACCCCAATTTTATGACCTTTCTTTTCATGATCAACTGTTTCTGTGGACTTATCTTGGTTATTCTGACGCCAAGAATCAGCATTAACAGCAATGTTGTCATAAATTCGTGTGAAATTATATTTCCCACGAAAGGATCGTTGTCCATTTTGTCTGACCTGTCTGTCAGCAAAAAGTGTATGTGGCTGACTTTTTGCAGTAGTGGCTTGTTGAAAAACAATTTTCTGTCTATCGCTGTCAACATGCACAGTAGAACACCTGTTCTTGTCTAAGAAAAAATCAAGAAGACCATCTACTCTCCTTCTAAGATTTGTTATTTCAACCTGTTTATGTGAAATTTCATCACTAAGCTTCTTATTCAAATTCTGAATTCTAGCCATCTTCTCTTTCTCAGCCTTTAACTCTTTTAATCTCTTTTCCTCATTGACTTCTTTATTTGTTCTCCTCTGTGTCAACTCTATCTGTAGTGCCTTGGTTTCACTATCCTGGCTATTTATAAGCTCAATAACCCTTTCTGGTAATACCGCATTCTTTTCTTTAAGTTGGCGACCGAGGACAATGTTATAGTTTAATAGACCAACAAGTGTTTTATTATAGGACTTTTCAAGTTGCCTCTTATCTTCCAACTGAGTTTTCAACTCTTTGATTTCGCTTACTGCAGACTTCAAATTTGCGTGCACCCCAGCAAGTTCCGAGTTTGATTTATCCAAATCATCTGTGAGCTTAGCCAATTTTTTCTGAAGTTTACTCTCTTCAGCAATATTATTTGAACACTTTTTTCTTTCCTGTCTGTTGACTCTTACTTCCTCATCTTCTAACTTTTTTCCCTGATTGTCAGAGATGCCGTAGAAAATTAACGTGTGTATATTTCTTACTATATGATCATGTTTAACATTCATATAGTGGTATGCAAATGAACGAAGGTAAGTTAATAACCATGCCAAATCCTCTGCCATTCTTAAATGAGGATGAGACTGAAAATTGTCCCTAGCAAAAATATCTTAGGGCTCTTGACACATTAATCAAAAATTTGTCCATTACTTCGGCTTCAAGGGCTGAGCCTGTAAAATTATCATCATCTCTAGCTTCCTTCAATAAATATTCCAATATAGGCATCATATCATCAGGATCCCTATCAATATCTAGATCCATAGTGACTTATCTATCGAGTTCACTGTATATGTAATCACCTATACATATTATTGAGGTTGGACAATTACCTTTCCAGCTCACAAAGCTAACTATTTGTCAAGAAATGAGATTATTTCTCAATTCTGTATCACCAATTCCTTTTTCTTATTGTACCTTTTTTCAAGTCATATCATTATCAGGAAAGTCTATATATGTCGTAAAGCCATAAATTACTCATGCATCAAATCCTATAATCTATCGATATAGATATCGACAATAACAACAACAGATATCAATAGAATAGGTAATGTGAAATTCAGGAAGACTCGACGGCATACATGAAGCAACACAATTCACACAATATAAACCACTTATCTTCTGAAAATGACCCTGATCCTTTCCGCCAAGACACTGGATATCACAAAGATTTCAGATAAAACACTCCACTGCGGGAAGGCACAGGAACTTCTTTTCCCTCCAGGTACTCGCTTCAATATGATGTGTGCTCAACAATGCACAACATGACAGGAACCGATATACAGCATACACCGCAAGTCTTGACTCCTCTGTAGTCGTAGATGTACACGGCACACCGTGTATCATGACATCTTGAACTTGAGATCGTGATAACTGGCACAGGTAAGCCGATTATCGCAGGAATCAGTCACAACCCGTACAAATGTTGGTAGAAATAGTGTTACAGTGTACTTGAACTTTCGTGACCACCGCAGACGTTGTTTTGGTCTACAGGCATGAAATACTAGCACGGATGAGGCGTGCGTGCTTTCTTAACTGCGCCACTCAGGCAAAACGCTAACCAGGTCAAGATTTCTGAAGCACATGATATTTAGGCCACGCCTACACAAGGCTATTTTATGAATTCGTTGAGTTCTCGTAGTAATAATTTTCAACGCGAATGTTCCGTGGATGTTACGACCCGTTGGTTTGGTCCACCAACTGATAATACGTGCCGCTTAGCCGCGAGAGCTAATCACCCCCCGGCTCAAAACACTCTGCTAGGGGTATTATCTAAATTATCTACCAACAAGAACTGTAACTTAACTTAAAGAATTTAAGTAAGTCTGCTGGTATATTTACAATTTATTTTTACAGATTTTCTTTTCTGTTTGGAAATTCTTTTCAAGAAAATCAAACTTTATATACATCATTTAAATAAATAAAACAGTTGAAAATAGTTCTAAATTATCAAAAGTCACTCAAGTGTAGCAAGTCCTTTGCTCTTGGTTGAACTAGCTGTTTGTAGAATATCTATGTCTTTATAACACTGTTATTTCACTGTCATTTGATTTAGGCTATCACCTATGTCCAATAAATGTCATCATTAAAGGTGTCTTTATTAGAATCGTGGTTTTAATATAGTGGTGTCATTAGGATACTCTGACTAGTAGCCTTGTTTGGCCACTTATCTTGGTGTAGTGAAGTCTGTCACACTCCTGACATGGCAGGAAAAGTAACATGAGGTTCCTCCAGGCGATGGATACTTGGTACCTGGCCCTATAGACAATAAGGGCTCTCGCACCACAAGTTCCAGTAGTGGTGGCTGACTCTTACAATTGTCTGTGATTGACAGAATGAAACCTTCAGGCACATACAGTCGAGCTGTTAATGGTTATAATGGTCTGCTCTCAGTTACAGAAGGCAAAGGCACTCTTCATTAACACTTGTGTGCTGTGATTTTCAAACTATTATGGCCTCGATTTGCAGAAGGCAAGTTCTTAAATAAGTCACCTCCGGCGACCGAGAGAGCAGTGGCTGAAGGGGTGTTTGCGTATCTCAAAATGTATGCCCCATCTGTCTATGTGTACAAAGCAGGAAAACTAAGATTTCATTTATCTACGTTATTCCTGGGGCGATTTTATTCATCTAAGGCTTAAAATACGCTCTGAATTATCCTTTAACTTTCTAGATAATTGACTTATTACATACTCCCATCTTTTCCTATGCGTAGACCAAACAGCAAAATTATGGACTAACCTGATGTCTCGATGCCTTTCACTAGAGATTTCTTCCTTACTATATCACTCCCCGTGGAAATCTTAGTACTAACGGGTAGAGCAACGTTCCTAAGTGTGATTTTTTGACCTCTGCCAAGCTGTACTTCACTCATAAGTCTGTAGTTAAATTCCTACTGAAACCCTGTTACACAGATTTTGAGACTCCATTGTTAGGCTAGTACGTTATTTGTAAACAACCGAATGAAGACGGCGTTTCATTGGTTAGTATAGGATATACTGTCATAAAGTATGGCGCAGTTTTGGTAAAGAATACCGTGTTGTGAATCCGACCACTTCACGACAATATATATATATATATATATATATATATATATATATATATATATATATATATATATATATATATCTATATATATATATATATATATATATATATAATATTATATATCTATATATAGATATAATGGTATATATACTCTCCCGAAAATAATAACATCAACATTAGAACCCAGTTTAATTTGGAACCTCATCATTGAACCGAGCGATTGTGTCTTCAAGACAAAATTTTAATTTAAAGTATTGCAGACTTATTATTATGGATCAAAATGATAAGATGGCTGCCAAACGAGCTGTCTTGCATCGGAATTCGATTGATGCAGAAATTATCACTGGCAGTAATAAGGGAGAACGAGTCTTAATTCCTCGCATTGAACCGAGCGAGCGCAGTTTGCCATTTAGGATGCGACGTCGTCAATTCCCAGTGATTTTAGCATTTGCAATGACGATCAATAAGGCGCAAGGACAATCTTTTGATCACGTAGAAGTTTTCCTTCCTGAACCTGTTTTCGGACACGGCCAGCTCTGTGTCGCCCTCACCCGAAGAACAAATCATGAAAACTTGAAAGTTTTTGTTAAAAACACTTTTTATCAGGGAACATTGTTTGACACAAATCCGCACTTTCACTAAATATTTTGTCATCAAAGAACTTCTATATTGAATTAAAAAATATTTTTAAAATACATTACAGCTTTTGATTTACTTCCGTCATTATTGATGGGTTATTGCTAGTATATATAAAACAAAGCGTGCCTGGCGTGTCCGTCCGTTCGTCCGAATTGTTTGAGAACTTCTAAACGACCTAGAAATCTTACATTTGGCATTCTGATAGTTCTTAAGATATGGTTCTCAAGAATAGTCGAAAAACACAGAATTCAATATGGTGGCTTTGAAAAAGCGAATCGAATTAGGCAAGAACCTTTGACAGTAAAGACGTAAAGCGTTTGGTTTTTAAGGGATTATTATGGTTAATCAGAATCGACTTCACTGCACTCCGGGTAAACCCATAGGTGCTCAGTCTCCCTCAGCAAACTTCGAAGACACAGAGAGAAACGAAGAGTATGAATGTTAATTGTACCTGTAGCCCGCTGGTTGCGACGGATGCATCCTCTTTCATGTCCATTTCTGCTAGTTCCACGATTGATGCCAAACTCCAAAAGTCTCAGCCTTGTTGATTCATCCGTTGCAGTGTCATTATCCATCAGGCGATCATTAATTGCCATTAGTATCTCTCCCTTGTCCATGTCCGGTGTCCCCATTATGGGTGCTCTCGAATCCAGTCTGTCAGCTCTCTCATTGCCACGTACTCCTGCATGACCAGGACAGTAGATCCACATCAGTTCTTCAAGACTTGAGGATTCTATTGATGTTTTCCATTCCTGCCGCAGCCATCCGTTCTGAACTTTCTGAAGCATGGCTTGAGAGTATCTTCTTCCTTCTTCGTCGTTCGTCCTGAAAAGGGCGTTGGTTGCGTTGTGTCCGTTTACAGCAAAGCTGCGATATTTGCACCTTTCGGCCGACACATCCGACTTCAGCACGGCATTTTTAAGGACCGGGTTTGCCTTCCCACTTCAATCCCTACTCTCTCAGCTAGACTGCAGTGGTGCAGCCTGTTTCGAGGACCACCACTTGGAGGTAAAGTAGGGTCTTGGTCAGCTCTGGTTCGCTGACCCTGACGCAAGCAGTCAAGCCATGAGTTACTGACTGCATTTATCTCTCTAGCTGTGTCTTTGGTCCCGCTTGAGAGTATGACAATATGCATGTTCTGGTTGATGGAGCTTCAGACAGCCACCTCGGTGCTGTAGTAACTGTCTCTACCTCCATTCTCATGCTGGAGGTTGTTGTCACGTAGGCTCCACTCTGTTTAGCAACGACCCTGCCCTTTATTCTCGCAGAGAAGCCCTATCCTGATTTCTCACCACGCACTACAGATCCACCGGTGTACACAATGGCGTCATCATCCCCAGCATGATCACTTACCAGCTGATTAATCTCCAGCTCTGCTTTTCCATAGCCCCAAGATCTGCACTCTCTGCCAAGGCTAATGATGATCTGCTGATAGTTTATCCAGTTCTCCCCTGACTTACTCCACTCTTCCCCTTTGGATACATTTTCAACCCTGGTCACGTCACCTGACCAATCGTAGCCTCTACCTGTGCCATCCATGACGTCTTCCTCTTGAAGTTTGCTCCATTGATGTCAACTACGTTCTCATGCAGGTGGTGTCTTTTGTCGGTGTTTACCCGCATTCAGGCTGTTGCCTGGGCCATCGCATATTAGGGAAATAACCATGTTATTACAACGTTATTGACTATACATAATTAGGAATAGCAATTGTTTTTATTTTACGATGGTGTTAGAAGTTATCTAAGAAGTAGTTTCGGGTTATACAAAAGTTTCAAAATATATGCGTTTTTCACAGAATTGATATGAATTTGGCTTCATAATCCTAATGCAATGAAATTTAAAAAGGGGAAATCTATATATGCACAAAAGTTACTAGTAAGTTTTGAGAGAGCACCTATTCTAAAATTTAAGTCATCATTAATTCTGATAAGAGGCCATCTGGAGAACATGCGCGATGTTTCATTGCTCCAGAATGAACTGAAGTTGCCTGCATGAGTGGTTAGCATTATAGCAAAAGAGACACTGTCGTAAAATGCAGATATAATTATGTCAAGCATATTAGTGAAAAGCATAGACCAGATTGATGTCCTACAGTACCCTTTGCTGTGTGTAAATGGAGAGGATGGCTTTCACTTTGAAAAATTCCCCAGGCAGGTGTAAAATTTAGAAATGCATGCTGTTGCATGAGCTTTTATACTAGAACCTTTATTTATTTTTTATCCGTTAGATATAGATAAGTATGCCAAGATAGAGTTAGAGAAACTGTGCTATATAAGGATCTATCAAAAGGCACCTCGAGCTGATGCTCATATCCACTTGCGAGAAGGTATCAATAATGATGTTGATGGAGGAGAGCGTGGGCAACTTCGTAATCTTCCCTCAAGTTTCACAGGCAACCTCTTTTTCACTATTACCCAATTAAATTGCTCTCATCACTGAAAAAAAAAACATATTTTCCAGAAAGATAGAGCCATTTTGTTAAGAACAATACAATTAAATGTTGGAAGTGTTCTCAAGTAAAGGCCTATCCAAGTATTCATGCGAGAATGCTAACATTTCACTCTATGGCGACGGGAAACTCTTCCACATTACAACGATTGGTCTGGACTCATCAAAGTCAAACTGAGAGTTCTCATGGTTGTTGAAGATTTAATTTTGTCTTAAAGATTTCGATCTTCGTCGTAAAATTCTAAAACGGCGTCAGTTGCAGCTTGTCCTTAATATTGTAAAGAATATGTTGTTAGGAGGGTAGGAACGAAGGACTAGATGTAGTCGTAGCGATGGGTAGTTAGGTCTGGTTTTAAGGACTATCTTCATTGCACACAGACAACTCCATCAGTGCTCCGATCTCCTCCCTTAGATCACACAATGAGGATCTCAGCACAGTGCTGAACTCCGTAGCACCCGCGAAAATCCCATTGTGTGTATATTGGAATCACACGTTTTATAAATATTTCTGAGGTAGGTAAATTTCTAATTTTTAAATTTTGCCAGGGCAGCGGCCTTATGGCCGACTCTTTACGATTCCCAACTGATGTGGGATTTTTAACGTGCGCAACATGCACACGGGACCTCTTATTTTTCCGCCCTTATCCGAGAAGGCTACGCATCCGATCTCACTACCCAGGAGATCAGGGTGGAGTATGACATCATTAGGACCACTGGTTCTGGGAAAAAAAAATTTACATAAATTATATTCCCTCTACTGGGAATCGAACCCGGTACCTTTCGAAGCGGACGCCATACCTCTTAGCAACTCCAACCCGCAGTATTAGTAGTAAGTGACATAAGTAATTGCCATAGTAACGGCACGTAAAGGTAAAGGATCCCATTACACGCCCATTGAGGCATATTGGGAATATGGTGTTAGGCCCATATTTTCTTGACCGTCGGCACACTTGGGGTGATGTGATCAGCATCACGCCGGCGGCCTTAACATTCCCAGAAGTTGTTCTGGTATCCAATTAGGACTGGGTCGACCCAGGAACCGTTTGTGGCCTAAAAAAAAATCCTACCTCATCTGGGGATCGAACCATGGACCACTTAGCTAGGAAGACAGTGCACTAACGTCTAAGTTACCGCGGCTCCCAACGGCACGTAAGTAATACCTAAATCATGTAAAACAAAAGAAATGATAACAAGGGTTAACTTGAAGAAACACCACTAAAAGATGTAGAATCGTACACATATCATGGAAATAATATAGACAAAGTTGGAGGGACAGACAGTGATATCAAAATAAGAATACAAAAAGCAAGAGGAGCTTTCATTGCATTGGGAAACATATGGAGAACAAGAGAAATCAAGTCCAACACGAAAATAAGAATCTTCAACTCAAATGTCAAGTCAGTCCTATTGTATGGCTCTGAGACATGGAGAGCAACAAAAACAACAACCAAAAAGCTACAGACTTTTATAAACGGGTGCTTGCGTAGAATAGAAGGACTGAAATGGTATGAAAAAGTCACAAATGTGGAATTGATGACAAGAACCAGACAAGTGCCAGTGGAACAAGAGTTGAGAAGAAGACGCTGGCGATGGATAGGACACACACTGAGGAACCTGTTGATAGCATTACAAGGCAGTCCTTGTTCTGGAATCCACAGGGAAAGAGAGGCAGAGGTAGACCAAAAAACACATGGAAAAGAGAACCGGAAACAAAAGTGAAAATGATGAGGAAAACATGGAAAGAACTTGAGTGGATGGCACAGGACAGGAAGACTTGGCATGTGTTTGTTGAAGGCCTATGCTCCTTGGGGAGCTAAAGGGTATTGATGTAAAACAAAGTGTTGCAGAAACACTCGCTGCAAGAGCATGTGAATGCTTAGTGCAGTCGTCCTGCAAGGGGCCTCTGTTAGAAGCGAAAAGGATCCTGATGATGATTCACAGTAATGATGTTATTAAAGTAACAGTGAAAATATAGTGTTATTAACAGTAATGGTGTTATTAAAGTAACAGTGAAAATATAGTGTTATTAACAGTAATGGTGTCATTAAAGTAACAGTGAAAATATAGTGTTATTAACAGTAATGGTGTTATTAAAGTAACAGTGAAAATATAGTGTTATTAACAGTAATGGTGTTATTAAAGTAACAGTGAAAATATAGTGTTATTAACAGTAATGGTGTTATTAAAGTAACAGTGAAAATATAGTGTTATTAACAGTAATGGTGTTATTAAAGTAACAGTGAAAATATAGTGTTATTAACAGTAATGGTGTTATTAAAGTAACAGCGAAAATATAGTGTTATTAACAGTAATGGTGTTATTAAAGTAACAGTGAAAATATAGTGTTATTAACAGTAATGGTGTTATTAAAGTAACAGTGAAAATATAGTGTTATTAACAGTAATGGTGTTATTAAAGTAACAGTGAAAATATAGTGTTATTAACAGTAATGGTGTTATTAAAGTAACAGTGAAAATATAGTGTTATTAACAGTAATGTATCAACCCTACGTTAGCGGATCACCCAACTCGTGGCATCGCATCTCACGCCAATTAGTGAGTCTGTTATGTTTTACGAACTCTGCCAACGTTGAATCCGCTGAGTTGGGGAAGCCCTCTGGGTTTTCAAACCTAGATGTTATCCCCAGCTGCACAAGGGTTAATAGTGAAAACTCAATCACTGGAGCTCGAAAGAAGAAAACTTAAGCACAACTAAA
Source organism: Oreohelix idahoensis (assembly GCA_024509875.1). NCBI lineage: Eukaryota > Metazoa > Mollusca > Gastropoda > Stylommatophora > Oreohelicidae > Oreohelix > Oreohelix idahoensis. Next base: position 473,944 of record JAMPIV010013188.1, read on the forward strand.
AACCTATTCCCCATGTCTCTGTCTTCCCATTTAGAAGACAACTAGAAACTTATTCCCCATGTCTCTGTCTTCCCATTTAGAAGACAACTAGAAACTTATTCCCCATGTATCTGTCTTCCAATTTAGAAGACAGCTAGAAACTTATTCCCCATGTCTCTGTCTTCCCATTCAGAAGACAGCTAGAAACCTATACTCCATGTCTATGTCTTCCAATTTAGAAGACAGCTAGAAACTTATTCCCCATGTCTCTGTCTTCCCATTTAGAAGACAGCTAGAAACTTATTCCCCATGTCTCTGCCTTCCAATTTAGAAGACAGCTAGAAACTTATTCCCCATGCCTCTGTCTTCCAATTTAGAAGACAGCTAGAAACTTATTCCCCATGTCTCTATCTTCCAATTTAGAAGACAGCTAGAAACTTATTCCCCATGTCTCTGTCTTCCCATTTAGAAGACAGCTAGAAACTTATTCCCCATATCTCTGTCTTCCAATTTAGAAGACAGCTAGAAACTTATTCCCCATGTCTCTGTCTTCCCATTAGGAAGACAACTGGAGACAATGTAAGGAACAAATAAAATACGGAAAGATCTTTAATGGATGGCACTGGACAGGAAGTCTTGGCATATATTTGTTAAAGACCTTTGCTCTATAAACAGCCATAGGGAAACGATGATAAGAAAAACGTTACGTCATTCATTCACTCATTTATCTCCTTTCAACTCCCTAAGGAACAATAGACCTTCAAATAACGTCTGCCAAGTCGGCCTGTCTCGTGCCATCAACTCTCTAGTTTTTTTTTGTCCGCGTGTTCTTTGGTCTCCCTGTAACTCTCTTGTCCTAGGGTTCAGAACGAAGACTGCTTTAATCAGGTTCCCTCAATGTGTCTTCTCTCCATCTCCAGTGTATATGCCAGATAAACACATCTCAATCGTTATATGCTAGATAAACACATCTCAAGCGTTATGTGCTAGATATAAGCACATTTCACGCGTTATGTGTTAGATATAAACACATCTCAAGCGTTATTTGCTAGATATAAACACATCTCAAACGTTATATGCCAGATATAAACACATCTCAAGCGTTATGTGCCAGATAAAAACACATCTCAAGCGTTGTGTGCCATATTGTGAACACTTTTCAATCAGTGGAGATGTATATGTAAACAGACTCTATCTGTATTATTAACCTTTTCATTTAAATATAAATAACTATGAAAGCTATTCTATTTAAATGTAAAGAAAGTTTATTCCGAGGGATTAAATTTAATTCTCATCGAGGGTAAAGTCTGAGTAATTGGGATGGTGGTATGGGAAGATAGGAACCCATAACTATGGGGTGGAAAACGCCATACCCAGAAGAGCGTTTCGTTCTATTCTTTTACCATAGTAATTGGTGGTACCAGCAGAAAGTACCATCTCTGGAACAAGAAGGGAACCGTGGCCTAAGCTTTAAGACGAAGGACCAACGTGGTAGACTCTCCTTGACATTTCTGGGAAACGAGCTACCCCCGACAACCTTGATCAGAGACGAGCGTGAGCAGAGTGAAAAGAACCGACCCATAAGAAGGAGCAGAACCGTCATTGGCAGCTAATTTCAAATATATGCTGCCACTTGAACTTCTTGTAACATCTCACATTCCCTAAAGACTGTGATGATAACTGTTCTTGATCCATAACTATTCAAATTATTTCCAACTGTTAAAACCTAAAGTGATTATTAAATTTTGTTATTTGTAATGTTATAAATTTAAGTTCGATTTAATCCTTTTAAAGTTACTGCATGTTTGTCTCAGTCAAATTACTACACACACTCTAAACAGAGTTATACTAAAATAATAGAATTCCACTGAGTAAATCAGGGGTGGGCGCTTAAACGAGCTGAAAGTAATAAGTGCTTAAATCCTTCACAAAAGCGTCGGCAGAATTATAGAGTTAACATACTCAGCCAAAGCAGTATTGTTCTCGCTTATTCTGAATATCTTGTGAAGACTCCCTTTGTAATAGAAGTGTCATCACCCTTCTATCTACATCTCTGCCAAGAGTAATTTTGTGCGAAGGTAGATACCTTTGAAGCCCATATTAGATACTCTTGAGTTTTGGCCACTGTCGAACCACTACTGCAAAGCAGGGGAGGCAATACCGTCACTTCGGTGAAGAATCCATGGACAGACCTTGAGCTGATGGCACGAGATTTGAAGATGACATACGTTTGTTGAAGACATATGCTCCTGTTGTAGCTGACGGATGATGATGAATGGTCTCAAAAGTTTTTATTTTTTTATATTTTTGAGCAATAATTAAGCTTCGAGAACCACACAAACATCAGTGAGTCCCTCTTGCAGGTGAGACCCAGTAACTGCAGTTTCTGTTTCTACATTAAACGGCGAAACAACCCAACCAAGTTTCTCCTACGTTGTGAATTGAACGCACTTTACATTGTCAAAGTGTCTTTTTACTCATCGCTTTATTCTGCCAGCTTAAGATGGTTGTTAAAATTTAATTTACTGCCCTAAATCCCATGGCCCTTTGCGGTTTCACCACGGCCATCATAAAGCCCTTTTCATAGTTTCTTCAAGCCGTCTGTCAGCCTTCTGGGCTGTCCCTTCAGGCTTGATCTTTTAACTAGATCGTAAACAATGTTTGCAGACTGATATAAGTACAGCAGAACGTCAATAATTCATCGAAGAATATTAAGAGTACATTTGACAGCTATAAGGAGTTATAAGGATGTCTCAAACGAAGGCAGTGCGCATAGGACGCTAATTACCCACGTTAGAAGGAAGCTATCCATTTTCTTCGGATTTGAATTGAACAGAGGAAGGGGTCGTCCACATTTAATATCACGCAATTTTTGCCATTTTAAAATCCCTTCCTCCCCGCTCTTTGTCATGCTCCGTCACAAAAACCCAGGGACCCTTTGTGTGACGTCTCAAATCTCTTAAACACGTCCCCCCCCCCCTTATTTTAAACGAAATAGTGTTTAATTAATCCGGCTTTTACAAATGCCTTTCCTTTCATGTGCTGCCCCCTACCCAGTACGAGACAGGGCCTAATCCTTGCCCTTCTAAACTAAATTGTTTAGCATTTTCCTACCCAGATAGAAAAATAAATAAAAAACTGAAAATTGGAATGTTCACATCAACCCGAATACTTTCACCTTGCTAAACCTCTGTGTCTTGGATCTCGTTGGACTGTTGTCGGGATGGTGTTAACTTGCTATTTTTTATTCTAATTTTAATCTACTATACTGTTTATTTAGTTTGCATTTAGTTTTTTAAGGTGTGTTTGCGATCTTCTACCCTTATGTCAACAAGTGGTGTCTTACAATGATTCTTTGTCCAACCCAACTGTTGCCGATATCGGTGTTCCCCAGGCTCTATTCTCGGCCCTCTTCTCTTTGCCGTATACATTAATGATCTTCCTCTGCACATCAAACATTCATCCTGTGACCTGTTTGCCGATGACTGTACTGTTTACACTAGTGACAAAAGTTGCACTGCACTAGAACTATCTTTACAAACTGATACACATAATATTATTAAGTGGAGCAACGAGAATCGAATGCAAATAAATATTAGTAAAACGAAATGTATGTTAATATCAACCAGACAAAAACTACAAAACTCGCAGAAAACAACACTTCAGCTCTACATTGGAACATCACTAATTGAAAACGTAAATGAACATAAAACTCTAGGTCTAACTGTTGACCAGCACCTAAGTTGGAACTCACATGTAAGTGCACTCACAAAGCTAACGGCACAAAAAGTTTACCAATTAGCCAAAATCAAACACTTCCTGGATGAGGGGGCAAGGAAAATGTTCTACACATCTCACATACAAACATACCTAGACTATTGTTCCACAATCTGGGATGGTTGTTCCATATCCAACACAAAAAGGCTTCATTCACTTCAAAAACGTGCAGTGCGCCTAGTTGCTGATAAACACCAAACACATTGTATAGATCTATATAACTATCTTAAAATATTACCCCTTAGAAAGCGCTTCCTATTTAACAAAGCTAAATTCGCTCACAAAATCTTGTCACATAATGCTCCAACGTATCTGTGGCCACTTTTCAAATTCAATGAAAAACGTAGTCAGCGCTTAAACCAGTTAAATTTACCCAAGCCGAGGCTAGATTTGTACAAGAAAAGCTTGGCTTACTCAGCTGCTCATCTTTGGAACAATCTTCCACATGACCTGAAAAACATGCACAGTCCCTACTCATATAATCGTAGACTGTTCAAATACATTATGAGTGCGGATTATATGCCGCCCTAAGGGATTATGTTTCGAATTATTATTATCTAATACACTGTATGGAGGGTCTGATGATCTAGTTTTTCATTTTAATATACCTTACTTCTTAATTGTAATCAGATACTGTAATGTATGCTTTTATACTACTTATAATGTTGCATCGCCTCTGAACTAATACCTTAAGTATGCTGGAGAATGTCTGGATACCTAGCAATAAAAGATGAGTAAGAGGAAGGGATAAATGCAAGACGGGCCTATATGCATGATTCTCATCTTTCAGTCAATACCCTTTACCTCCCTAAGGAGCATAGGTCATAAAACTGGATCTCGTGTAGTGGAGGCGTCAACAATTCACTCCCTGTGGCAGTATCTGCTTGGGACTCAAAGCTGCTCACCTGTGGGAACATTTTTCGCATGCGCTGACAACACATGAAGTCCCAGCTATTTCAGCAGATTTCCAAATTGTCACGAGTTCTTATTATACGCCACCATTATCTGATTACGTTTCTAATTATGTCTTATTTACTGTATGAATTGTTTTGATTGTGTTTGTTAGTTTTTTTTTTTTTTTTTTTTTTTTTTTTTTAAGGTATTAATTTTTGTTAATCTATTTTAATTAATAATTCCCCCCCCCCCCTAAATTTGATTATGTCTGGATGTTACAAATGTATGTTATTATTTTACCTCGATAATTTTGTACGCTTAAATAATGCTAAAAATACATGTGCTATTGAAAGGATACGGTATGTAAGATGACAGAGAGAAGAAGGGCAGAATGTAAGACAGGCCTGCGTGCCCAATTCTTAATCCTTTGAAAATATAGTTTGTTCGTTCGTTCGTTATCTATCTATCTATCTATCTATCTATCTATCTATCTATCTATCTATCTATCTATCTATCTATCTATCTATCTATCTATCTATCTATCTATCTATTTATCTATCTATCTATCTATCTATCTATCTATCTATCTATCTATCTATCTATCTATCTTTTATCTAATATACTGTATGGAGGCTCTGATGATCTAGTTTTCATTACAATATACTTATTCTTAATATTATATTCTTAATAACTTATATTCTTAATTTTATGATCAGGTACTGTTAATGTATGCTGTTATACTTCCTTGTAATGTTGCACTGCCCTTAAATTAATACTTTCAGTACGCTGGAGAATGTTGAGTAACAGTAATAAAAGATGAGCAAGAGGAAGGAAGAATGCAAGAGGGGACTGTGTCCGATTTTCAACCCTTGGCAAATTAATTGCTTTCGTATATGTCTATCTAACTATCTACCTAGTCTGATTCTGGTCTTGAGTTTGGGACGCAAAGGAAATGGAAAGGAAAATGGAAAGTAACTGTCTACCCACCTCATCTTGATGAACCTTAAAAAAAAAAAAAAAAAAAAAAAAAAGTCCCTGAGTCATTCAGTTGAACACCGTATGAACATTTTACAAGTTCTCATAACATACCTCTAAATATGTCTCAAATCACTAATTTACAGTACGAAGAATTCGATTCTTTTTTTTTTTTTTTTTTTAAATTTATTTTTTAAAATTTATTTATTTTTTATTTATTTATTTATTTTTCAAATTCATTATTACTATTATTTTTTTTTTATTATTATTTTATTTTATTTTAAAAACACTTTAATTATGATGATTATTGCAAATGTAATATTACTTTTATAATGATAAATGCCTTAATAATGATTAAAGTAAATGTGAGGATGAAAGGATATTAGTATACATGATGAGAGAGAGAGGAAGGGCAGAATGTCAGACGGGCCTGCGTGCCCAATTCTTAACCCTTTGAAAATAAAGTTCGTTCGTTCGTTCGTTCGTTCGTTCATACTTTCTTTTCTTCGCCACCCGCCTCTCTCCTCACTAGCCGTCTCCCTCTCCTTCCACCCCCACCCCTTTTTTTCTTAACTTAGTCTCCCATTAAATTTTTTTTTTTTAACCTTGTCTTAGTTTTTACTTTAGTCTCGCGAGCTTTTCCACGCCCCGGATGTATTCAAGCAGCCATCATGCTCATACATCGTATACAACATGAACCACGCTTACCTACATGTTGTATCGTCATTTATATTTATTTTTCATGTATTCCACATAGATTTTGCTTTATCCCTAGTGCTCGTTTTTTTTCCTTTGTCCTGACGAATACCTTGTGGCCTGAAATTTCCTCGCCATTTGTCTTAGTAAGACGTGTGACCTATTTTTGTCTATCCCACCGTACGATACAAGGAGACAAGATCAGGTACGGATAGAGATACACTACTCGTCAAAAGTCAAGAACCACCCTATTATTTTCAATACACTTTTATATAAGCGCATAGAATGATTAAATGAAGGAAGTTTTTAGTAAAAATGGGTGCAGTATCTTCCTCTGACAGTCCTCTATGCACGTTAAGCATAAAAACAACTCACCGACAACCATGGTTATCACGTGCAATTTGGTTTGCTGACCGTAAATTCACATTTTTAATCTGTTTTTTCAAACTTCCGTACAACCAAACAGGTGAAGTAACCGTGCTGATTGGCATTCCACGTGCAATGGCGACTTTTCGTGAACAGAGTTCACTCTTAATTTGTTTTACAATCAGCAGACTTGGGGTAGTTTCATCACTTGCAAAAACCACTTGCCACCGAGAAGAAGTCTTGACACCTTACAAAGAATGAGGGCTATAGCGTGGATTGAAAGTGGTTTATCTGTCCGTGAGGTTGCTAGACGGCTTGCACTGTCACACTCTACTATCCAAAGAATTTTGGAGAGATTTCAGGCCACAGGAAGTGTGGAGGATCGCCACCGGCCAGGTCGCCCTAGATGCTCCAATAGACATGATGACCGGTACCTCTTGTTGTCAGCCCTGCGCCATCGAACAGTGACTTGTTCCACTCTAAGATGTCAGCTGAGACAAACTGTAAACGTTAATGTCAGTCAAAGCACCATTCGCAGACGTTTACATGAATTTGGACTGGCTGCTCGACGTCCTGCAGTCAGAATCCCTCTTACTCCTGCTCATCACAGAGCCCGTGTTGCTTAGTGTCGCGAGCACATCCGATGGACAAGGCAACAATGGAGTCAAGTTCTCTTCACTGATGAATCTCGCTTCACTGTGTCATTCAATGATGGCAGGATTCGAGTTTGGAGACGACCAGGAGAGCGATTTACTGATGACACAATTCGAGAGGTAGATCGTTATGGTAGGGGTTCTGTCATGGACTGGGGAGGCTTCTACAGACACGGCAGGACCCCACTCTACATCATCCAAGGCAACTTGACCGGCCCAAGATACCAGAACGAAATCTTGAGACCAATTGTTCAGCCTGCTCTGAAGGCCATAGGTGGTAATGCCATCCTCCAAGATGATAACGCTCGACCCCATCGAGCTCGTGTGGTGAATGAGTTTATTCAGCAACATGGGATCATCAGTATGGCGTGGCCAGCTCATTCACCTGACCTTTCTCCGATTGAGCACCTCTGGGATGTCCTTGGTCGAAGATTTTCAACAAATCACCCCCTGCCAATGGATGTTGCACAGCTGAATGCATTTCTGCTTCAGGAATGGCAAGCTGTTCCACAGGATACTCTTCGCTTCGGACCCTTGTGGACTCGATGCGTCTACGCTGTCTTGAATGACTTGCTGCAAACGGTGATCATACCCGATTTTGAAATGTCTATTTGTTCAATATATATTTTGTGACTTTTGAAAAGGTGGGTGACACACTTCAATACTTCATTGCGTTCGAATGTGTGTTTCCATTTCTTTACGTGACATGTCAATTTGGTATTCAATAAATGCCGTTTTGACTGATACCAATTGCTTTTATATCAGATTTGTTTTGTGGTTTCAACCAAGGTTTTTCTAAGTGGCCCTTGACTTTTGACGAGTAGTATAGTATAAGATGGCGGGTGGACTGACGACCCTTATGGTGTGTAATACGGCAAGAGAAATGTAAAAGAATTAAGCAATTAAGTATGGCGATAAAAGAATAAAACAGGTAAATGATCCCGTTACACACCCATTGAGGCATATTGGGAAATATGGTGTTAGGCCCACATTTTCTTGACCATCGGGGTGATGTGGTCAGCATCACGCCGGCCGCCTTAACCTTCCCAGAGTTACTCTGGTACCCAGTTCATGAGGCTGGGTCGACCCCCGAGCCGTTTGTGGTCTTAAAAATCCCACCTCAACTGGGGATTGAACCACGGACCACCGAGCTAGATAAAAGAATGAAAGCAATTATTTTGGTTTTGGTTTTAATGACTATGTTCATTGCGCACAGACAACTCAATCAGTGCTTAGATCTCCTCCCTTAGATCACACAAGGAGGATCTCAGCACAGTAGCACCGGCGAAAGTCCCAATGTGTGTTAGGGATCACACATTCTATAAATATTTCTATGGTGGGTAAGTTTCTAATTTTTAAATTTTGCCAAGGCAGCTGCTTTATGGCCTACTCTTTACGATGTCGAACTACCGATGGATTTTTTATGTGCGCAATTTGCACGTGGGACCTCCAATTTTTCGCCTTTATCCGAGAAGGCTAGGCATCCGATATTTTTTAATGAAACAAACAAATGTATACACCTGTATGATGACAGATCAGCTCGTCTTCACTCAAACCAACAACATTTTTGTACTACTTCTTCTTCCTCGTTCGTCCTGAAAAGGACGTTGGTTGCGTTGTGTCTGTTTACAGCGGAGCTGCGATATCTGCGCCTTTCGGCCGGCACATCTGACTTCAGCACGGCATTTTTTGGGAAAGGATTTGCCTTCCCTCTTCGATCCCTACTCTCTCAGCCAGACTGCAGTGATGCAGCCTGTTTCCAGGACCACCACGTGGAGGTGAAGTAGGTTCTTGGTCAGCTCTGGTTCGCTACCCTTGATGCAAGCAGTCAAGATATGAGTCGCTGATTGCATTCTCTATTGCTGCGTCTATTGGCAGCACTTACATTTTTAAAATTAGAAATGTCATTTTATTACACAATGTCACATTTATTTAAAAACAAATCAAGTTCCTTTACATTAAGTTTCATCGTCATCAGAAGCATCATCATCATGACCATCAACAACGTATTTTGCTCTCCTTACTGAACATGGAACCGCCAGTATAGCCGAAAAGAATGTCTAAAAATTATAGTCCCTCTACTGGGAATCGAACCCGGTACCTTTAGAATTCGAGGCGGACGCCATTCCTCTTAGCCAGTCCGACTCTCTGTTATTTATTTAGCTTTAACTAAAGTATTAGTGTTATTGAATCTAGCCTCGTTATTCTTGAGTTATTCCATTAGTAAGTGTCCCCAGCATCACCCTTCAAGTCCCACAGATAAACAGAGCTTCAACAAACATTGCCCAGTCTTCCTGTCCCATGCCATCAGCTCAGGGTCTTTCTGTGTCTTTTTCGTCTCATTCACACAATGCATGGAGGAGGCATATCTGGAGTCATCCTTATATGACCACCAGCTATGCACAATGCTACAAACTACATACGTGGAAGTGAACCTATGTCTGTGAGGCTAATTACATCCTCATAGACTCTTCTTCTTCTTCTTCTTCTTCTTCGTACACTCTCAGACGTCCACTTGATTGTTCTCAAAGAAAGCAGTAGTCAGTTTGAGGCTATTTGAATCCCCGTAAAGCTTTTCCACGAAAGGAACTGGCGTCGGCCATATGCGCTTTCTCTGTACCGCATATAAGGAGCAGCTTTGAAGCAGATGTTCAGCATCCATTTTATCAGTGCCACAGTTACACTGATCGGTAGTTCCTATCTTTAGCTTGTTGAATAGATGGTATCTCAATCTGTTGTGGTCAGTGCGGAGTCTGAAGATTACCACTTGTTCTCTTCTGCTGAGCTGGTAGTAAGGATCATTCTGTGTGTGACCTGGATGTTCTACATTCCATTTGTTTCTGTATCTGATTTTGATAAAACTCTTTGCCTCCTCGAAAGTTATGCTTGCACCAGGCTGAGGTAGATGTGAACCTTCTTTTGCCATTCTGTCAGCCTCTTCATTGCCGGTGATGTTACAATGAGATGGGTTCCATTGGATCACTTTTGGATCGTTGACAAAGTTTGTGGAGCACTATTCAGAGCTCATCCAGGTCTGTATTATTTTGGCTTTTTAACGTTGCAATTACTGACTGTGCATCAGTAAAGAAAGCAACTTGTCTCTCTGTGCTTTCTTCTGTCAATATAACATCTGCTGCAGTTTTCAAGGCCTCTGCCTCTGCTCTGAAGTTACTTGAGAATTGTCCGGTTGCCACTGACAGTCTTGTTTTCTGCTCCAGTGCTTAAGGTTAGAAAGACACCCCCACCTCCATTTTCTGTTGCATGTGATGCTGATCCATCTGTGTATGCATGTGTCCAGGTGTTGCGTGGATAATGTTTCTCTATGTATTTTGTCGGTATGGATTTTCTATCTGTTGCAGTTTGGCTCTTTTTTTCTTTCTATTCCAGGAATGTTTTCTATCATTTCAGGGAAACGATTTTGTTTCCAAGCTGGAAGCTTGTGTGCAGTGTAGATGGGTTTAATAGTGGATATTTCATTTATGGAAACTGCTCTCATCTGTGGTTTTGTTGATTCTACAAAGTTGCTTCGTTTGAGTCTTTGCCTTCTAAGAGCTTTCATTCTACGGCACACTGGGTGGTCAGTCAGTTTTTTTTAATTTTTCGGCCTGTTGCTGAGCCCTGCAGTCTCTTCTATCCTCCATTGGCTGGAGGCATGTAATCTTTTCGAGTTCTTTTATAGCTGTTGACTTCGTGCCTGCCGTTATAATTCTCATTGCTTGATTTTGTAGTCTGCTAATTTTATCCAAGTTTGACTTAGCTGCTGTTGCCCATGCTGCTATGCCATATTCAAGGACTGGCCTCAGACGCCCTGTGTACAAGGTCTTCAGAACTTCCCCATCTGCACCCCAAGTTGTTCCAGCAAGTTTTTTCATAATTGCCGTTCTTTGTCTTGCTCTCATTCGGTTTCTGTCAACCATAGACTCTTGAAATCATCTATACACTTCCAGGGATTCCCCCTGTGGTGAAACTTGTTTAGATCCTAGTATTGCACTCTAAGCTTGGAGAAGTCACTTGAGCCCCAGTCGTAATTCTTTGGCTTTGACTTGGTTGACTGCATGCAGAAGAATCTCACTGTGGACCCAGTGATAGGCAGAGGAGGCTGAGAAGTGGCTCTGGGCAGGACGTGACAATTCCTTAGGAGAGCCCAGAACCAGATTATAGTATTTTAGCTCTGCATAGTTTGAGAGCCCCCTTGGATGGCGGGGAATGCACAGTATGCCACTCACTTCTTTCTCCTAGCTTGGAACCAGATGTGACGATCCTTTAAATGCAAGCCAAGCTGGAGAAACTGGAGCTCATGACTTCAACTCGACACATTTCGGAATGGCAGAAAAGCCACAGGAAAATCCTAGATCTACAGTGTAGATCTGCCTGGCCTGGGGGCCTCACCACCAGATCTTTGCGTAGTATTCAGATTAGCCATTATGGAATTCTTGGCATTGTACATCCAGTAGTTTGCCATTGCTTTCTGGATGGTTCTGGCCGCTTACCATTACAGTCCATGGTGCGCCCTCAGCCCGATACCAGGCCTTTCCAACTCCTGCCCTAGAAGCCGTTGTCAAAATATTATTGATGCAGGTCGACTTGCCCAGAATCGTGATGCGTTCAGAGCAGCTGTAATGGAGACAACGTTCTGGAAAGAATACGTCACATGATGATGACAGTGTAGATAATACCAAGGAGTCTTCAACTTGGTATTGGCTGCTACAGAGCGAGAAGCTCAGCTGCTCTAGTTAAACAACAGCAACAACAATCTCATTCACATCTTTCCCCAGCTCTCTTCTCCGCGTGTTCTTTGGCTTCCGTCTATTTCTCTAACCCTGGGGATTCCAGAACAAGCACTGCCTGATAGTGCTCTCACCAGATTTTCTTAAAGTGTGTCCTATCCATCTCCATCGTCGTCTTCTTATCTATTGTTCCACTGGCACTTGTCTGGTTCTTGTCATCAGTTCCACATTAGTGATCTTGTCATCAGTTCCACATTAGTTATCTTGTCATCAGTTCCATATTAGAGATCTTGTCATCAGTTCCACATTAGAGATCTTGTCATCAGTTCCACATTAGAGATCTTGTCATCACTTCCACATTAGTGATCTTGTCATCAGTTCCACATTAGTTATCTTGTCATCAGTTCCACATTAGAGATCTTGTCATCAGTTCCACATTAGTGATCTTGTCATCAGTTCCACATTAGTGATCTTGTCATCAGTTCCACATTAGAGATCTTGTCATCAGTTCCACATTAGAGATCTTGTCATCAGTTCCACATTAGAGATCTTGTCATCAGTTCCACATTAGAGATCTTGTCGTACCACGCCAATCCTTCTATTCTATGCAAGCACCTCTTTATGAAAGTCTGTAAGTTTTTTTGGTTGTTATTTTTGCTGTTCCCCCTGTTTCAGAGCCATGTAAAAGAACTGAATTGACGTTTCAATTGAACATCCTCTTTTTTTTACGTGTTGGACTTGATTTATTCTGGTCTCAATAAACTTTCCATATGCAGTGTAAAACCCTTCTAGCCTTTTGTATTCGTATTGTGTTATCATTGGCTGTCCCTCCAACTGTGTCTATGTTGCTGCCAAGGATTATATATCATTCTCCATCATACTGCGGTGCTTCTTCAAAAACGTTTTGCTGTCGTTTCCCGCTTTTATTCTCATTATGGTATTTACAAATATATGTATCCACGTTTTTTTTCTCACATTGGTTTCCTTGCTTGTAAAAAGCGAGAAATCTGGCTAGCGATGTAAACCGCCTTCCGTTTGTATTTCCCATGACGCTAAATCGATTCAAGAGAAGAAAAAACAGTATGAAGTGATAAGAGGCTGGCAGAGCTTTTAAAGTCATAACCAGGCACGATCCATTTCACGTAGCAGCTTAAATGCTTAAGGAATTTTCAGCATTACCCCAGGCTTACTTTCGCTCAATTTCCAGATTTTTAAGAATTTCTGTTTTTTAAATCCAAACTTCTCTGTTGTCCATTTTTCTATGACCGTGAAAATGCCGTAGCAGAACTTGAAGCTATAAACACCATGTCCTGCTGTTTACGTTTTTATTAATCACGTTTATCTGAAGCTTAAGAATTATTCCCGGCCTTCATAAAGCTGAGATCAAGGTCAGTCAAACACGAAAATCAGACAGTATCATTGTTGTAGCCAGGTTTCGACGACGCTAAACTATGATAGTTCAAATACACGTGGTAACATTATTATTTTTATGCCGCGTTTCTGATTCTTTGGACAACAGAAGGATTTTGCATTAACGGAAAACAAATGAAATATTCCTGCGTGCGAGTGGTAACACTTACAACCAGGATTTTAGAGCGGAGCTCGGATCTGGATCTAGGAGCAGTGAAGCACGGAGCAGTGGAGTTCGGAGCAGTGGAGCTTGGAGCACGGAGCAGTGGGGCTTGGAGCAGTGGAGCACGGAGCAGTGGAGCTCGTAGCAGTGGAGCAGCGGGTTTTCGCCTGGAGCTAGAGTGGAGACCCAGAGTCCGCTGGGAGGACAACATTAGACAATCTTTGAAGGACCGAGGACTAGAATGGAACCAGGCCAGGAAGAAGACAGTCGATAGGGTAGTCTGGCGCTCTCACTTCCAAACCTCTACACCTCATGGTAGAAGGGGAACGACTAAGCAAGTGAGCTAGAGTGGAGTCGGAGTAAAGAAAATGTTGACATCACCGCTTTTTTCATCTTCAAACTAACAAAGTTTTTTTTTTAAAATAAAGTTTTGCCTCGTTTTGGCGAGTCGCGTCCCGTTCAACCTAGTCGGTTATATTAGGGCGCATGTCCAAATATAAAAAACCCTTACTACTAACATGAATGATATTACGCTACTTATATAGAAATACGATTAAAAAATTTTATGGTTTGTTTTATTCGTAACTCGAGTTAATTTTTATATATTTTGTCCATACATTTTCAGGGTTAATTGAAGTCGGAAAAATATCCGTACTTTTAAATGTATACACCTATATGATGGCAGATCAGGTTAGTCTTTACTCAACCAACAACACCTTTGTAATAGAGATGGCTACTGTGTGTGTGTGTCGAAACAATGCTTCGAAACAGCGTTGAGTCCGAAAGACCGAAACACAGCCTGCTTGTTGTTTCGAAACAGTTTCAGTTCCTGTCTGCCTCGCTGTTTTACAGAGACACACTGTCTCACTGTCTCACCTTCCGTTGGCCTTTGTAAAATTTGAGTCAACCGTCCGGAACATTAGTATGGAATATCAAACACGTCATATTTTTCAGGGATGTGTTATGATGACTTGATTTTACAAGTGATATTATTTTTGCTGAGAAGTTATAGACACTGGAAATTGTGTCAGTGCTGTAGTTGTCAATGTTTTAGGCACTATGCTAAAGTTGAAAGTGTCCGTGTGTTCGTATAAATGTAATGGACACTTTATTAGCTCTGCTGATATCTGTGTACTCGGTGTGGATTTGAATCATTGTCTACCAAAACTAGCTTACTCTAGTTTGATATCATGTGTCATTATTACTGTTATTATTATTGTTGTTTTTTATTATTTTCACATATACTGCACAGCTATCATCATATCTCCGTTTTATTTCATCATAATGAAGACTTGTGTAAAAATATTGAATTGTGGTCACACGAAATGACATAGATTTTCACACACGCCAGTAGCGCGCAGGAAAAAACAGAGGAGATTGTCTCACACAGTTCATGTATAGTAATGTATACTGTCTATTAGAGACTTCTTTCTCCCCGATACGGGCAAAAGTGCCGTTGTGTCGAAGCAGTTTGTCGACACAGTTTAAATCACTGAGCCGAATGCCTCGAAACAGCGGAGTGTGTCGATTTGCCCACCTCTACTTTGTAATACTTAAATGTTGGCAGCACTTACATTTTTAAAATTGGAAATGTCATTTTGTTACATAATTTCACGTTTATTTAAGAACAAATCAGTTCCTTTACATTATGTTTAATCATCATCATCAGCAGCAGCAGCAGCATCATCATCAATCTCCATCAGCAGTATCAGCATCTTCATCATCATCAGCAGCATCATCATCAGCAGCAGCATCATCTTATTCATCACCATCATCAGCATCATCCTCATCCTCATCAGCAGTATAATAATCAGTATCTTCTTCATCATCATCATCATCATCAGCAGCAGCAGCATCATCATTATCAGCATCATCTTCATCATCATCATCATCATCTTCATCATTATCATCAGAATCATCATCATCCTCATCAGCAGCATCATAATCAGTATCATCTTCATCATCATCATCAGCAGCAGCATCATAAGGAATATCATCATCATCTTCTTCATCATCCGCATCATCATCCGCATCATCATCATCATCATCAATGTATTTTGCTCTCCTTACTGAGCATGGATCCACCAGTGTAACTGGTCCTCCTTACAGGAAGCTTGTACCAAGCATTTATATGGTCTTGCGGCGTTGGATTCTATGGTAATTAGTTTGGCATGATGAGGTTGCCAGCCTTAAGTACAACCTCAATTAGTCGCCTTATACGACAAGCATGAGTGAGCAGTGCACGTATTATTTTCAATAATTACACGGGGTAAGTTTCAAGTTTTCGTTTGTTATTTACAAGAAAACATAATAATTAATTATTCAGTCTGTGGGCTTAATGTGACCGCTTGGCATACACTACAATTAATACGTGTTAAAAACCACATAATGAGAATAACAACGTTAAAAGCAGTTAAGACATTTGTGCACACAATACAGTGTCATGACAAGTTCACGGCTTCGGGAAAGCTGTCCCAGAACAACAAAATAGTAAGTGCCTGTTTATTGAATGGAAAAATTTGAGAGAAGTTGCAAGTCATGGTTTTTTCCGTTGCTAAAGTCGAAATAACAGAATGTCGTGTGCAAAAAGGTCGAAAAGCTGAGAAGAGCGTGTGCAAATGTTGATGTTTGGTGCCGAGTGAAAAATAAAGCATCGTGTGAAAATTGGCGGGAAAAAAGAGTGGGCAGTATATAAAGAGGAGACTTGGGCGATTGACAGGATCCAGGACTTGTACAGATTTTAGGAGTCGTTAGGCGAGAGAATTTTTACAGAACTTCGTCTTTGAGATTATCAAGACAAGTTGTTTTTTTTAACTTGACAAGTTTGTCAAGTTAGACCAGTATATTTTAAGTAGACAAGTTTGTGTTTTACTCTATTAGATAGATTATTCCTGTGGATTTCCATTTTCATTTTGTTTTGGATATTCACTACTTTGGGTAAGAAAGAAATAAGTGCTTCATTATTGTGTCAATAACATTTCTGTTCCAATCACGTTAATAAACTATATTTTATTTTTCTACATTGCTGAGTTTTCGTTGGAATATTACAGCTGGATACTTTGACATAACCACTATACAAGACATTGCTTTTCACTAACCATAAAAAAGGGTACGAACGAACTCTGGGAAGGAAGAATAAAATAAGGTCAAGAAGTACCACCTCAGGCGGACAGACCTGTAACGACTTGAAACAATAAAACGTACAAGAGTTGGCGCACTTCAAAATATTTACCTGCGGTCAACCATTAACTGAACTGACCCGGTCAGCGGACACACACACACATTCTTTCATTGATGCCGTAAACACAGCCCGGCTATACAATACTATTTGATGCCGCAACCTGCGCACAAATAGCTGCACTGCCACACTTAACTCTATTTGGCGCCGTGACCACCCCTTTTTCGTTTGTGAAAGCATACTCATTCTGGCAAGCGAACAGCCAGCTTTTTTTTAGTGATAGCAGACAGGCCTAATCACTATTAATCACTATCATGGATCCACAAGCGTTGCAACAGCAGCTTGAACAGCAACAATTACTGCTACAACAGCAACAACAAACATTTAATACATATACAGCAACAGCAACAATCCGCTCTACCAAGTTACACACCCCTTCCAGACGACGCAGAGCCAGCTATGATTGCTCTACAGAAGATTACGGAAACTTTAGGTAATGTAGACCATTTCGCCAAGTACCAACAGGTCCGAACTGTCGTAACTCCATTTGCTGGGGATGCTAAGTCTTTCAGGAAGTGGCTAGTGGACATGGAAAAATTTGCTTCTCTAATAAACGCTGCATGTGATGAGGACCGCAAAAGAATAGCTTACCTGTCTTCAGATTCTTTGGTAACCGATTTTCTCCGTCGTAAATCTAAAACATATCCCAATGAGACCTTTGATTCACTGAGGAAAGAGCTTGTACAACGCTATAGTGATATAACCGATGGACAACATGCTTGGACTTTACTTCGCAAAATACACCAAGACAGACACGAACCAGTGCAATTCTACGCAGATCGATTACTCAACTTGGCTGAATATGCTTTTCTAGACGGGAACATCCCTTCCCAAGAGCTTGAAAGACATTTAGTTGGTATTTTTATTGACGGATTAAACGCAGATAACCTTAAACTCCATCTTCTTAGAAAGGATACAAAGACCATCACAGAGACCATTCAACTAGCGGTGACTGAAGAAAATGTTCGTAAAAGGTTCCAGCAACGAATTGGCAGGGAACCAAAACTAGACCATTCTGACGAATTCCATGAACCGATGGAAATCGGCCACTCAAGACCACATTGGAGTAAGAACAGTTCCCACAGAGTCCATTCAAATTATAATCATCCCAACCAACATGCAGGACAGTCTCATTCGCATCAGCAACCCAGAAGACATCAACAGAATGTGCACCAGGTTACTGCCCTTACTTGCTTTATTTGCAAACGCCGAGGACATACTTCTCACGAATGTACACAAAAACAGAGTTACAATCAATACAGAGCACATCCGCATCAGTATGAGAACCACTCACCACGTTATTATTATGCAAATGGGGATCAACACAGACCTCACCCACAACGAAATCATGCCTTCAACCGAAGCCATCCCAGATCTTACAACCAAGGTCAGGGAAACGCTTATGTCAGCCGATAAATGGGACCATTCGGTATGACCACAACAGACATAACTTTAACAACAGTTATGAACAAAGGTCCTACACCACCAAAAACAAACCTCAACATCATGGTACCGATTGCAAACCACAGCTAACAGAAATCAATTACATAAATTTATCGCCTGATCCCAGTTCATGCTTGATATCCATCAATAACAAAAATTACAGAGCTCTGATAGATACTGGAGCCACCATTAGCTTGATGAGAGAGCAAATATACCTACAGATTAAGAAACATGTCAGATTTGCACCTTCGAAAACCTATATGGCTTCTGTGACAGGCCAAAAGTTACAGTCCCTTGGAACTGCTTATGTGACATTTCAGATCGGACATCAAAAACCTATTCATCCTTTTATAATTACAAGAGGCATGTCTCGAAATTTCATATTGGGACGTGATTTCTTGAATAAACATCAGGCAAGAATTTACTTTGATCTACACAAAATAAGGATAAATGGCGATTTTATTACGTTGCAAGATGATTTCCATATCGCATCGTTAGTTATGCTTACATCACCAGTGACATTACAGGCAAACTCTCTTACTATAGTAAAAGGTCGTATTAAAGGATCCCAATACTTCAGTCCAGGACACACAATTGACGTACAACCTTTAACAGACAATGCAATTAACGAAGATCCCCACATCAATATCACAGAAGGAATCGCAGAAGTTACCACCACCCGTGATTTTCCTGTAATGATTTTAAATACCTCAGGGAAGGCGACATCTGTTGCACGCGGTGCAATTATAGCGCAAGTTAAATTTGTGAACACAAATATGACAGACAAGGTTCAACCTTTTCCGACCCCCGCCACCAAGAAAGAAACACCGATTGATGATCTGAGTCACCCTTCTCCATTCAATTTTCCTCGTCAGCCCCCACATTTTTTCCCACGCCCTCATACGAACTTTGAGAAATCACAGCGCCGGCATACACGTCCTGTCACCAAACATTCAGTCTACGTTCCGTACAAACCGTATGGAAGGAGATCCCACTGCGAAGCCGAACACAGGTATTACAAGAATAACATGTATGTTAATACTGGTAAACATACAAATTACACCCGCCGAACAAACGAACAGTGTAACTTTTCACCTGCCTACCCAGATGAATATGTGCGTAAATACCACAATATTCACTGCCTTACAGAGGTACAGAAGCGAAAACCTACAATTGATAATGACTTGAACTATGCGGATATCGTAGATCAAGAAATAGTTATGGAAGCCTACCGTAATCCTTTAACACAAGCACACTTACCGGCTTATAAGACAAATGACAGAACTTGTCCAAGTAAATTTTACGCTTCTACGAGAAAACAGCGGGCAGGAAATAGAAAGGCTTATCACAGGAACGGATTTGGCACTGAGAGATGTTATCCAGAATTTGATAATGACAGCTTACATCACAGGACATGCAGAAGTTTTCATGAGATTAATCTTGTGACACACGTTACCCCCAGATACCATCGCTTAATTAATATGAAAAACCAGCGATGTAACCAAGTAGTGCATACCCAGACAAACACGCAGGGAAACAAACCTTCAATAAATCAACGACAGCTAAATCCACAGTACTGCCGTAGTGGTAGAGAGAGCGAAACTTACAGTCAACGCTTCACCACCGAACGACAGCAAGAAAGCAGTTCTCAAGGAACATCCAGTACAACTGATGTGCAAAAGAATAGTGAAGACAGGCTGACAAAATTATGCAGAAGAACCTCATGTCAGTAGGCTTCAACAGTTTGTCACCAAACATCAACACATGTTTGCCATCAATGACATGGAACTGGAGCGCACATCTACAGTAGGGTTCCCATAATGTTTTGTTTAAAAACCGGGACATTTCCACATTTTTACCTAAAAAACCCGGGACATTTTGTAAAAAAACGGGACATGTTAAAAATTAAGGTAAAGCACAAATAAATCTATTATATATTATATGTTGCACTTAAAATAAGATACTGGTATAAAAATACACACTCTAACTAACACAACTTCCACTTTATCATTGAAAAGTTTTTTCACGATGGCTGTTGTGCAGTCCATGGACTTAAAGCTGTGGTTATGCACCGCCGTGTGATAAGCGAAGGTTGCTTCCTGTGCTGCCAATGATAACTGTTTTTCCATTTCCTTTTCACTCTGGGTTTTCGCATTTAAGAAATGACTTATACTGCTGTTGGAAGCCTTACTTTCAACAGCACATTTATGTTTTTTCGTTTTCACGTGGTTGACTACGTCTGACCGACCACCATGTGAAATGCAAAATTTAGAGCTGCATAAAGTACATTCCACATTTTCATCTACACCTTTAATGAAGGGAAATTCTCTTGTAATGTTATCATTTATACTGCACTTACGTTTCGGCACTCTGCGGATAAAAAACGATAAAAATACTGTATAATAATGCTAATACGCATTACATCATTTGGTAGATGCTCACTGAACATTGTTTTGGTCGACTTTCGAATTTTTGTTCGAGATTCAAACCGAGGGTCCACTGTAACCGGAAATTGATAAAGTAACACTACTAAAACACGGAATAAAATCCGTTACCCAAAGATTTTTTTTTCAGGAAGGACCCTTAAAAAGCGGGACATTTGGAATAAATTCGGGACACCTGGACATTTTATAAAAAAACGGGACTGTCCCGGGAAAAACGGGACGAATGGGAACCCTAATCTACAGTCCAAATGGATATAAACACCACAACTGATGTTCCAGTACACCTCAAACCTTACCACACTCCCCTTAAGAACCGTGAGTTGGTGGAAAAATCTATAACTGAGATGCTTGAAGCTGGCATTATAGAAAGATCAAGATCTCAATGGTCATCCCCCATTGTCATCGTCACAAAGAAAGACGGCAGCCACCGTTTCTGCTGTGATTATCGTGCACTTAACAAGATAACGAAGACGATATCATACCCACTTCCCAGGATGGATGATATACTGGCGACGCTTGGAAATTCCAAATGGTTTACAACATTGGATGCACGATCCGGTTTCTGGTGCATCCCAATGTCACCAGAGGCAAAGGAAAAATCTACATTTTGTACGCATGTCGGGTCCTTTTCATGGAATGTGATGCCCTTCGGACTTAAATCAAGCCCCGCCACTTATATGTCCCTTATGGATGAGGTCTTGAAAGGATTCCAGCCCTTTGCCTTGGCATACATGGATGATATCTTAGTCCATACGCCAGGTACAATACAAGAACACCTGAAAAAGGTTGAACAAGTCTTTGATCGTCTAAAATATCATCACATAAAGTTGAAACTTTCGAAATGTAAATTCCTAAAACAGGAAACAAAATACCTTGGTTTCATTATTAATGGCAGTGGAGTTCACCCTGACGACGAGAAAGTACGAGCGATCAGAGAGATGCCACGCCCTACAACTGTGAGACACGTAAGAGGTTTTCTTGGATGTTGTAGTTTTTACAGACGCCACATCGTCAATTTCTCCAAGGCGGCAGAGCCATTAATAGCCCTAACTAAGAAATACGCCAGGTTCAGATGGACGGATCAATGTCAACAAGCATTCGATTATCTAAAAAAATGCACTCACAACCATTCCAATGTTGGCACACCCTGATACCACCAAACCAATGATCCTATACACTGACGCTTCTAATAACGCTGTAGGAGCTTGCCTTGTCCAACTAAACCCTTCTGATGAAACCCCTATTATCCCAAATGTACCCAACGAAAAGCCAATTGCTTTCCTGTCACACGCATTAAGTAAGTCCCGAAAGCGTTGGACTATAACAGAAAAGGAAGCATTTGACATTCATTATGCTATGCAGAAACTGGATTTTTACATCCGTGGAACAAAAGTTATCATTAGAACAGATCACCAACCCCTTGTTAGTTGGTTGACGAAGACATCTGAACAACCAAAGAAGCTTCAAACTTGGGCGATGAATTTGCAGAACTATGACACTACCATAGAGCACATTGCCGGAACCCTCAATACATGTGCTGACCTGCTTTCTAGAATTCCATATCCTGACAACCCGATACAGAGTAACGAAAATGAAGCAGCTGCAACAGACATAAATGACAATACTAGACAAATAAATGTCAAAAATTCAAACCGAATTGCCGATCAATCGGACACTCACACAGACATTGACCGATTGTCAGAAGAGGATCGAACAGACAACTTTAACATCCTACAGGAACAAATGAAAGACCCGGAAGTAGTTAAACTAATGAGACAAATTAAAGAAACACCAGCAAAAGTCAAGGATTTTACAATCTTTCCTCATGACCAAGCACTCTATCATATTGACTCCAAACAAGATGGAAGATTACAGAAATATATTCCGCATCATTTAATACCTGACATCCTCATCCAGTTCCACGATGAAAATGGACACCTGGGACGAGATAAAACGATAGACGTCATTAAGAAACGGTATTACTGGCAAACCATGTATAAAGATATAATTGATTACGTGGCCACTTGTAAGATCTGCAAAAGGAGAAATATGAAGGTGAACAAGTCCCCATTACAAAAAAATGCAACCTTCCAACTATCCAATGGAAACTGTCAGTTTAGACATCTCTGGACCGTACCCCCTAACACTGTCAGGAAACAGGTACTTGTTGCACATTGTAGACCAGTACTCTGTTTGGCCGGAGAGTTTCCCTATGAAAGATGTGACTTCTACAACTGTCACCGATTTCTTTTTGCAAGAATTTCTACCTAGACATAGTTGTCCTAGAAGAGTCATCACGGACAATGGTAAACAGTTCGTTGGCAATCCTTTTAAATCAACATTACAAAAGTTAAACATCAAACACACCACAACTAGCTTCTATCGGCCCCAGAGTAACGGAAGAAACGAAAGAATGCATTCAACCCTTCATGATATTATATCCAAACACATCGAAGGCAACGATCAATATTGGGATCTATACATTAACCAGGCCTTAGAAGCAATACGAGTAAACATTAACGACACCACTGGCTTCTCGCCATTTTACCTACTTTACGGTAGGGAGCCGGTATTTCCGATGGACAACCTTCTCCAACCACAACGCAGATATATGGGAGAGGACCCGATAGCTGTCATCCTACAACAAAAGCATGCAGCACATCAAATTGCGAACAAAAATGCAGAAAAAGCTTTCCGGAAGAAACAGCGTACACATGATAAAAACACAAAACTGGAACAGTTTCACATCGGAGATCTAGTTTACTACAAAAAACACGTTCGACATTCTAAATTTGACGACAAATGGATCGATGGTTTCAAAATCTTAGAACAGACTACTCCAACAAATTTTATCCTGTGGCACGAAGAAAGACAGATCCGGACGAAAGCCCACATTTCACAAATCAAGAAAGATAATCATCGTCCTGTTTCCCAGCCTATCCTCACTAATACCCTCCCGATTCGCAAAACCACCCTCCTTTGTCCCCCTACATCATCCTCTACATCTGATGTGTCACATTGCGACGATGAACACTCAAACCCCTCTCTTCACCCCCCGCACGATGCTATCGACAGACTACGTAGATGTCGCGACGCTTCTACGAGTGAAGATGACATCCCTCCGCAGGAGCTACGTGAGAGAATTCAAGCACGAAATCTTCGAGTTCAAGCAGATAATTACCAATCGTTGTCCAGAGATAGCAACACATCTTTAAATGAAGAAAAACAACAACAACAGACTCTACAAGATGCCAACACCCATATAGATACACCACAACCTCCCGATACAGAGTTATCACCTGCCTCATTAACGGAACGAAATGCTCCCGTTCCTACTTCC
>JAMPIV010013188.1:513048-855773 GCA_024509875.1 Oreohelix idahoensis
ATGTATATTGAGATCTTGTAATACATTTTTAAGTTAGCTTACAGGTATACTGAGATCTTGAAAAAAAATTTTTCTTGGCTCACATACTAACATCTTAAAATTTAAAAAAAAAAACAATTTTTGGCTCACATGTATACTGAGACCTTGTAGTTTTTTTTCTCATTTTGGCTCATAAATATATGCCCCCAGTCAATGACTTACACCAGTAACAAAAATTTTTCTCAACAATTGTCCATTGCCAATTGCTTCATAAATATATGCCCCCATTTCATATTTTGCCCCAGTACGTATGTTAGGGACTTGATTTTTTTTAGTTGATAGGACGAAAATGTCTCCACATGGGATACATTTTTGTGGCCCGGGGACTTGTGTGACCGCTTGGCATACACTACAATTAATACGTGTTAAAAACCACATAATGAGAATAACAACGTTAAAAGCAGTTAAGACATTTGTGCACACAATACAGTGTCCTGACAAGTTCACGGCTTCGGGAAAGCTGTCCCAGAACAACAAAATAGTAAGTGCCTGTTTATTGAATGGAAAAATTTGAGAGAAGTTGCAAGTCATGGTTTTTTCCGTTGCTAAAGTCGAAATAACAGAATGTCGTGTGCAAAAAGGTCGAAAAGCTGAGAAGAGCGTGTGCAAATGTTGATGTTTGGTGCCGAGTGAAAAAAAGCATCGTGTGAAAATTGGCGGGAAAAAAGAGTGGGCAGTATATAAAGAGGAGACTTGGGCGATTGACAGGATCCAGGACTTGTACAGATTTTAGGAGTCGTTAGGCGAGAGAATTTTTACAGAACTTCGTCTTTGAGATTATCAAGACAAGTTGTTTTTTTTAACTTGACAAGTTTGTCAAGTTAGACCAGTATATTTTAAGTAGACAAGTTTGTGTTTTACTCTAATAGATAGATTATTCCTGTGGATTTCCATTTTCATTTTGTTTTGGATATTCACTACTTTGGGTAAGAAAGAAATAAGTGCTTCATTATTGTGTCAATAACATTGCTGTTCCAATCACGTTAATAAACTATATTTTATTTTTCTACATTGCTGAGTTTTCGTTGGAATATTACAGCTGGATACTTTGACATAACTACTATACAAGACATTGCTTTTCACTAACCATAAAAAAGGGTACGAACGAACTCTGGGAAGGAAGAATAAAACAAGGTCAAGAATTACCGCCTCAGGCGGACAGACCTGTAACGACTTGAAACAATAAAACGTACAAGAGTTAGCGCACTTCAAAATATTTACCTGCGGTCAACCATTAACTGAACTGACCCGGTCAGCGGACACACACACACATTCTTTCATTGATGCCGTAAACACAGCCCGGCTATACAATACTATTTAATGCCGCGACCTGCGCACAAATAGCTGCACTGCCACACTTAGGGGTAAGTCTTAATTGGTAATACTAATATATACAAGCAGGTATATTATGGAGTCAAATATAATTTTTTTTTTCTATTTCTTTTGGAAAGGCATGATAACAAACAAAAACAAACAAAAAACATTTTGTTGCACTAAAAGTACAAGCAAATTCAGCCATGACATCAACAACAAATTCAAATCTGCCCACATTTAAATGACAACCGATTTACGGAAATGAATCTCAATGATGTCTGTACATTTAATTTTTAAACGCTTTTGGGAAAAGGAATGGTGAAATCAGCGTCGTGCAAGGTGGACAAGGGTGTGAATGGCGGGGGCAAACGGTAGCTTAACGATGAATACAGCAAGTGTCGTGAAGAGTCACGGCCCATTGCGCCATATGGTGCGAAAACGGAATAATGATGATGACATTTTTTCATAAGATGATGACTTGGAAAAGGAATAGGATAAACAGGAAAGACACAGGCAGGTTTCCGTGAATCATAATTGGCTGAAGCATTATCCGAGAGAACGATCTGGGGAGACTGTGAGGTGAAGGAATTATGTCGGTAAGCTAAAAGGTAAGTCTGTTTTTGAGGCCAGTGACAGCTACCTACACCACACTGAGGCTGCTTGTAGAGTCGCTTTGAGGATGTCAACACTCAAAAAAAGAAACGCATAGCTACTGAAGGCACACACATAGCCATAATTTTGACATTCAATAACTTTTCTTAATTTAATGAGTTAATTGTTCAAATTGCACACAAGAATACCTTAGGGTTCAACCAATCAATTGACAGTTGCTTTGCATCTGGGTTACGAGAGTTTTTTGGCTTATGGGCTTTCCCGTTAGTATGGTGTGTGGCCTCCTCTTGCATCGATCAGCGACTGGCATCTCCTGGGCATGGATGCGATCAGACGTCTGATGTGGGCCTGTGGGATGGCTGCCCACTCTTCCTGGAGTGCCTGGAACAGATCATGACGATTGGCTGGAGCAACGTCTCGGCGATAAACACGTCTATGCAGCTCATCCCACAGGTGCTCAATCGGACTCATGTCTGCAGACAGGGATGGCCAGGGAAGGGTGAGAATGTTGTTGGCAGTCAGAAACTGCGTTGTCAACCGTGCACAGTGGGGTCTGGCGTTGTCCTGTTGAAACACAGACCTTTGGGCAGCCAAAAGTAGAAGGACATGGGGTCGAAGAATTTCATTGCCGTATCGTTGCGCATTCAAGCCTCCTTCAATGTGCACCAATTGACTCCTTCCGTTGTAACTGATCATTCCCCACACCATTGCACCTCCACCACCGTGCGGCGGAGCTTCATCGACGCAATTTTCGGCAAAACGTTCATTTCGCCTACGGTAGACCCTACGCCGTCTATCATGACGCTGCAACAAAAAGAAAGATTCGTCACTAAACCAGACACGTCTCCATTGATTGTCAGCTGCCCAGGGACGATGCTGGTTGGCCCAAAGAAGTCGATTTTTGCGATGGCGGCGCGTAAGGACAGGTCCTCTGTGAGGTGGTTGTGCCGAAAGTCCAGCGTCATGCAGTCTATTCCGGACAGTTTGATCAGACACATGACGTCCTGCAGGCAATGACTGGGCAGTTGAGGAATTGAAAATGAACTGAATTTTTGTGTGTGTAGCGTTATCCTTTTATAGGGTTTCAGTTGCGTAGTCAGTGAATAGCGTTCACCCCAAATTTTGTTGCTTTCACGTGCGCGCAACATGAGCTGTGGTCAAAAATTGCGTCATAAACACTATTGACCACTGCGTTGTAACGATTACAAAAACGAACGCAATTCAGGTCAACACGTACATTTGACACTGTAAAGAACATTTGAGGCTGGTTTTTATATACCCTAGCACAAAATTTTACTTACAAACTCATAAAAACGCGCCCTCGGATAGCTATGCGTTTCTTATTTTGAACAGTATAGTTAAAGCGACTGTTTTTGGCTTTATCGTTAATTCCCAATGATCTACCACGGGCTATGAACGACGATTTGTGGTGTAGTAAAAGTATTTTACGTGATGAATTATTAATATAAGAAAGCAAGAAAGAAGGCGCAATACCTTCTAATTATATCTACGGTGTCTCCGCTACATGCTCGGTATTTCGTGGAACGGCAAAGTGACAAATGTACGCTGGTTTGTCCATGTCCGCCGCATGGAAGATTGTCGCACCCCCAAAGACATCTTCTACGGACAACTGGCAGATGGCAAAAGAACACTTGGGCTACCGCATCTGAGATTCCCAGATGTGTGCAAGAGAGACATGAGGGCACTGGACATAAATCCAGGAACCTGGGAGGATGAAGCTGCCGATCGCACCAAGCGGCGATGGTCTCTACGGCGCCACTTAGCTTGAGAGAAAAGAAGCTCTCACGACAAGCAGAAGAGAGCAGACAACGTCGAAAGAAACAACAGACAAAAAAGCAGCGAGAGCTGTCACCTCAGGGGCGCATTCCCATAGTCAGTTATGACTGAAGGGGGCTATTATAATATCAGAATGGTGAAACCATTCTAGTTCAAACGACATTTAAACTGTTTGAGGATTCTTGAATAAATAAAATGTCGTTTTTTTTTCAAAGTTACAATGTGGATTTTTTAAAACTTGACATACAATAATAATGATAATAATAACCATGATAATACTAATAGTTTTAGTGGGAGCGCGGAGAGGAGTCGGAGTGGAGCTGGAGCAGTCACTATCAATGCCGGTGCGGAGCTGGAGCGGAGCAGTTCAAAAATTTGATTGCTATAAATCCTTGTTTACAACTGCTAGAAATGACCCCAGAGATTTTTCAAGATGTACTGTCTGTACTCTTTTGAGACTCAATTTCACGCTACTGAGTTGAATCACACCGCAATTTCCGCAAGTGATATTCACTGTAATATTTTACAAAAATATAACACACTTCTGTCATACTGCCACACTCCTCCTCTGGCAGAGCTGACAATCGTGAATGAGATGTTCTACTTTTTGTTTATCTTTCTGACACGGTCACATGTCCGTCTGCCAAAATTTAAATGTGTTAAACAGAGGGTACTTCAGTCTGCAGTGCCCGGTTCTCAGTCAGAAGTCTATCACGTGATCTCTTAATCGTAGTTGTTGTTTCTTTGGTTGTTGTTGTTTTTTGTTGTTGTTTCGATAAGGCTGTTGACTTCATCGCTCATTCGCAGCCATTGCCAAGTTGAATAATTTGCGTGTGTTCTGTTGTTGAGTGGTGCTGGATAGTGTTTGAAATTATTGGGGAGCCCGGCAATAGCTTACTTCTTTCTATAGGGAACTCTGGCTAACTGGGCAGCACATGCTGAACTGTTTCATATAAACGGGTACAGTTGTGGCAATTAGACTCAAGTGAGGGTTTTAATATGGCTAGTGCTTGTTGAGTCTGGTGTGTTCTTGTATATTGAGTCGAGGAAGATGGAGGAAACTGCAGTAAGACGTGAAGTACGATGTATAGGTATGAAAAAAGTCGATAAAAGGTCATTCGTCTTTATTTTTTTTCGTGGCGCGCTCTCACTTCGGCGGGCGTGCTAGGCCTTAGCCGCCTTTAGGGAAGTACCCAGTTTTGAGAATTATTTTTATTTAGATTCTTATAGTCCTACTTAACCTTCTTTATCTTTTCTTTGCCTAACGAAGTGTAGCGAAATCTGTGAGATAATTGCTAAATTCAGTAAGATTTTGCTCCTATAATAATAATTAAACCCGCCCGGTTGTGTATGCCTCTCTTCGTCTTCTACGCCAGCAGGGCGCTGAATTTTGTGCAGTGGTAATGCTTAGAAAATTATCCCGCCGTAAAAATCTAACGCGCTTTCCTAGTTTCGTCCTTGAGACTAACAATTAACGTTTTGACCGATCTGCGGCACTAAATCTGCTGCTCTGAATTAACGTAATATTTTAACTTTAACGCCACTAATTGTAGCAATCCGGACAATTTCCAGATCTGCGGCACGAAACTGCGGCAAGTATTAACGCAAAGATTAACGCCGCCTTGCATAACCCCTCCTCGCTCGACACGCCGTTCCATGCATATATCCACTCGGTTGGGGACGCCAGACGGTATACACACACACACACACACACACAGTCAGTTCTCATTTCATGCCAAGTAGTGTATTTCTGACGTAACCCAAACAAGTTGTTTTATTTTGAATAAAAATGCTAGAGAAGAGGGGGAAGATGGCCGACTTGTGAAAAAGTTATAATTGACGATTAACAGTGACAAATATGAAAATCTAAACGACAATGAATATGGCCATAAAAATCATATGTAGGGATAGCTTAGTGTCTCTTGAGCAATAATATGTTTTAATAAACATGGTAGTCCAATTAATAACCCAAAAATGGAAATAATACTATATATCTACGAACGATAAGACTGTTGTTTTGCTCATTCTATTTTTAACATTTTTTGGGGACGCAAGTTTAAAAAAGAGGCATTAGAGTGATTCAAATCCGATTGGTTAGTATAGGAGTATAGGAAGGAGGTTATTGGTGGGCTCAAAAGCTAAATATATTTTACAGACTCACTCCTAATATGTGTGGAGTTTTATTTTTTATTTTTTATTTGAATTGAATAGCTAGACCCTCGCTGTGATTGGGCCGGTCTAGGGATATTGGTAAAAAGCTTTCAGGGCTGGTGGCCATTTGACACAAAATTGTTAATCTGCAAGCTGCGTTGAGAACAGTAGTGCTAAGAAGGAAAAACCTTGGCAGTCTGAACAGGGGCAAAGCTAAACTTAAAGATATATTAATGCTGATGCCAGTCAACGTATGTTTGTGATAATTTCATTGAATTGTGGTAAGAACGAATTTATTAACCTTGCCTGTGGTGTTGCTTACACGCAGTACAACTGAAATGAATTGTGTAACTTAAAATGGAGACCAATTTTAACCGAGAGATGACACAAATTATTTATTGCTTCTTGGGATTGTCTTGGTGTTGAACTTAAGAATGCTACATCATCTGCGAAATCCAGGTCCCCCAGGAATTTTCCATTTGTCCATTTTATACCCAATTGTTCATTGTGGGTATAGTTTCTCATAACCCAATCAATAGCTATTCCAAAAAGTGATGGCTACTCCCTCTGTGTGACGATTATCACAAATAAATGCCTCTAAAACTAAAGCTATGAACTTTTCTAACGAGACCTTTGATATCATCTTGAACGGGGAAAAACTACAGAAAGTTGAAAGTTTCAATTATTTAGGCAGTAAAATGACTCAGGATGGTGACACAACAAGAGAAATCCATACTAGAATTGCTTTGGCAGCTAGCGCCTTCAATAGATTATCTAACATTTGGAAATTACGATCATTGAATATACATACCAAGCTTCGTCTGTTTAATTCAAATGTTATCTCAGTGTTAACATACGGCTGTGAGAGTTGGAAAATAACAAAATCATTGGAGAACAAGCTGAATACATTCGAGAACAAATGTCTTAGAAAACTCATGAACATCAGTTGGAAAGAATTCAAGACTAATCGACAAATAAGAGAAGACTCTAGGCAGAAATATGTCTCCGACTATATAAGGAAAAGACGATGGTCATATATCGGTCATGTCCTACGAATGCAAAACAACAGAATACCACTACAGGCGCTCACTTGGGTTCCTGAGGGTAAGCGGAAAAAAGGAAGACCAAAAGAAACACTCAGAAGAACAATAATAAGAGAAGGAAGAACGTTGGGCCTAAATAATGTGCAAGAGCTAAGAGGAGTGGCGTCACAACGAACAACCTGGAGAGCACTGGTTTCTGCCTTATGCGCCGTGTTTGGCGCTTAAAGAATTTATTATTATTTATTAACTTAAAATGATTTCCACAGTTACCAGTGGGAAGGCTAACACACATTATTCTATGGGAGAAAATCATTGTTGACATGACAGAGGCGTTGTAGCCATTAGGGAGAAGAATAGGAGCACTGGTATGAGTTGTGATCTCAGATGGAAATGGTTGAAATGGGGTGGTCAGAGAGATCTGACCCTTTTTCTTTTTATTAAAATTATATCATGTATTAATTGTGGAATGAGATTGTAGATGTGTTATAAAGAATCATAACCTTGTTTCAGGGTTTTTTTCTTCTTCTTCTTTGATCCTTAGCCGCCGACCGTCAAAGCAGTCAGTGGCCATCACGCCTAGTGGCGTCTTCATTTTGTTCAGGGTTTTTTTGTTCTGGTACTAACGTTAGTGCCAGAACCCTGGTGACTGTATCTTCATGAGAGAAAGAGAGAATTTTTGCTGATACACGCTGTCTATCACAATACACCAGGTACTGTGTCAGATTGGTCATTAAAGAGAATTTTTGCTGATACACGCTGTCTATCACGAATCAACTCTTGAAATACAGGAGAGTGGCAGCATTGTACTACAAACAACATAAAAATAAGTGCCTTGTGTTGGCACTCAATAGTTCATCCAACTATTGTACTAACAGAACATAAAATAATAGACTGATATATATATATATATATATATATATATATATATATATATATATATATATATATATATATATATATATATATATATATATATATATATATATATATATATATATATATAGACATATATATAGACATATATATAGACATATATATAGACATATATATATATATATATATATATATATATATATATATATATATATATATATATATATATATATATATATATATATATATATATATATATATATATATATATATATAAACATTCCACAAGAGAATAAAAGAAAGAAAGGGGATGACGACAACACTCCAACCCCACCAGTAGTTACCAGTGTTCAATTAGTTATAGAAATATCACAATATAGTTAGATTGTAATAGTATTTATATGGAAAGAAGATCCACTGTGCTATTTAATTGTATGTAAATAAAACCATAAATTTCATTTTGTTGTTGGTCCTGACTCAGAAAATTCTGACTCAGGGCAAATAAATTGTATTATAACCTAGTATATAACATTCAGTCACAGACTTCTATAAGATATATCATAGAGTGTTAGTCTGTATGTGGTTGTTGTATTGACCCAGTCCTATCTATGTATTAGAATAACAGTGTATTTGTATTGATTTGTCTTACACTACATTATATATTCATTACCCTAGACATTTAGACGTAGTCACATAACTAATAAGTAAAAATTTAGAGCCAAGTGAGATCATAGGGGTGGTAGCAGATAGGGACCCTGTAAATACTTAACCTTCAACCACTAAACTCAGGGGCCTACACAGCTGACCTCACTTGGTAGACATATAATATTAAATAATAACATCCATAACACCAAATCCACCACACGAAGGCATTGTGGCCACAACGTTGACTTGTTTCTTTGTCTTCTGTCCTCGTAACACGAATTGCCTTTGTTCTTCTAGCAAACTTCTGTTCCTATATCTTCTTCTTCTTCCTCGTTCGCCCTGAAAAGGACGGTGGTTGCGTTGTGTCTGTTTACGCCTAATCTGTGATATCTGCACCTTTCGGTGGACACATCCGACTTCTGCACGGCATTTTTTGGACCGGGTTTGCCTTCCCATTGCGATCCGTGCTCGCTCAGCCAGCCTGCACTGCTGCAGACTGTTTCCAGGACCACCACGTGGAGGTGGAGCACGGTCTTGACCAGCTCTGGTTCGCTGGTCCTGACGCAGGCAGTCAAGCTATGAGTCGCTGACTGCGGTCTCTATTGCTGCGTCTTCTGGTCCCCTGTTCCTATATGACTCAGGTGTCTTCTGTGGCATTTTTCTGTGAATGGATTTTTTATTGTGAGTTGTGAATATTGGTTTGGCTTTAAGGACTAATTCCATTGCATACGGACTACTCCATCTGTGCTTCGATCGCTTCCCTTAGATCACACATGGAGGATCTCAGCACAGTGCACAAACTCCGTAGCACCGGCGAGAATCCCGATGTGTGTATATAGGAATCACACATTCTATAAATATTGTTGTGGTGGGTAGATTTCTAATTTTAAATTTTGTCTGGGCAACGGCCTGATAGGCTACTCTTTACGATTTCCAACTGCCGTGGGATTTTCTAACGTGCGCAACTTGCACACGTAACCTCCTATTTTTTCGCACTTATCTGAGAAGGCTAGGCATCCGATCTCACTTCCCAGGAGACCAGGGGGGAGTATGACAATATTAGGACCATTGGTTCTGAAAAACAATTCCTATAAATTATATTCCCTCAACTGCGAATCGAACCCGTACCTCTGGAACTCGAAACGGACGCGAAACCGCTTAGCCACTCCGACCACTTGTGAATGTTGGGGAGCCTGGCAATAGTTTTTTTTTTAAATTTAACAGTGGTGAATCCTGTGCAAGTGAGCAGGAGATACTGAACTGTGTAATATAAATGGGTACAGTTGGAGCAGTTATGTTCATGCGTAGGGTTTAATTATTTTTTAACGGCTCGTTGAGTCTGGGGTGGTCTATTCTTAATTGCAAGATTGTGCACTGCTCCATGCATCATAATGTTGTCACTTTTGTATGCATATGTCATTTTTTAGTAATAGCACGTCCAGTTAACCCTTTTAACCATTGGTTTAGCGATTC
Source organism: Oreohelix idahoensis (assembly GCA_024509875.1). Classification (NCBI taxonomy): domain Eukaryota; kingdom Metazoa; phylum Mollusca; class Gastropoda; order Stylommatophora; family Oreohelicidae; genus Oreohelix; species Oreohelix idahoensis. The sequence continues at coordinate 522,996 of JAMPIV010013188.1, forward strand.
CTCTTTGAAGTTGTTTTTGGAGTATTATTTTGGCTGTTTGTGTGTTGGCTGGAGTGTTTGCTTGAACCGTGCGTTCTTCCTCTTAGTTTTGTTAGTCTGTGTGCTTGTTCATTGTCTGGGGTGTCTATGTGTCCTAGTATTCACTGAGGAGTGACTCTAATGTTCTATGTTTTAGCAGACTGTCAATAGTTTCAGCCAGCTGTACTATATTTTTCTTCAACTTGGCATGGGCTGGAAAAGGGCGCTACCAGAACATAAATAACCACGCGGTAGTCGCAATAATAGAGGTGAAGCTTAGAACTACTGGACTAAAGATAACAAAACAAGAGATACGATATCTGTCACGGATTTGCCTACCCTGCTTCGCAGTAATGGTCCAAAAGTGGCCAAAACTCAAGATTATCTAATATAAGTCTTCAAATGATACTTCTATCTCAAGGGTGTGTTCACAAGATGTTTTCAGAAGTCAAGAACAATGCTGCATACGGGTGAGTACTAATAACTTATATCTGCTCCGTCGCTTTTTGTGAAGAATTAAGCAATGGTTTTAGCCCGTTCAAGCCCCTAGCTGGTGTAAATCCAGCGACATTCTTATATAAGTATTTGCTATAAAGATGTAAGTATATGTCTAGATGTATATATATTAAAGAGTCTTGCTCATACGTTTGCTTTCATACCTATAATAAATGAATCAACAATGATTGGTTTGTTTAAACATAACATGTAACAAATTTAAACATCAAGTAGTTTTTAACAGGTTAAAATAACGATGGAATGATGGTGAATTTTTGATGTACATAAAATTGTCTTCACTGAGACTTGGTTGTGGATTTATTAACATTTTTGTCTTGTTGCTGTTTCCTTTAATAAGAACTTAGCTGATCTAAGTGAATCCTGGAGCCGTGGTTTCGTCAATTCTTTTGTGATGAGGGGACGTCTCCACACAACTCTTTCAATGTAGGAGGTTTGGGTTGAATCCCTGCTCGTGACTCACAATTAGTGGCGTAGAAACTTTAGTCTTGCAGCTTCCTACCACGAACTTTAGAAAAATAATAGAGCAAATGCCTCTGCTAAGTACATTTGTGGGCTGCAAATTAACAGGCGCGTTGTCTCGCTGTCCACCCACCAATGTTAGCCTCTCTGAATAATAAGACCCTTTGAGTATAGACAGCGTAACTCAGGGATTATGATTGGAAATCACCGATATTCTTCTGGGTATTCTAATGGGAAAATATATGCTTGGACAGCGTGAGTACAATGATTTGTGCCTCAACTAAAATTATTAATTTACATATCTCACAAAATTATACGATACACTTGATGCACATGGGATGTAATCATCACTCATCACTGCTGCATTCGGAGTCTGGGGTTGCTGCTCCTTTCGCTTTTCTGAGCGAATTAGCATTAAACAAATACCAGCGCTTGCTGAAGTGGTTTATATGTTGAGGTAGGTTGCCAGCCTCCTACGACTTGTATAACCACTTAGCAAGTACAGACAGGTCACATTCACATGGTAAAATAAATGTTTACACGTACGCCAAAGTAACTTTTGGGAACACAATCTCCTGGCACAGATGTATGGACACCGTACGTTGATGCGATGGTTCGAATCAAGTGTCTGGGTAATTGTATTATTCCTCTTTTGACTTGATTCTGATTCCTTAAGTATCCAGTCTTTGTATTTGTCGTAACTTTTATTTGAGATACCTATTTGAGATAGGTCTTAGAAATAGTGGTCCCGTCTGAGTGGAGAATGATAGTGAAGGCTCTGTGATAGTAAGGGTTAAGAGATAGATAGTTGATTCACAAGGGTGCTGAGTAAGAGGAAGGACAGTCTATGAATAGTGTAATTTTTCCGATTCAGCCTATCTTAACGACATTTATTTATCTGCAGACTCCTTACTCTCCTGGCTAAACAATTTTACCAGTTACCCTACACACATGTACACACACCAATTTGGTGATACAAACGCACAGACGTGAATACAAACTACGTATAACAGATATGGGATACTGGGTCAACCGACACAGTAATTAAAGGTTTATGGTGTTTATTATCATTAAACCAAAATCACAGCATCTATCATGATACATTCAAAAACCCAATAGTTACAGACAAGGGGGAGAGAAAGAAAGAAAAATAGTATCTCAATAGGCCCTCCCCTCTGGTATAAGAAAACCCAGTCCAAAGACAATTTCTTCAGAGAGATATTTAACCCAAGGAGAGATTATTTTATTCTGATAGGGGATATACAATACTCAGTATGGGTTATAGGAACAGATTCCTATTATTCTCAAAATTATCCCTTGACTAAGCAGATTAAGGAAGGAGGAATAAGAATATGTCAGCAACCCCACTTAGAGAGAAAATACAAGGAATTAAGTATATTGATATTTACCAAGTAAAGAAACAGTTTAAAGGTTATCTAATTGTTCATTTGCTCAATACACGCTCACAGTGGGCCCACTCTTTCTCACTTACCACTCGTTGAAACTAGCATTCCATGAAAGTAACAAAAAACATCTAACAAGTACTCAAAAATTATTCTGAGTCTGATTCTTCCTTTTTCAGCCCCAGACCAGCGGGTTTTGCGTTCCGCTATTGTTCCCGTAGTCGCTGAAATTGAAGCATTAGTGTCTTTTGCTTTTTACTACGAAAAAGAGTTCTATGGGATGGCACTGTTCTCGGGATGTTACTGATGTAGATATATATGAATAGATGGATCCCATGGTCTCGTCACTGATGATTAAGAGACTTCTATAGCGTGATGAACACAGAGTGATGGCAAAGGCTGATCAGTGAGTTTTTCCTTTCGGGAGGTAATCCAGTGGAAACACCGTTTACTGTCAGTGTAAATAAATGATATATATTCTTCCATAGTCAAGCAGTAATAACTATAGTATCGCTTCTGGCAATTGTTCTTCTCCAGTTATCTTTAAAGATTTTTTTGTGATTTATGATTTAAAGTTCTTGGTTGGATTACTCTCATGAAATTAAGAGCTGGACCGCATGGGGGTCACAACACGAAGAATATATTTTTGTTGTTCATAAATCCCTGGATGGTATTAAAAAACCAAAGTCTGGAGGACTCTATGTAATTGGTAGGACGCAATTTTATATATATAAATATATATATATATATATATATATATATATATATATATATATATATATATATATATATATATATATATATATATATATATATATATATATATATATATATAAACGTCCCGCGAGTGTCTATATACATAACTAAACTGTATCAATCGATTATCCATCGCCTAGCGGCTTATAAATTATTTTAAGCATCTCTCACTGGGGAACAAACGGGTAATTAAATTTACGTTATATCTAGAGAATTTTCCTAGGGGTCTATTTAATACGTTTTCAATACACACAGAATCCCAGTGAAATAAAAATGAAACATCAGACGATTAAAATCACTTAGATGCTAATAACTATATTATTTACCGCTAAACACAAGATTCTTTGAATTTCTCCACGAATTTATTATATTAAATCTGATAAATTTAGACTCCGAAACTGCGCGCTAGACCATTCTAGAACTCGTGATTTGCAGACTGACACAGAATAAAATGCTCCGGACTATATATCTAAAATGGCTATCTTTCATCTCCTGTTCGGAGTTTAACACCTCTGTTCGGTTTTCTTTGTATGAGGGTCCAAAATCTCGCTAATGCCGCTCGTAGACGATTTCGCTTCCCGTCGTCTACCTTTAGATCTTCCTCTACGTGCAAATTGCGTTTCCGAAGAGTACATCAAAGGGACTGCAGTGCTACAGCGGTTACCGCCCCCATCTTGTCATAAACAAACCATTATCTCTCTCTAGAACTCCCAAAACTCTAGGCGCCGCCCTTCCCGTGTTTCGGTTGACGTGCTGACGTAATCCTGACAGCAGGTAACCCCTTTTTACAAGGAAAGACGGATTATGCATCTATATATCTGCGTTCTTAGTGCATGAAAACAAAGACAGGAGGCGTGGCTAGACTACGAATAGGACCTGGCAGCAGAGACGCTAGGCTTCCACGTGTTTGACTTACATACTTAATTAGCCCGCGATGGAAATGCAACGTGTTTAATGTTGCTTGAGTCAAAACAGTGAGGGCTCGCGATGGTATCAAAGAGAAACGATAAGGGTTATTCATTTCGTCCGTCACAGTATTTAAAAATGCGGGTTCTCTTTTAAGATATAAAAAAGCCAAAATACTTTGATCTGTCACTTATAATTTTGGAATTCTTTGTCCGATCCTTCTCTGTGGCTCTAGGGAATTGCTAGTTTGACGTGGCGAAGAAGTCTGATTTGTGTCTCTGATTTCGCTAGAGTTATTTTCCCATTTCTCAGTTCAAGTACCAGATTGTATTTCCGACGAACTTGCCAATGAAATCCAATGTCTATTCTGTCTCTCAACTTAAACCAATCCAATCTCTTTAGAACTAGGTGGCTCGGGGTCATTTCTATCCCCGCGTGTTTTAAATTTATCACTTTTAAAATTTAAACGAGTGACCACTTTCAAATATGTCCGTAATACTTCCGACTGCCCTGTATGCAAACTCACAAACACGTCAGTGAACTCATTTCCTGTCTAAATGCCTTTCAAACCATAATCTCCCAAGACAGATTATCTGTATTATTGATAGAGAACGTCCATCGGAAGCAATTATCTAATTAATGTGTCTTTGCACATCTCTCAGACGGCTTTCTCAGACAGACAGACCACGAACCCAGGTGGTTACTTGCCTGTTTGTAGCTGGCCCCGGAAATGAATTACGTCAAAGTCGTTATTCCTCTTCACTTTTACTGGCTGCATCAAAGGTGGGTAGACGACTTAAGTGATAAAAGTATTAACCGCTGACCTGTTTAGCTAGCTTTGTCATGCTATGATTCACAAAGCGAAACGTAAATAAGTATGGAATCAACTAGGCAAAAAATGTAGGTGCACAAAATATGTCAAATAATAGGACGATGAAGGGGAGGGAGAAGGGCGCAAAAGTACTCGTACATGCGCAAACCATTTTGTGACAATATCAACAAACAGAAGAACATTCTTACTAGAACAACTTTTGTGTCCGATATCTTTTTTTTTCTTCTTCGCTCGCCCTCATAATTCTACATTAATGACTAATAAAGGCCGTAGTCAGATCAAGGTTCCTGACATCTCGTTCGCCCTCAGACTTCTGTATTCATGACTAATAAAAGCGGTAGTCAGCTCAAGGTTCCTGACATCTCGTTCGCCCTCAGACTTCTACATTAATGACTAATAAAGGCAGTAGTCAGCTCAAGGTTCCTGACATCTCATTCGCCCTCAGACTTCTATATTAATGACTAATAAAGGCAGTAGTCAGCTCAAGGTTCCTGACATCTCGTTCACCCTCAGACTTTTACATTAATGACTAATAAAGACAGTAGTCAGCTCAAGGTTCCTGACATCTCGTTCGCCCTCAGACGTCTACATTAATGACTAATAAAGGCAGTAGTCAGCTCAAGGTTCCTGACATCTCGTTCGCCCTCAGACTTCTACATTAATGACTAATAAAGGCAGTAGTCAGCTCAAGGTTCCTGACATCTCGTTCGCCCTCAGACTTCTATATTAATGACTAATAAAAGCGGTAGTCAGCTCAAGGTTCCTGACATCTCGTTCGCCCTCAGACTTCAACATTAATGACTAATAAAGACAGTAGTCAGCTCAAGGTTCCTGACATCTCGTTCGCCCTCAGACTTCTACAATAATGACTAATAAAGGCAGTAGTCAGCTCAAGGTTCCTTACATCTCGTTTGCCCTCAGACTTCTATATTAATGACTAATAAAGGCAGTAATCAGCTCTGTCCAAATAGTTTTTCGTGGAGAGAAGTGGGTAAAACGTTTCAAACTTTTGGCTAAGATGGCTGCTTAGTTTTTTGTCGTTACATGTTTTCTACATTTTGTGGCCGATATAAAGAAACTTTATCAAACTGTCAAATAAATTAGGAAGACAATGACGACAAATTCAGCACTATTTCAACAATATATATATTGCAAGCAGCAAACAGCAACAACGACTTACCATGATTGTCTGCCTCTGTAAATATTGGATGTTTCTTTGTGGCCATCAACTACCTCTGAAAATTTTCAGAGTCGAGTGCTCATTCACGTGTTACAGCATTTCTCATCCCCCTAACAAGGCCATTAAAATACATATTATTCCCCAATGTAGTTTGACAAGAAACCGAGAAGGGTATGTAAATTAAGTTAAGGATTAATCAGAAAAGTTATTTTCTTTTTAAACTTACATCTGCGCGGACTGTGTTTGATGACGCTATCATCTCGTGGGATTGATCGAGGCCAAGCTGTAAGCAAGGTCTTGTCGTTCACCCGGTGAAGGATTGTATGTTATATCCCACACAAATTATTGTTCGTTTAGGAGGATTTTCTATCCATGTTTTCTTCGTAGTGTACGACGATATACGTTTTATGTTTTCGCCTGCAGTGATGCAACCGCTCAACATTTAGGTCAGAGATTCTTAACCCTTTCTGGACTTTGGACTCTTTTGATTGCGGAGTGAAGGTCATGGACGCCTTTGATTGTCCGGTGAAGTCTACGAAGCCCTTCTTAGAATTAATGTTCATAAACGCATGATTTAAGATTTTACGTTTTAATTTTTAGGTGACGTACATGAACCGTGGCCCGCAAGTTAAGAACCCTTGATTTAGAGTAACGGGGAACTGAACCCATTAAACTAGGAAAGACAAAAAATAATTTAGGCAGGGCTGTGCAGTCAGAGTCGGTCGTTGTTTAGTGCATTTGGAGTCGGTTTAAAAAATGGCCTGACTTCGACTCTGAATTTTATGCCAAATGACTAGTAAAAAACCTGTAGTCGGGAGCCATAGTTAAAATTTCAGGAGTTGGAGTCAGAGTCAGAAGATTGTTTGACTTCACAATCCTGGTTGTAGAGACCACTTTTATTGTTACTACCAAATGATGAATAACAAAATGAAAATAAATGTTTTATACATTGAATTACATAGCATAAAAATGGATGACCAGATCTGTATGCGAATTTTCAGCTCTCTACGATGAGTAGGACATAGCGATTCGAAGCGCCGAATATTTGAAATGCGACAAATATCAAATTATATTTTTATCTCAAAGAAAGTGGTTAATAAAATATTTGGAGGTTTAACTTTAATGACTACAACCCGCAAAAGTTAGCTCCAAACTTCAGAAATGAGGTATCTGAGGAAAGTGGTTGAAGTAACAAGAAGAAACATGGTCCGCAACCAAACGATAAGTCATGGCCTCAAAACCCAGCCCCTGCACACCTGGAACAGTCCCAAGTAAGATGGTTTGGCCATGTCTGCAGAAAAGAAGAATATTGGTGACCACAATAAATATTGGAAATCAAGAGCCAGGGATCCAGACCTCCAAGACTGTGATAAAGTACATTGATACAGCGATAAAATTATTAATTCTAAGTATAAAAGTTAAAATAATATGAGTAGAAATAGAAATAGTAAAGTTGTAATGCGTCTTCTTTCCCCGCGCCAGTCATCGCATTGAGATAAGAACGTAGTGTGAAACCTTATTGCCGCGTCAAGGGTTAACGGTAAAAATTTTGAAAACAACAAACTTAGTTGTTCCAAAAAAGATAGTAAGAATAAAACAGGGGAGGCATAAACGAACGCATAAAAGTGAGAGAGAGAGAGAGAGAGCGAAAACATGCCACAAATTGTCAAGCGTTAGATTCTTGGACTAGCTGCCCAAGACGACAGTGCGAAACGATACAGTGGCAGGTGTTCGGTAACGTGTCGCAAGCTTTGTAGAATTTGAAAATACCCCGCAAAACCCAATACTTTTTTGGACTATAGGCACACTGAGAAAATATATAAACATACAGACAGCGCTTTCGCTGCAAAAGAGTCCATTTTATGACGTAACAGACGAGTAGTTTCAGTTTTGGAAAACGCGGGAGAGGAGAAAAGATGGCGTAATTTATATGATAGTGGAAATTGAAACTAACTCTGAAAAAAATATGGATTTCTTTATTAATGGGTTCAGGATCATAAAATCTAGTTAGTTTGATGGCTTATCTTCTCCTGATAAATAATATGTTTAAAAATACAAAATTCTCCAGTAGATAAGAAAGTTATTGACATAAGACTGTATTTGTTCGTGCAGACAAACGGACAGACTGGCGGATTTGCATTAATTTTGCTTTCACTAACGATTACAATTTTGAACGCGTTGTTGGAAATGAGACAAGCAAGCATGTATTCGGTTGGAGGAAGGGTAGACAAAGGGAGAGAAATTATGGGATGGCTTAACACTAAAACTATATTTTAGCAGGGGAAATCTAAGAATGAGTGAGAAGAAAACTTGTTATGTCCAAAAATCAAGTCTGTTTTTGCTTTTATTTTCAAATTCAAAAGTAGTCGTTCGCTCATTGGCCAACGCCTTTTATAATATTGAAGAATTCAAAGTCTCGACGCCATTTGTATAATACTGTCCCTCGAACAGGACGTTTGAAATTCTGGGAAGTGTGACTTGCCTTATTAAATTAAATATATATAACTAAAACAATAATAGGCATCACAGTCCAGCCAGCAGGACATCTGAAGTCTGCTAATCAACGTACCTGTGTTTATTCATTGAATTTATGGTAAGGCAGAAATTACATATATATTTTGTTTAAAAATGTGTGTGAGAGATACTGCCATTACGACTGTAAGTAATTAGGTCCCTAGCTGATTTATGCAGGGCCTAGAGGTAGATTTATGCTATAACACATTGCTAGTTTTGTAAAATGCACATGTTTGTGAAATAAAAATGTTTTCTTAGGTAGCCAGATGGACGCAGCTCACCTGTCTTATTGTATGGAAGAAAAGAAAGATTAATAATATTATTGCAGATGCAGGGCCGCCTTGAGAGGAGAGACATGTGAACAACACTGGTACACTTTGTAATGGATGAGCTGAGTTGGTCAATTAGATATGACCCAGATCTTTATTTCTCATGTATTATAATTTGTAGAAATAACAGTTTAAGTATGATATCAACAAGGAGGCATTATTTCATTGTTACAGGGTTTTTATCTGGCACTAGCCCGGTGCCAGATGTCTGTGAAAAGCAGTTGAGAAGTCTTTTCATTTCCAGTAGTGACAGGGGTCTACAGAGTCCACCCTGTTACTTTTGGGCCAGTATCAAAGTGATCGTTTTACAGCAAGAATACGGACAGTTCAAGTTGTGCCAGATAAGTAAAATATCTGGCACCCGACTTTTCATCAGCATCAAAGACTAGTGCATCCCTGTGTAACATAATAAAAATATTTCCCAAAAGAATTAAACATTGAAAGTTGTATATTAAAGAACTGGAGATGATTAAAGAATCCCAAACAGCCATCCAGTGCTAGAAACCAGTAATATTAAAAATTTAGGAACACTATTAGTATATTTTAACAGTATATGTTTGAACAAAGTGTCCCTTTGGGTTGAAAAGTTGCTTTTATGTATATACCTCGAGTTCTTTTAATTTGGAAAGTCCTGACCAGAAGAATACTAGGTTCAGGGCTAATAAAATTGTATAGAAAATATTTACACATCAAAATTTAATCCATGTGTGAGTTCATTTGATCATAGACTTTCCTAGTTGTTTATATGTGTGTGTTAGTGTCAAATTACCATCAAACCACACTTGCATAACGCTAGACATTAGACGTAGCTATCATACATACTATTCAAGAATAGGTCTGATTGAGGTCATAAGGTGGTAGCAGAAAGGTACCCTGATAACTCAACCCATAAATTGTTATAATCAGGGACCTTCACAGCTGACCTCAATCAGAACAATAGTGAAACATAACAACAACATTGCATACCATCAAAAACCACCACAGATATTGGGGTCTCCTGTTCCGGGATTTGAACTTGTTATTTGTATAGAAATTTAAATATTGTAGCACAAGTGTCCCCAAAAGTTATTCAAGAATAAAAATAAAAACATTTAAAGGGGAAAAATAGCTGATGAACTGTCAAGGGCCAGTAGTTAGTTAATTAAATGGTTAATTAATTAGTCAGTGTTAGTACATTGCTAATTAGAGTTTTGAAATTTGTATTAGAACATTTTAAAGATTGATACTAAAATAGCTAGGCGGTGTGGTCGCACGGAAGGTCCAAGGTTCAAATCCTGGGTAAGCCACTCATGTCTGTTGTTTTTCTGTTGTCTAGTGTTCTACTTCTTTATTTCCTACGAGTGCCTTATAACATACCTTTATATTTGTTTCATATTAATTTCCTGAAGGTGGTAACAGCCCTTCTATCTCCGATGCCACTGCTAGTCAGGGAGCCTCAACATCAGCTATGGGGTTCCATTTAGACCATTTTCTTGAGAGGGACGATGACATTGAATCATCTTTATCCAGATTTGAGGTTTTAGCCACCACCTATGGGTTAGAGAAAGAAAGGTGGAGTTTAAAGTTATCTCAGGGTCTTAGGGGAACATCTTATGAAGTGTTTGCAAAAATGAGCAAATATGACCAAGATAATTATGACATGTTAAAGCAGGCTCTTTTCCTGAGGTATGAAAAGAATGGAGAATTTTACAGGATAAAGTTTAGAAATGCCAAGCTAATGTCGGGTGAGACCTATCACCAGTTCTCTGCACGTTTAGAGACGTACTTGGAGAAATGGACTGCCCTGGGGAAAACCCAAGATCTTAAAGAAATGATCCTTATTGAGCAATTGAGAGAGTCCATGGCTCCAGACTTGAGAAAGTTTCTCATGGAACAGGGTGCAGAGAGGCTGGGTGAGTTACTTAATGTCGCTGAGAGGTATCAGGCAGCCCAGGCAGAGATAGCTGGCGCCAAAAAGAAACATGCAGACAATTATAAGGCTCCACAAAACTCTAATAGATTTGACAACAAAGATCAGGGTAACAAGGGTAAGCAAAATTATGATAGGCCACGCAATGATTATAGAAATAAAAACCCACAATTCAATGACAGTAAATATGAGGAAAGAAAACCCTTTCATCAAGGTAGATTATATTGTAGATGGTGTAAGAGGGAAGGACATGACACCAAAGTTTGTACTAAGAAACCTGCTGGATTTGTTGCTATGAAGTTGGGGAAAATGGAAGTAAAGGTAAAACCTACTGGACAGCAGGAACCTTATCACCCCCCAGTGTGTGAGGATGTTGTATGTAATGGGGTCACCATTAGGTTGCCTTTATGATACAGGTTTAGACTTTGATTCTGTTGTGAGTTCGCACTTGTGAACCCAGATCAGTATACCACAGAAACAGTTAAGATACAAGGGGCGACCAAGGACATACCACTTATGACACGTCCCATTGCCAGGATAACGGTGAAAACTCGCTATGTGGAAGGAGTAATCAGAGCAGCAGTGATGACGCACCCATCTACCCTCTGATCTTGGGGTGTCGTTATGTCTTCTTGGGGAATCCCAAGAGACCTGTGGTCTTGGCAGCAGTCCAGACCCGATCACAATCCAGAAAGGAAGAAGATGAACCAATAAATACTCATCCAGAGGAGATGAGGAAGGCACAGGCTGAGGATAGGACACTCAAGCCTTGCTTTAAAAAATTACCTAAATGCCACACACCTCCAAGCAAAGGGGACTATTATATGAAGAACAAAGTGTTATATAGGAAGGCTGGAACTGGATCCAATGGTCATGGACAGCTGGTACTTCCTAAAATGTATAGGGCAGACGTAATAAGGAGCTTACATGTTGGAAAAGATGGTGACCATGAGAAAGTAGGCACCATCTGCCAAAAGGTTTCTCAAAAATATTATTGGCCAGATGTAAAGATAGTTATTGAGAATTTTGTAGAAACCTGCGGCATATTTCATGAGGGAACACCCTCAAGTGGGAAAAATGATCAGGACCTAGACACGCCACGGGGCAAACTTAGGCCTGGAAGGAAAAATAATTATAATAAAGTAGACAAAGTGGAATGGGAGCCCCCTTTTCACACACAGTCTTCACTTGAATGTATTAAAATGGCCACTATGCGGCGAGTACAAAGAGTTTTTTTTACCCCAGAATAAGCCGACAATCCCTCAGTCGGAATTATGTGAACTGGGGAAAGATAAAAGAGAGAGAAGATCTCTCACAATGAAATTAAAGTGGGGAGAAAAACCCCGGAAACGAATTGGTAGTGGACGATTTGTGAGTGATGATACACGGCAGAAACGTCCTCAATACAAGGCTTCCAAAAACAGGAATTACCTGTATTATGAAAATTAGTTTGAAATTATAGGTCCATAGGTAACCTTTTTGAGGACATGGACAGATGAGAAGGCAGAAGAGACTGTTACCTCATCATGTCAATATGTGAACGAGCTGACCACTCGTCTTAAAACTGGCTGGAAACTTGCAAATGATAATCTCAGACAAGTCAGGAAAAAACATGCTGCCTATTTTAATAAGAAAGCTAAGGATAGAGAACTATTTGTGGGAGAGAAGGTGCTTCTTCTACTACCCGGCAGCAATAACAAATTACAAATTGGATGGCAAGGTCCATGTACTGTTTGTAGCAAAATATGCGAGAATAAACGCTCAATTCAGTACGATTTAGGCATAAAACGATAATAAATACATTAGCCCGCATGTGTCTGACGGTTGGCATCTTCGAAGCCAGCAGCGCTGCTTTTTGCACAGTGCTAAGCCTATAGAACGATTTCACGGAAAACGTCTGACACGCTTTAGTTTCGTTTTCGACAAACACTACTAATATTTAACTTTTGCCCAATCTGCTGTATACACTTTGTAGTCTAGCCTTACAATTAACTATTAGCGGAAGCATGCCGCAATATAGCTATCTGAAGTAACACTTTCTGACAACTTTGTAGCAAAATCAGTAGTAATCCTTACATTTTTTGGTAGTATTACACGATACAATGCTAACTAGTAATGCAAATTATTAACCCGCCCCGTCTACACCCCGCTTCGATGACATAGTCTGCAACGCATATATTCACACTGCGGAAAAGCCAGCCAAGGCATAACCACGCAGACAATTTTATTTCCTCCTAGTGGTAGCATTTCTGATGTAACTAAAACAAGTAGTTATTTGAAAAATACATGCTCGCAAGATGAAGAAGAGGAAAGATGGCGGACTTGTGTAAAAAAATTTTTGACGATGGACGATGACAAAAATTGGAAATTTTAAACCATTATGAAGTTCCCCATAAGAATTATATGATAGTATGACGTAGAGTTAGCTAAGTAAGAATGTACTTTAAATAATATGATATTCCCAGTATTAGAGAAGTTATTGAAGAAATACTAATATCTAAGAACACACGACCAGACACACTGGCGTTCCTGCTCATGTTTTTGGTAACGTTAAGGGGACGCGAGCTGGAAAAAGAGGCAGGGAGGTACATTCAAATTCGCTTGGGGTGAACAGATTATGAGTGGGAAAGGGGAACGGTAGGAGAAATGTAATCCTAACGTGATATCTTTTGTATTGGCCATGACTAAAGCAGACGGACCAATCGACCACCAGTTATTCAAAATTATTTTGGGTTTTTCATTCAAACTGCATTTTAATTCAAGTAGTAGAACGTTACGATTGGCTAGAGCTGGTAGATATTAGCAAAAGGCTTTGATTATTCATTGCCAGTTGAACTAAAATTTGTATACAGATACGCTGAAAAACAGCTGTGTTAATTTTAAACTTAAATAAAGAATAAATTCACAGTCTGTGCAGTTCGGAGAAAGCTGAGGCAATTCTTCACCAAATCAGCGTCATTTGTTTATATATATTTCTCGATTGTGGTAAGGATATTTTATGAAATTTAATATGTTTGGTCCAACTACAAAGTTAGATACTGCTATTGGGGAAAAAGTGAAGGACATGTCGGAAGCAGACATTGTTGAGTCCACACATTAAACGGTGTCTGACTGATGTATGTTGTTATAATTATGTTGACATATTATTGTATTAAAATAGTTTAGCAAGCCTCTGTGTTCAATGAACACTGTTTAACATGCCTGAAGCAAATATAAGTGTAAAGAAATGAAGAGAAGATCATATCACAGGAAATGTGGTTACTCCACATTATTGTATGGAGGAAAAGTATGTGAACGTATAGTGGCGTATCTACTATAAGGACTTGAGGTGTGGTCACAACCAGGTGGGAGTCCTGTACAATTCGGGGCGAGTGCACTTGTACGGCACGCGAGGCTGACCCCATACCCACGTAGGGAATTAAGTGTTAGAATAATTGATCAGAGATAAAAGGCCAGGGTGTCCTTTTGTTGCAGAGGGTCTATGTTCCTGTTGCCGGCTGGTGACAGGAAACCTGCTGAGTGCTTATAAACGCCAACCAGTCTCCAACCAGACTTATATGCTGTCGACGATCCAGTAGGAGCTTTGGCGAGTGTTGAACTTGAAATTTCTGCAACTACCCATTGGATTATCTTACAACAAGGACTCCCAGGTGAAGAGTAAAACCTCTGGGGCATCTCTGACATTTTCTTGTGTTTCAAGATATTACACAGGATTTTTATGGGGGTAGGATAAACTACAGCCCTCATATACAGTGACTCTCCCGGTAGATAACTAAAGTGAACTAATTTAATATTTCATACAGGAAGGACATTTATAAGTACATAATAACTTTTAGTTATTGGGCAGATTGTCCCAACATTTTTAATTGTTCTTTTCTGTAAACTATCTTGTCCTTATTTTCAAAGACCTGTCCACAAGCTATGAATGGACAGGCAAAATAAATTGTAAATACTTGTTCAAAGAAAAACTTAACTGCTAGTTATTAACTTCTTTAATAGATACTTAAAGTGTTTGATTGTTGTGTACCATCATTCATTTCTCCCCTAGACACTAGGTACACCATACACCATACACTAGAGCCAGAAGATTGACCGTGTGAGACCTAGGGAGGTAGCGTTAGGTTCTCTGCATATAATTCATCATCATCATCATCTATAGAGTCAGAAACCTACATGTGCTTGACCTCACACGGTTATAGCATACACCGTTTCATTCTTTTTAGGATACCATCATAACCTCCCCAGCAAAATCAACTTTGCTACACTGTTCTAGAGAAGGTGTCTAGAACAAATTATAAAATCGACAAGAAGGGGAAAGAGAAAATATATCATGTGAACCTTCTAAAGAAGTATCTGGACAGGGAAATCCAGGAAGGAACACACTTAATGTCCTTGTCGATAGCAACGGGGATGAAAAATGAACCACTACCTCTCATGAGTACCCCCTGAAAACATGTGAGACCCCTGCACATGTAAAAGTCAGTAACCACTTGACGAAAAAACAGAGGGAACAGGTTCAAAAGGTTCTGACTGATCATACGGACGTGTTAACGGACAAACCGGGGCACGCGAATTTGTTGGAATATGATATGAAACTAGTAGACCCAACACCAATCTGTATGAGAACCTACACGATCCCGTTTGCCAAGGAGAAAGCTTTGAAAGAGGAGATTGAGTACCTATTGAAAGAAGGGATTATTTCTCATAGCGAATCTCCGTATAGCTCTGGTGTGGTTTTGCTGAGGAAACCCTCTGGAGAACATAGACTGTGCATAGATTACAGGAAACTGAATGCTGTCACAGAGAATCAGGTGGATCCATTACCTGACACAAATCAATTATTTGCCAGGCTGAACAAGGCAAAATATTTTTCGAAGGTGGATCTGAGCAAAGGCTATTATCAGATTCCAGTAAAGCCTGAGGTCCGACCTTATTTAGCGTTTAGCACTTCGGAAGGACATTATGAATTCAGCATGTTGCCGTTTGGGTTGAAAAATGCTCCGAGTGTGTTTTCTAGGATGATGCAAAAAATGTTGGATCCCCTGAATAACCCATGCATCACAAATTTTATGGATGATATCCTCATTGCTACGGAAACATTTGAGGAACACATTAACTCTTTGACTATGCTGTTTGATAGACTGAAAGAGGCTAATTTGACAGCTAGACCAACAAAATGTTGTATTGGTTGTAAAGAGTTGGAGTTCTTGGGACATACTGTATATCAGGGTAACATGAACCCTGACCCCAAGAACCTCCAGAAATTACAGAGAGCACCGTGGCCACAAACCAAGAAAGATGTGAGATCTTTCGTGTCGTTGTGTGGATTCTATCAGAAATATATCAACAATTTTAACTCTATTTGTGCTCCTCTGACGGATTTAACTCGCAAGGGAAATCCTGATAGAATTGTTTGGTCAGCCCAGTGTGAATTAGCATACCAAGAGTTAAAGGAAAAACTTACAAGCAAGCCAATCTTGAAATTACCTGATTTGAAACAGGAATTTGTGGTGAGAAGTGACGCAAGCAATGTAGGCCTGGGGGCTACTTTGTTGCAAAAGTCATCGTCACCAGACGGGGAGCTGAACCCAGTCGCTTATGCTAGCCGCAAGTTGAACAAAGCGGAGCAAAACTATTCAACAAGCGAGAAAGAATGTCTAGCTTTAATCTGGGCGATACGAAAGTTCCAGATCTATCTATATGGAAGAACATTCGTGGTCCAAACGGATCATCAGCCCCTCGTATTCTTATCACAGGCAAAGGATGAAAATGCTCGTTTATTACGATGGTCGTTACTCCTACAGCCATATTCATTCACTATTGAATACATTCCGGGGTCACTGAACGTGGGTGCAGATTTCCTCAGTAGGCATCCCTGTGATCCAAATCAGAGTATTCATCAGGCGTAAGGAGTTAATTTTATCTAGGTGTATCACTGTTTTGGAACTTGTATCAGGCATGTTCTTGAGTGGGGAGATGTGTGATAAAGTACATTG
Source organism: Oreohelix idahoensis (assembly GCA_024509875.1). Lineage (NCBI taxonomy): Eukaryota > Metazoa > Mollusca > Gastropoda > Stylommatophora > Oreohelicidae > Oreohelix > Oreohelix idahoensis. The sequence goes on from JAMPIV010013188.1 coordinate 539,814, forward strand.
ATACAGCGATAAAATTATTAATTATAAGTATAAAAGTTAAAATAATATGAGTAGAAATAGAAATAGTAAAGTTGTAACGCGTCTTCTTTCCCCGCGCCAGTCATCGCATTGAGATAAGAACGTAGTGTGAAACCTTATTGCCGCGCCAGTGGTATTGGACTTTATAACTCGCCCGTCAAGGGTTAACGGTAAAAATTTTGAAAACAACAAGCTTAAATGTTCCAAGAAAGATAGTAAGAATAAAACAGGGGAGGCATAAACGAACGCATAAAAGTGAGAGAGAGAGAGAGAGCGAACACATGCCACAAATTGTCAAGCGTTAGATTCTTGGACTAGCTACCCAAGACGACAGTGCGAGACGATACAGTGGCAGGTGTTCGGTAACGTGTCGCAAGCTTTGTAGAATTTAAAAATACCCCGCAAAACCCAATACTTTTTCGGACTATAGGCACACTGAGAAAATATATAAACACACAGACAGCGCTTTCGCTGCAAAAGAGTCCATTTTACGACGTAACAGACTAGTAGTTTCAGTTTTGGAAAACGCGGGAGAGGAGAAAAGATGGCGTAATTTATATGATAGTGGAAATTGAAACTAACTCTGGAAAAAATATGGATTTCTTTATTAATGGGTTTAGGATCATAAAACCTAGTTAGTTTGATGGCTTATCTTCTCCTGATAAATAATATGTTTAAAAATACAAAATTCCCCAGTAGATAAGAAAGTTATTGACAAAAGACTGTATTTGTTCGTGCAGACAAACGGACAGACTGGCGGTTTTGCATTCATTTTGCATTCACTAACGATTACAATTTTGAACGCGTTGTTGGAAATGAGACAAGCAAGCATGTATTCTGTTGGAGGAGGGGTAGACAAGGGGAGAGAAATTATGGGATGGCTTAACACTAAAAATATATTTTAGCAGGGGAAATCTAAGAATGAGTGAGGAGAAAACTTGTTATGTCCAAAAATCAAGTCTGTTTTTGCTTTTATTTTCAAATTCAAAAGTAGTCTTTCGCTCATTGGCTAACGCCCTTTATAATATTGAAGAATTCATAGTCTCGACGCCGTTTGTATAATACAGTCCCTCGAACAGGACGTTTGAAATTCTGGGAAGTGTGACTTGCCTTATTAAATTAAATATATGTAACTAAAACAATAATAGGCATCACAGTCCAGCCAGCAGGACATCTGAAGTCTGCTAATCAACGTATCTGTGTTTATTCATTGAATTTATGGTAAGGCAGAAATTATTCATATATATTTTGTTAAAAAATGTGAGTGAGAGATACTGCCATTACGACTGTAACTAATTAGGCCCCTAGCTGATTTATGCAGGGCCTAGAGGTAGATTTATGCTATAACACATTGCCAGTTTTGTAAAATGCACATGTTTGTGAAATAAAAATGTTTTCTTAGGTGGCCAGATGGACGCAGCTCACCTATCTTATTGTATGGAAGAAAAGAAAGATTAATAATATTATTGCAGATGCAGGGCCGCCTTGAGAGGAGAGACATGTGAACAACACTGGTACACTTTGTAATGGATGAGCTGGGTTGGTCAATTAGATATGACCCAGATCTTTATTTCTCGTGTATTATAATTTGTAGAAATAACAGTTTAAGTATGATATCAACAAGGAGGCATTATTTCATTGTTACAGGATTTTTATCTGGCGCTAGCCCGGTGCCAGATGTCTGTGAAAAGCAGTTGAGAAGTCTTTTCATTTCCAGTAGTGACAGGGGTCTACAGAGTCCACCCTGTTACTTTTGGGCCAGTATCAAAGTGATTGTTTTACAGCAAGAATACGGACAGTTCAAGTTGTGCCAGATAAGTGAAATATCTGGCACCCGACTTTTCATCAGCATCAAAGACTAGTGCATCCCTGTGTAACATAATAAAAATATTCCCCAAAAGAATTAAACATTGAAAGTTGTATATTAAAGAACTGGGGATGATTAAAGAATCCCAAACAGCCATCCAGTGCTAGAAACCAGTAATATTAAAAATTTAGGAACATTATTAGTATATTTTAACAGTATATGTTTGGACAAAGTGTCCCTTTGGGTTGAAAAGTTGCTTTTATGTATATACCTTGAGTTCTTTTAATTTGGAAAGTCCTGACCAGAAGAATACTAGGTTCAGGACTAATAAAACTGTATAGAAAATATTTACACATCAAAATTTAACCCATGTGTGAGTTTATTTGATCATAGACTTTCCTAGTTGTTTATATGTGTGTGTTAGTGTCAAATTACCATCACACCACACTTGCATAACCCTAGACATTAGACGTAGCTATCATACATACTAGTCAAGAATAGGTCTGATTGAGGTCATAAGGTGGTAGCAGAAAGGTACCCTGATAACTCAACCCATAAATTGTTATAATCAGGGACCTTCACAGCTGACCTCAATCAGAACAATAGTGAAACATAACAACAACATTGCATACCATCAAAAACCACTACAAAGACGTACCAGAGATCGTTGGGAGGACACCGATAGACAATCTCTGTAGGACCGAGGTCTGGAATGGAACCAGGCTACGCGGAAGACAGCCGATAAGATAGCATGACGCTCTTTCTGGATAACATCTACAGCGCAAGGTAGAAGATGAACGACTCAATTTACTTCATTGTTGTAAAGAATATCCAATATAATCAGGTAAAATCAGGTCAAGAACAGAGATTGAATAAGCAAGAAGATAATAGGAAATACTGTTATACAGAATAATCTTAAAAACACAAATGTCATAAAATGGGCCAGCATGTAACGAGAATATATAGACACTTAAGAAAGAAGCAATTTACTAATTTAAATTAGCAGATTTTGAGAAGAGAGAAGTCAAAGCGTATTGCGACACCCGGACAACCGTATAGATAAAGAAATAATAGATGCCTACGAGAATGATTCCAGATGTCAAATAACAAAACAATTTAAGATAGTTTTACACGAAGTCAAGACAATACAGGGATTTATCATGCATGGAGGCATATCTGGAATCATCCTTACATGACCACCAGCTCTGCACAATGCTACAATATATGTATGTGGAAGTAAACCTATGTGTGAGAGACTAATTGCATCCACATTGACTCTTGAAATTATCCACAGAATTCCAGGGATTCTCCCTCTGGTGAAACTTGTTGAGAACCCAGCATTGCACACTAAGCTAGGCGAAGTCACTTGAGCCCCAGGCGCAGTTCGTTGGCTTAGACTTGGTTGACTGCATGCAGAAGGATCTTACTATGGACCCAGTGATAGGAAGGGGAAGCAAAGAAGTGGCTCTGTGCAGGACGTGATCATTCCCTGGGGGAGCCCAGAACCGGAGTACAGTATTTTAGCTCTGCAGAGTTGGAGAGCACCCTTGGATGGCGGGGAATGCACAGTATGCCATGCACTTCTTACTCCTAGCTTTGGACCAGATATGACGATACTTTAAATACAAGCCAAGCTGAGGAAACTGGAGCTCATGACTTCAACTCAACACGTTTTAGAATGGCAGAAACGCCACACGAAAAACATAGATCTACAGTGTAGATAATACCAAGCAGTCTTCAACTTGTTATTGGCTGCTGAAGAGCGAGAAGCTCAGCAGCCCTAGTTAAACAACAACAACAGGGATTACTTACTTACTTACTTAGTCGTTCCTCTTCTACCGTGAGGTGTAGAGGTTTGGAAGAGAGAGCGCCAGACTATCCCATCGGCTGTCTTCTTCCTGGCCTGGTTCCATTCTAGTCCTCGGTCCTTCAAAGATTGTCTAATGTTGTCCTCCCAGCGGACTCTGGGTCGTCCTGGAGGTCTGGATCCCTGGCTCTTTGTTTCCCATGCTTGTCGTGGTAGCCGATCTTCTCCCATTCTGCAGACATGGCCAAACCATCTTAGTTGGGACTGTTCTATTTGATTTGACAACAGGGATTTCTAGGGTTAAACAAAAAACTGTTCATAAATTGTAGTTTCGTAAAAAGCAAAGCCTGAACTTACTGGAGAATTCAATGTTAATTAGGAGTTTTAGACTTGGGAAGTGTGGTTTATAATGAGTAAGCTGCTCATGTGATTTAATCATGTGACATAGTCGTGTGAGCAGAAATGAGGCGCAATGTTAGACAGAGAATTGTTGAAGATAAGCAAAGGTGCAATGTAGATACAATTTTGTTTCAGGGCACGTTTGCGAATTTTGTGCGTTGTGAAATCTTGTAGTTTCAAGTGGTCTTATACATGCCCATTTTGCCTGGATGAAATCAGTGTTGTTTTAATGAGAGTAATATTTCAGGACCGATTAGGAAGAATGCAGCTCTACATTTTGTTCCCGGCTTTCAAGTCATGGGGAGCCGCGGTAGCACAGTGGTTAGTGCCCTGGCTACTAGCTCGGTGGTCCATGGTTCAATCCCCAGTTGAGGTGGGATTTCTTAGACCGCAAACGGCTCCGGGCGACACAGCCTCATGAATTGGGTACCAGAGCAACAATGGGAAAGTTCAAGGCGTGATGCTGACCACATCACCCCTAGTGTGCCGTATGGTCAAGAAAATATGGGCCTAACACCATATTCCCAATATGCCTCAATGGGCGTGTAACGGGATCCTTTACGTTTTCGAGTGATGGGGTCAATATCGTTATATGAGACGGATCATCCCAGTATAAGATAAAGTACATGACAAGTTTAGTAATTTCCAATCGGTCAAGTTTTGACTTAACTCTTAACTCTACAAATTGTCGAAGTTTTTGGAAAACCATTACAGCTGTTCTTCCATATCAATATGTTATTTGGAAGAAAACCATTACAGCTGTTCTTCCATATCAATATGTTATTTGGGACCTCAAGACGCAGCAATAGAGACCGCAGTCAGCGACTCATAGCTTGACTGCCTGCGTCAGGACCAGCGAACCAGAGCTGGTCAAGACCGCACTCCACCTCCACGTGGTGGTCCTGGAAACAGTCTGCAGCTGTGCAGGCTGGCTGAGCGAGTGTGGATCGAAATGGGAAGGCAAACCCGGTCCTAAAAAATGCCGTGCAGAAGTCGGATGTGTCGACCGAAAGGTGCAGATATCACAGCTACGTTGTAAACAGACACAACGCAACCACCGTCCTTTTCAGGGCGAACGAAGAAGAAGAAGAAGAATATGTTATTTACGAGAGACAGTAAGGAGTGTGGTTGTAGTTGTGTTTATTATTATTATTTTTTTAGAAGTGATCTGAAAGCATTCAGATAAAGTGTATTTTCCTCCGCTCAACCGCCATCTCGGCAGAGTCTAACCTCTGTCAGTTGTCTGTTATAATTAAAGTATTTAATTCAACTTTATTATGCTCTTTTCTGTTTTATAAACATCATAGTTTTATATACAATTGATTGTATTTGAATTAATTAGTCAATACTTTTAGCTCAATAAGAATTATAGTCCTTCAACAAACGTAAACGTCCTCCTTCTATGGTATGTCATCATCTCAAGGTCCTTCTGTGGCGTGCCATCAGCTCAAGGTCTTTCTGTGGCGTGCCATCAGCTCAAGGTCCTTCTGTGGCATGTCATCATCTCAAGGTCCTTCTGTGGGGTGCCATTAGCTCAAGGTCCTTCTGTGGCGTGCAATCAGCTCAAGGTCCTTCTGTGGCGTGCCATCAGCTCAAGGTCTTTCTGTGGCGTGCCATCAGCTCAAGGCCCTTCTGTGGCGTGCAATCTGCTCAAGGTCCTTCAGTGGCGTGCCATCAGCTCAAGGTCCTTCTGTGGCGTGCCATCAGCTCAAGGTCTTTCTGTGGCGTGCCATCAGCTCAAGGTCCTTCTGTGGCGTGCCATCAGCTCAAGGTCCTTCTGTGTCTTTGTCATCGTTTACGTGTCTGTCTCCAGTTATCTTTGCCATATGTTAATCGATCTACTTCTACTTCTTATACCCTGGGGAGTACAGAACAAGGACTGCCTTGTAAAGCTATCATCAGTTTTCTTCAATGCATGTCCAACACGTCGCCAGAGTCATCTTTTCATCTCTTGTTGAACTGGTACTGTTTATAATTCGTGTCATCAGTTCCATAAGTGATTCTCTGCCTACACCAGGGTTTCTCAACAGGGGTCCCACGGAACCCTACGGTTCCACGAGAGGTCGCAAGGGATTCCGTATTTGACAAAAAATAATAAACTTCGTTTTTTTTTTAACTTTCTACGCCGGGCGATGTTAGCGCTTGCAGTTGTGGGCAGTGACCGAGCAGCTCCATATGGCAGTGCGCAATAGGACCGTGTTCACTTGAGTCCATTCTCGGTTTTTGACTCGAGACAGGGGAGGCTGTTTTTAACTAGTGAGTGTCGTATTGCACGAAAGTGAGGACAATGGGCTGGTAATTTAGGGTAGAAATTTATGATAACACTCTTAGGTCTACTTGGATAAGGTAAATAAAATCATGAATGAAATTTAAAAAAAAAACCGAAAAACTAAATTTCTTCACCCTGCACTACTAACGTGCATTAGAGTTGATACCCTTTGTGGGGAGTAGGCTAATAGGTTGGAGAAAATAAACAGATCCTCATAAAAAATCATTCTCTACTTAAAAGAAAAAAGGTGAAGGATACCGTTACACGCCTATTGAAGCATATTGGGAATATGGTGTTAGGCCCATATTTTCTTGACCATCGGCACACTACGGGTGATCTGGTCAACATCACGCCGGCTACTCAAAAGAGCATTGACAAATTTTATTGGATTATTATATTTACAACTAACCAAGCACGCTTACATATGCAAGCTTTAGAGATAATAACTTTTAAGTAGAGGTTCCTTGAGACCTGAAATTTATTTGAAGGGTTCCTTCAGGATTTAAAAAGAAAACTTGTGAAAGGCTGGCCAACCCTGCCCAGTGCCTTACCATAGTCCACAAATCCAATGTAAAGAGGTGAGTTGTGTTCCAGACATTGTTCCAATATTATTCTCAATGCGGTCTATCAGATCTGTACAGGATCTGTTGTGCTTAAAACCTTCTTATTTATCTCTCAGTTGTCTATATATGGACTCTTTTAATCTCTCATGGATGATCCTGTTTAATATTTTTTATCTGGCACTGATAAGAACATTATATCATCATCTCATCTCAACCCGTAACCTGTCATGGGTCGTAGGGGTGCCATGGTGGAAGCATCAGCAGACAGGGTCCTCCACTGCTCTCTATCCTCAGCAATGCGTACAAGTGTGTAAAAACCGTGCCCTGCCCATTCTTTGATGTTATCAGCCCAGGATTTTCTTTGCCTTCCTTTTCTCCGTTTACCTTCGACTGTTCCCTGGAGGATCGTTTTCCAAAGGGAGTCATGACGAGTTATATGTCCAAACCAGGCGAGCGTTCGACGTTTCACTACTGACAAAAGTGGTTCTTGGTGGCCTGCATAGGTGTTTATTTTCTCTCTAACATAGACATTTGTTTTGTGCTCTTTATAGCAAATGCGCAGAATTCTTCTATAACATTTAAACTCGAAAGCATGAATCCTTCGCTCCGTATCTGCAGTGAGTGTCCAGCCCTCACACCCATACAAGAGAATAGATAATACAAGTGACTTGTACAAGAACATTAAATAGAGCTGGCTAAAAAAAGATAGAGAAGACAATGAATAATTTCACACAGGAGAACATTAGCAACAAATTTGATAGTTCAAAAGAAATATCTACTATAAGACAAGTCATGGCAACTTACTATACGTAACATAGCACTTGATGATGATGTTTGAGAATCTGATAACTAATCTGACAATAGACCCTCAACAAATGTAGGTTAAGTCTTCCTGTCCCCTGCCATCAGCACAAGGTATTTCCATGTCTTCTTTATGCCCTTTAAGTCTGTCTCCAGTTCTCTTCTCCGTGTGTTCCTTGGTCATCTCTACGCCTCTTACCCTGAGGATTCCAGACGGAGGACTGCCAGATTTCCGTGGGCTACTGAGGCCAGGAAGAAGAGCCAGAGAATAGTGACACTGCAACCAACCACGCATGTCGTAAGAGGCAACTAAGTTGGGTTGAACATGGGACCAGTTACCAAACTCAGTAGAAAATTCTTAAAAGCACAAAAACTTCAAAAAGCAATAGGACTCTGGCCATAAAACAGGACATTTTGAAGAATCCAGTAAATTGAAAAACAAAAAATTCAAGATTCTGTACAAAAAAGAAAAAAAAACATTTTGTATAGCTGTTGCTTGTGGTTTTCTTTCTTGCTTGGTTTAGTTCTTGTAGTATAAAGAATTATAAACGTTCATTCATCATTCTGACAACACGAATGGACACGGGTATGTGTGGTAAAGTGGGATGATATAAATATTTATAGGGACTTAGTGTACTAACTGAGATCAGATGTGAAGGTATCTGTATCTAATATGTGTAGTGTTTTACAGATAACCTTACTTACTGCCACATATTTATATCTCAGTCAGAATTATTCTAGAATATTGTGTTTGCAACGTTATATGTCTAGGGTTATGCAAATGATGAAGTGTAAGTCACCACAACAACAAACAGATATACAATTTAATTATTCCACCACACTTGACAACACTGTGACACTCACAAACAGTCAACACTCTAGAAGACTATCTTAAAAGATTCAATGATAAATTTCAGATATATACAGATGTATTGTTTTTTTCTTCAATAGTGATCCTGATTCAACTATACAGTGAACCAGGCAATATTATAACATGTAATTACAAATATTATGTACACAGATATAAATGTGGTCTTTGCATTGACATACAAAATTAGTAGTCTATGTGTGTGAGTTGTGATGTGGTAATATGAGGTAATACTGGTTTTGTTCTTCAAGATAGATTCTTATTAGACATCATGACTGCATGTGTTTGTTTCTGTTGGAACTAGTATTGGAGATGTTCTCAGTTCCTGTCATTAAAACAATTAATTACCCCTCTTTAATTAATACAATTCATTTTAAGAGGAGGGGGTACAAATTGTTGAGCTCTGTTGGCCACGAAGGGCTTAACTTTCGTGATGGCGGCAGGCAAAGACTCCTCTGCTAGACTTCTTCACTGGTTCTGAAGACACCTCACTGGTTACTACAGGGACCAAAGAGTATGTTGTAGCCTCTGGATTCAGCAAACGCTCAGACCAGGTGCGGCTTCAATAACTAGGACCACAGTCCCACAATTCAAGGAAATAAACACAGATACGTTGACTAGCAATGAATGTAGGCACAAATACTGGCACAAATTCCCATCTGCTTATGTTCCAGGCTTTTATTTAGCAAAAATATGAGCTGGCTTCAACGCACTGTTGCTTTATCAAGCTTATTTGAACTAGTGGTCTCGAACTAACGCTATCAATTAACTATATTAACAGACCTAACCAATCAGGCCATTTCTACCCCATCGTTTGAAAAAAAGTACTCTTACTTCCGTCTCCCTTGACAACAAAAGATAGCATTTATAGTCCGACTAATCGTGTTTAGCCTTACATATCATTCCATCCAATCAATTCAAATGTAACTTGTGGCCTATTTCCGTACAATGGTGGTTTAAAATTCTGCCACTGAGCGACTCCGAGTTTTTAGGTTGTCTGACACCCTCATTATTTTCTTTTGCCTATAATTTATTAATTCCTGAACTATTTGCGTAACACTTAACATATTCTGTGTCAGCAAGCCCTAAGGAATCCAAATATCTCAATTTAAGGGAGCTAGGTGGCTGCGTTCAAAATGTGCATTTTCTACCACTTCCTGTTCACTTCAATCCCCATGTGGTGTCTGGGTACTGTCATGTTTTCAAACGTAAACCCATCTAATGTCATCTTTCCTAATAAGCGTTTTCCAGGTTTTTTAAAACCTAACTCTGGGAAGGGTAGTGTTTTTATCACTGTCCGTCTGAAAAAAAGTTAGTGCATGTGGCCTTACACGCGTGATAGTAGTAATTGTATATCGCGTTACGCTTGTTGGGGGTGGCATTAATAGCGAGACGCGTGTTTAGTGTTGCATGCGTTCCTGATTTTCAGCCCTCCCTTCTTTCCATCCTACATCCATCTGTCCATTCGTAGTGTAATTAATTTAGGTCATACGCAGTGTGCCTCTCAATGTTTTTTCTTAGAAATGCAATACCCGTTTTAATGTGTTGTGGAAACGCTTGTATTATGCAGTGGCTTGTATTTAACGTGGAAACGTTACAATTTGCAGACAAAGCATAAACAAAGGGGATTTCGAGTACTGTCATTGTGACAGCACTGTTCTTTACCATTCTTCTTTCCTTTTATTAAATTTATTTGTTAGGCTTTACATTTACGTTTTAATTTATATATGTGGATGTAGAATTTCACGACAGTATGGTCATCACAGGACATAACTAGCCGAAGAACACAAGACATCTTGTAGAGGGTCTACGATAAGTTTCGTTTGACATTTATGGAACAATGGCATGGTTGGAGAATCTTGAATGAGGTCTCCGCAAACATACATATGCATGGTCAGTCCATAAATAAGGCACTCATAGTAGTTAGTCATCAATACATATCGTCTCAATTATTCAGTTCTGGCCGCTGTACTAGAGGTGCATGCAGACGGCGACACCCAAGTAATGTGGACCAGAAAAACGTGAATATAAAATACTTAGTTATACTTCTCAGTAAGAGGTGGAACTTCTGTATAAGTTCAGGACCATCTTAGAAAACACAGTGGCGGCCTTCGAGGTTAGTTTATGCCGCCTAAATATATATTATTCCTCCACAATTCTCGGAGCTTGAAAAACACGTCGTACTAGGACGACTTGAAGTAACGAAAGGCCACGAATATTAGCCGTTAGAATAAATTAGCGCAAACGCGTTACGTCATTGACAACCGGTGACGTATTAAAAATGCAGCGTTCAATATAAGTTAAAAACCGTGCAAAAACATGAGTTACCACAAATAGACATATTTCCTCAATATCAATGGATATTTGCCTGTGTGTTGCAATAATACATAAATGTTGCTGTCATTTTCGACGGAGTCATCTGTCAAGTTATTTGCTTATGTTTGTATCATAAGTATAATTGTGTCTTTACCTGCGATGTCAGGTTGATTAGGGGTTGTCTTCCCTTGTTTATTCATTCATTGTGTTTGACCTTTAGGGTCAGAGGTTGACAGTTCGGCGTAGGCTTATGGGAAGGTTTTTTAAGCGGGAGTGAGATATACTTCCGGGAAGCCGGGAGGTCCTGTTTTTCTGAAGGGACCAAGAGTCCATTGTTTTCGGGGAGAATCTTCGAAGTAACTGCTAAGGCAGTTTTCCCCAGTGAATCTCTGTGCGTCGGGATGACGACAGAATTCCTTGTGATGTTCTGAGGATTCATTTGCCAGGTAATACCGACCTTTATGCATTATTACGCTTTTCGGTGGCAGAACATGTAAAGGATTACCTAGGGTGAACAGCAGCTCACTGATCCGCCATTTCAGAACTTATATATTTGTGCTCGAGGTAGCCATCCAAGACTGTTAGTCTTATATTGTCCAGAAATCCAGTGACGAAGATATATTGTGGGAGCCGCAGATTGGCGGAACTTCTATCTACAATAAGTATTACTGCAGGGTTGATGATAACCTATTTAACAGAAGTACACGGCCGACGTCAGAACGAGGCCTGTGCTTTCGGCTATTATACTACCGCCTGATATGTGCAATTGGCGGGGAGTGCCAAGTTGCACCTATGTGTCATAGTAACTAAGGCATCTGACGCGTTTAGTCAGAGACGCCAAGGGCGACGCTACGAACTGTCATTATTGAAGAACTTTGCTATTGACCATGCACGTCTATTCTGATGTTTACCTTTTTGAATGCCAAATGTATACCTATCGATGTCAGGTCAGCATGACCCTGTTACACTGACTGTTCCTGTTGATACTATGTGTGTTCCCGTCAATAAATGTCTTGAAACATGCCTGCAGTGTCAAAGCATCCTTGATTACTGCATGTGAGAGTATGGGTTGCAGGATCTACATCTATACGAGCCTAAACACATTCGCGCCTTCATTCGCACCCACACTCAATTCATCATACGCTCGCACTACACATCTAACAACATGTATACTGTCTTGGGCCAGTGATCACATCAACAAAGAAAAAAAGACAGTTACATTTCTGGTGGACCAGTTACGTGGGCTCTTATGATACATTTCTTGTCGCCAATGTGGCCTAGAAACTTACATTTCTGATGGACCAGATCTGTGGGTTTAAAAAAGAACAGAGCGAGCATTTGACATTATTGTTGACATTTATGGATCCAGAAATTTACATTCCTGGTTGGCTGTTACATGTATGATGTCTCCAGTTTTGTCGAGAAAGTTACAAGAAGGACAAGTACACATTACACTTCTGATCTGTGGGTCTAAGCTACACACGGGACAGCCGTAACACACAGCGCTAATTCTACACTTGCAAGTTTTGGCTACAACAGGACAGATATAGGTCATCAACGGTTGACACAAATAAACAGTACGAGCATTTATATTATAATGCTACATAAAGCATAACAAGACAAGTACTGAAGTGAACTACTAGGCATTTGCTACGTGGACCATAACTGCATAGAAGGCGGGTTCCTATTGTAAACAGTACTGCTGGTTGTTACACGTTTCATTCAACAACAGACTTTTCTAGGTCAGAGCATTCAAGCTACATTGTTGGAGGTCAAGTGTCTGTAAACAGTACGTGGAAATTGTAAACATTCAATGTGCAAGCCCTAATTTGAGAAGGTCATAGTAACTTTGGTTCGTGAATACCACTTTATGTTACAGTGGATTTGACGTTCAGTGCGCGTTTGACATTTCGTTTCTGTGTTCGCAAGGAGCAAGGAATTTATTTTAGTTTCAGCTGTGACTGAACTTGTTCTGCAACACATTGAAATTGATTGCTATATTATGTTACTTCTGCTGTTTTTGTGTATTTTTCTGCGGGTTTTTCGGTTGGTGGGTCTTACGGTAAATATGCCACTTGATCGAGGCTTACTGTAAGCGTTCTGTAGGTGCAAATTTTCTTAATTTGGAAATTTGCTAGTGACAATTGGTCGCTATTGATGTTAGCTGTGATGTAATTGTACTTAACGTTGTTTTTGTAATATTTTGTCTGTTTTTTCAGTTTTGATTGTCGATTTGTTTTGTTTGTATTCTGTAGGTCTCTCCTTTCTTGTGTATTTCTCTACACATTTTTGGTTAAAACAGTGTTGCCATTTGTATTGTTTTGTATTTTTGTCTTTGTATTTTTTTTTTGGTTGTACTACATTACTGTCATGCACAGTCTACATACACATACTTGGTCATGTTTTGATATTATTGATAAGGTAGACTCTTCATATAGAGTTTCTTAATAAAATATTATATAAGATATTTATACAAGTTCTTTGATAAAAGACTTGTTATCTACAAAGATTGAGACAAGGTGAAATACATATTCAAGTTCTTTATAAAAAAGACTTGTGCCCATAGTGAGTGGGATATAAGGGAATTTTTTTTTCCACAGGTACTCAGGTGATTTTTTGGGTACATTATAAACAAGACTAAGAGTGTGAAAAAAAGTGAAGTGAGTATACAAGTCTATCATTTCAGACTTGTCTCCCATTAAAGTGGGATAATTTAATATATTTGCTTCTGCAAGTTACTGATCTCAGTAGACAAGATGTCTACATTGGACTACTTTATTACACAAGGGAGAGCCCTTGATAAGACTGGTCAACAGTTAGAACAGTGGGCTGTTGCTCAGTATGACAAAGCATTAGCTGCTGAAGAGAGAAGGGCTGCTGCAGAGGAAAAAAAAACTATGGCTGAAGAGAAGAGATTAGAAAGAGAAGCAGCTGCTGAACAAAAAAGGCTAGACAGAGAAGCTGATATTGCTGCTGAACAAAAGAAATTGCAGATGCAGGTGGAGGAAAGGAGATTTGAAGCTGAACAAAAGAGATTAGACAAAGAATCTGAACAAAGGAGATTAGACAAAGAAGCTGCTACAGAGGAGAGGAAAGCTCAAGCTGCTGCAGAGGAGAGGAAAGCTCAAGCTGAGGCTGAAATTAGAAAAATGGAACATGAGGAAAGAAAACAGAAGATGGAACTTGATGAAAAACTCGCAACTTTGGAGTTGGAGAAATTGAAATTGGCGAGTACGGGTGCTCAGCAAACAACTTCGAGTACGACAAGGGAGTTTGTTAGTAGGATTAAATTGCCTCATTTCAATCCTTTAAAGGATGACGTAGCAGATTATCTAGATAGATTCCAATTTTTGTGCGATACGCATAACATAAAAAAGGAAAAATATGTTGAACAACTGATGCCATTTTTTACAGGTGACACAGTGACTACTCTTATGACAATAGACGAACATGAGAGGACTAATTATGATGTTGTCAGGGCAGCACTGCTAAAAAAATATCAACTAAAACAAGAAGACTATCGTCTTCGTTTTAGGACAATGTTGCCAGAAAATGGAGTAGATTTCTCTGATTTTGTTACAAAGATACGTCGTACATTTACACGATGGGTTGAGTTGTCTCAGATTGAGAAAACATATGAAGGTCTAATGGACTTATTATTGCGAGATAAGGTTTTGTCATCTGTTAATGATTCTTTTCTTGCATTCCTTCATGAGCGTAAGCCTAAAAACTTAAAAGAAATGGAGGAATACTGTTGTCAGTATGCCACAGCACATCCCCATGCTACAGTTAGCAATTCTAAAGTGAAAGAAGGGTTGCCAGCTGCTTCGGCAACACCATATGGCCCTAATTTCAAAAAAAAATTTCAGGGTGCTCAACAAAATTGGAATAGGGGAAGTAATCAAAATTACACTCAGAAGCGGAGTAATCCAACACATGATGGTTCTTCGTCTATGCAGTGGAGACAAGATGGTAGTTCTCGTAATTTTAGTGGTAATAATTTGAGACACTTTCGCAAAGGCTATCCAAATAATAACTATTCAAATTTTCGAGGTAATCATTCTCGACGTCAAGATTATGACGATGGTGAATTTAGAAACCGGGATTCAAACCGGAATGATGATTACAATAGGCAATATGATAACAATTACAGGGGAAATGATAGTCGAAATAATTACAGGGGAAATGATAGTCGAAATAATTACAGGGGAAATGATAATCGAGGTAGACCTAGGTTTAACAAGAAAAGACCTTACCAACAGGCAAACTCTGCGCAACAAGAGTTTGATGGAGCCTGTAATACAGTAAATGATAGTGGTAACTCTAGGGCTATCACTGGTTGTGCTTTCGATTTTGGGAGAGCAACTGAATGCCCCCAATGCTTAACATTGTTTGACTCATCAACTGTATCTACGCTAAGTTGTGGTCACCCTCTTCCTGCTCTACCTGCTACAGTTGCGCATGATGGGAGAGGATCTCTCATCTTAGATAAAGGTCTAATAAATGATAGGCTAGTCTCAGTACTTTTCGATTCGGGATGTACTACCGTCGGGGTTAAGGAGTCTCTGATAGATCCTTGCTGTGCCACTGGAAAAACAATCAAATGTGTTACATTTGGTGGTACTATGGAAAGCTATCCTACTGCTATTATTAGGATTGACACTCCTTTCTTCACAGGAGATGTCCATGCATGTCTTCTTCCTAATCCTATTGCGGATCTTATAATCGGTCGTATTCATGGGGTTAAGGAATGCACCCCGCAACAAATTTCTAGTTGGGAAGAAGAAAACATTCAAACGGTCAATGCAGTGATGACAAGAGCTCAAGCTCTTAATCCCCCAACTTCATCTGATAATAGTAATGAAGTTGATAGCCAAGACGAGCACTTGGTGATTTCCCATGACTCGTTTGTTAAACGTCAAGAAGAGGATCCTTCTTTGAAGAAATACTTCCTTCTTGCAAAGAAAGGGGATCCCAATCAAAATACGAATCACAAATCGTATATTACTATGAAGAATGGTATATTGGTACGAATGGTACAACACTCGGACAAGTCTATGCATTCTCAAATTCTTGTGCCTAAGTGTATGAGAGCCTTAATTCTTCGGCATGCACACGATTCTCAGTGTGCTGGACACATGGGTTTTTCCAGAACTAAAACTAGAGTCCTTGCGTCATTCTTTTGGCCATTCGTGAATAAAGACATCCGAATTTATTGCCGATCTTGCAAAATTTGTCAAGAGGTCAAGTCTAGGGGTCCGAGACATGCTGCTCCTATTCAGGCTGCAGATATTCCGATTCGGCCGTTTCAGAAAATGGCTATAGACATCATTGGTCCGTTCAAAATTAAGTCAGCCAGAGGACACCAATTTATCCTCACTTGCGTGGACATGTGCACGCGTTGGCCAGAGGCTATTCCTCTGAAGAGCATATCAACTGTCGATATCGCTGATGCTCTTTGGCTCGTATTTTCTCGTCTGGGATTCCCCGGAGAAATACTGTCGGATCACGGCACTCAGTTAATTTCGGACGTTATGTCTCAGGTAATGGCTACGCTAGACATTAAAAGGTCTCTCAGTAGTATTTATCATCCAATGTCCAATGGATTGGTAGAACGTCTTAACAGGACACTAAAGAACTTACTTGGCAAGATAACGGAGGATCATCCTGAAGATTGGGACAGGGTTTTACCTGCAGTCCTCTTTGCCTATAGAGAGGTTCCCAACGAGCATACAGGGTTTTCTCCTTTCGAACTTGTCTTTGGCGCGCAACCGCGCGGGCCAATGTCCTTGTTACACGATTTGATAACTTCCGATAATATTGACGATGATACACAATCGTCATATGAATATGTTATAGCTCTTAGAGAAAAGATTATCGAATCGTGCAGGTTAGCAACTTCATCTTCCGAATTTGCGAAAGAAAAAGCTAGGCGATTTGCTAATAAGAAAAGACGCCTACGTCAACTTTGTCCTGGAGACAAAGCATATGTCTTACTGCCCTCAAGAGAGAATAGACTTCTCATTTCTTGGAAGGGTCCATACACTATAGTCTCGAAAATTTCTGATGTCGACTATATTGTCGATGTGGATGGAAGGCATAAAACCTTCCATATAAATATGCTAACAGAGTTTATTGAACGTCCAGACTATTTACAGCCTATTTTCCAGGCGACGGACGACTCTCCAGTTCAACATGGTCACATCTCATCCCTGTCCGTTATACAGGATGAGGAAACTATTTTTTCTGACGTGAACTTACCTCTTCCTGCGATTCCACTTACTTCAACGGAATCGTGGAAGAGACGTTACAGTCTCTTCCAACTTGTCTTTTGAGGAACAGCGTCAAGTATCCTCTACGTTACAATCATATCAGGATGTCCTTACCGACATTCCTGGACACACAGATGTCATAGAACATGACATCATACTTACTGATCGTAATCCGATCAGAGTAAGACCATACCCAATACCTATTCATTTTCAAGCACAAGTCGAGAAAGAATTGGATGAAATGATTCAACTACAAATAATTGAACCATCCACTTCAGCTTATTCTTCGTCGATAGTTATTGTTCGAAAGAAAGACAATAACATACGTCTTTGCGTTGATTATCGCAAATTAAATCAAGTTACGAAGTTCGATGCTGAACCTATGCCGTTATTAGATGATCTACTTATTAGACTTTCTAAAGCTAAATTCTTTACTAAACTAGACTTGTCGAAAGGTTATTGGCAAGTCCCATTGACGGAACACGCCAAACCTCTCACT
This sequence comes from Oreohelix idahoensis, assembly GCA_024509875.1. NCBI lineage: Eukaryota > Metazoa > Mollusca > Gastropoda > Stylommatophora > Oreohelicidae > Oreohelix > Oreohelix idahoensis. The sequence goes on from JAMPIV010013188.1 coordinate 557,433, forward strand.
GCTTTTTCGACACCTAGGGGTCTGTTTCAATGGAATTTTATGCCTTTCGGGCTTATGAACGCCCCAGCGACTTTCGTGCGCATGATGCGACGAATTCTATCAGATCGTGCAGATGTCATTGCATATTTAGACGACATCTGTCTTTTCAGCGATACTTGGGAAGAACACTATGTGGGTCTAAAGGAATTGCTATCTACTCTACGTGAGCATAGATTGACTGCTAAACCCTCTAAAGCTTTTGTTGGGTTTAGTGAAATTTCCTTCCTAGGTCATCGAGTTGGTCATGGTCTGTTGAAGACAGAGGACCAAAACATTTCAAAGATATTAAATATCTCGGTTCCGAAGACAAAAAAGCAAGTGCGTAGTCTCTTGGGATTGATACAATTCTATGGAAGATTCATTGAGAATCTGTCCTCCATTATGGCACCACTTTCAACGTTATTGAAAAAAGGTTCTCCTAATATGGTGCGTTGGTCCCAAGAATGCCAATCTTCATTGGATCAGGTTAAGAATTTGTTCTCATCTCATCCTATCTTAAGACTACCGACGATTGATAAGACTTTTGTCCTTCGTAGTGATGCCTCTTCCACTGGCATTGGAGCGGCACTAATGCAGGAATATTCAGGAACTCTGCATCCTGTAATGTATATTTCTAGGAAGCTGAATGCGGCAGAAAGGAATTACTCGGTTTTGGACCGTGAATTGTTGGCTATGGTTTGGTCCATTCTTAAGCTACAAAGGTTCCTTCTGGGCGCGCATTTCTTTATGGAAACCGACCAAAAAGCTCTTACGGCTATGCAAAGTAAGGATTTGAAGAGCTCGAGATCTACTCGTTATGCTATTGCTCTTCAGCCTTTCCATTTCACGGTGCGAGCTATCCGTGGTTCGGATAATGTGATGGCGGACATATTGTCTAGATGCCCACATGATTCCAGTTAAATCTTGTGTCCTAGTTTTTCCTGATATATTTTCAGACTTAGGTCTGTCCTTAATATCATAATATGTTGTAATACAAATGTATTTGGATGATGTTTAGATAATTCAACAAATTTCATTTTGTCCATCCATCAGTGATATGTTGCTAAAATAGCATTGACATTTGTATATTGCTATGATTATATTATTTAGTAATGTTTGATATATGATTGGTATTGCCAGCAACTTAGGTTTCTTGAATGGTATCCCTTAGTTTGTTTGGCTTAAAGGAAATATTTTCTCCTATGTTGGGAGATGATTTGTACCCTCTTCTATTGTACCTGATATTAGGTTCATTGTTTGCATGAGCACAGAAGTGATACTGGTGCTATCTTGCTCATGAACATATTAAAAAAAAAAAAAATTGCATTTTTTTTTTTACAGGGGGGTGGTAGTAATGTTGCTGTCATTTTCGACGGAGTCATCTGTCAAGTTATTTGCTTATGTTTGTATCATAAGTATAATTGTGTCTTTACCTGCGATGTCAGGTTGATTAGGGGTTGTCTTCCCTTGTTTATTCATTCATTGTGTTTGACCTTTAGGGTCAGAGGTTGACAGTTCGGCGTAGGCCTATGGGAAGGTTTTTTAAGCGGGAGTGAGATATACTTCCGGGAAGCCGGGAGGTCCTGTTTTTCTGAAGGGACCAAGAGTCCATTGTTTTTCGGGGAGAATCTTCGAAGTAACTGCTATGGCAGTTTTCCCCAGTGAATCTCTGTGCGTCGGGATGACGACGGAATTCCTTGTGATGTTCTGAGGATTCATTTGCCAGGTAATACCGACCTTTATGCATTATTACGCTTTTCGGTGGCAGAACATGTAAAGGATTACCTAGGGTGAACAGCAGCTCACTGATCCGCCATTTCAGAACTTATATATTTGTGCTCGAGGTAGCCATCCAAGACTGTTAGTCTTATATTGTCCAGAAATCCAGTGACGAAGATATATTGTGGGAGCCGCAGATTGGCGGAACTTCTATCTACAATAAGTATTACTGCAGGGTTGATGATAACCTATTTAACAGAAGTACACGGCCGACGTCAGAACGAGGCCTGTGCTTTCGGCTATTATACTACCGCCTGATATGTGCAATTGGCGGGGAGTGCCAAGTTGCACCTATGTGTCATAGTAACTAAGGCATCTGACGCGTTTAGTCAGAGACGCCAAGGGCGACGCTACGAACTGTCATTATTGAAGAACTTTGCTATTGACCATGCACGTCTATTCTGATGTTTACCTTTTTGAATGCCAAATGTATACCTATCGATGTCAGGTCAGCATGACCCTGTTACACTGACTGTTCCTGTTGATACTATGTGTGTTCCCGTCAATAAATGTCTTGAAACATGCCTGCAGTGTCAAAGCATCCTTGATTACTGCATGTGAGAGTATGGGTTGCAGGATCTACATCTATACGAGCCTAAACACATTCGCGCCTTCATTCGCACCCACACTCAATTCATCATACGCTCGCACTACACATCTAACAACATGTATACTGTCTTGGGCCAGTGATCACATCAACAAAGAAAAAAAGACAGTTACAATAACATATTAACATTTGTTCTTTAACAGTTGCAAACAAAAGTATGCCTTAATTTCGAAGAAAAAAAAAAGAGTACGAAGCCGATTAAAAAGTCAATTGAAACAAATTATCTTAAAACAAATTGAGTGTGAACATAATTTAAGATGGGAGAAATGTGGTTACGATGAAAACCAGTAGCTTATGTTCGAATGCCAGCAGTGTGTGCCTGGGGAATGCTGACCCTCTCACATGAGAAATTTCACGTCTGCCTCCGAAATGGGATGTCAATCAAGGATTAGATTATCTTGCTACTGAACTTAATCTCTGACACTTCAATGTCTAGTATGAGAATGATAATTACTTTTCAAGGAATTGTGCCGGAAAATTCTGAGAAACCTGGGTGTCTACGTGAAGTCTCAAGACGTGACTGTCATGTTTTCGTCTTGTTTTTAGATGCCCGGATGCGGTATGTTGTATCGGATGTTTGCTGGGATATGCCGATGTAACATTTAGAGGTATAGATACGAAGTTTGGATACGTGCGGAAATTGGAGAAGTTTGTATATAAACTTCGTTTAAACTATATATATATATATATATATATATATATATATATATATATATATATATATATATATATATATATATATTATATATATATATATATATATATATATATATATATATATATATATATATATATATATATATATATTTATTTATTTATTTATTTATTTATTTATTTATTTATTTATTTATATATATATACTGAAACACATTAAAAACGCACCACCTGTATAATCCAGGAACAGAGTGTGAAATGTAAATATAAGTGTTTACAAGTTTACATATTTGGAATCTTTATTCATTTTCCTATGAATCCATGCTGGTCATTAATTTGTACATTTGATTGTTATGAAATTCATTGCATTCTGTGCAGGCAAGGGAGAAAACCAAAAATGCAACCAATAACAAAATTCATTCACACTATCCTCAGTATCTGGTATGTCCACCGTGTGCTTGCAAACAAGCTTGGCAGCGGCTCCGCATGGAACGCACAAGTCTCTGAAGGAAATTCCGGGGAATCAAGTCCCATTCACGTGTAAGAGCAGCTTCGAGCTGTTGCAGATTAGCTGGAGAACCTTGCCTGTAGACTCTGCGTCCAAGCTCGTCCCACAGATGTTCTATAGGGGACATGTCTGGTGATAGGGCAGGCCAATCAATCGTCACAATGTTCTGCTGCTGTAGATATTGCTGCGAAATGCATGCGGTGTACGCACGTGCGTTATCCTGCTAGAGAAGCTGCAAGTCTGGATAATTTGCGAACGCAGGAGCAACTAATGCATCCAGAACCCCATCTTGATATGTCACAGCATTAACATTTCCACGGAAGACGTGAAGAGGAAAGCGATGGTGAAAACTGAATCTTCCCCAAATGTGAATACTGCCACCTCCAAATCGGTTGTGCTGACGAACACAGCAATCTGCAAAGCGCTCTCCACACCGTCGCCAAATCCGCATACGTCCATCAGCAAAGGATATGTTGAATCTGCTCTCGTCTGTGAATAGGACAGCATTCCACTGCAGTCTAGTCCATCTGACATGTTGCTCTGCCCATTGCAGGCGCTGCTGACGATGTCTGTGAGTCAAGTTTGGCCCAACATAAGGTCGTCTTGCAGTATCTCTGAGTCGTCGTATGACTGTCATTCGAGAGACTTGCCCACGTCTACCCACTATTTCTCTTGCTGTTTGACTTGCCGGGAGAGAACGATTCCTTGGGTGACTCAGCACTATATGACGATCTTGCGCAGGGGTGGTAACTCGTGGTTGGCCACTCCGAAGTCTATCCCGGGTACTGCCAGTGGGTTCATAACGTTCATTGAGACGTACAATAGGGCTGTGGTGGCAATTCATCCTTCTGGCAGTGGCCCGCGAGCTCATTCCGGTCTCTAACATACCAATGGCTCGTTGGCGGTCGTTTTCAGATAGTCGAGGCATTTCAAGCACATGTACTGGGTGTTTTGTCTCAACGGCCTTTTTATACCGAGTATACTGCCACAACGCGTACACATTTTCAGGGTCATAGCTGTTGGGAATCGTGTTGCACGTGTAACTTTCATTGTTTTCATGTAGTCTGTACACAAACCCGTGGGTTGAATCATGCACTTTCCATTCCAGCAGCCATTCGCTCTCTACCTCATGACAAACACGTGGAAAATCCATTCCCACACTTTTTTTTCCCAGCTTCTCGGCATCGTATATATATATAATAGTGGTTCGTTTTTAATGTGCTTCAGTATATATATATATATATATATATATATATATATATATATATATATATATATATATATATATATATATATATATATATATATATATATATATATATATATATATATATATATATATATATATATATATATATATATATATATATATATATGTATGTATATATATATATATATATATATATATATATATATATATATATATATATATATATATATATATATATATATATATATATATATATATATATATATATATATATATATATATACATACACGTATATCTATGTGCGTGTGTGTGTTTGTGTATGTGTCTGTGTGTGAATATTTGGCGTCCGATTGGCTAAGTGATTAATTAAATGCAATTTCCGTTCTCTTGCATCTTCATCATCATTGTCTAACTTCTTATCCGTCGTTCCTTTACCGGAAGCCATTTCATTCATCTTCTTGCCTTTATATGAGCGTGAAGTCAACACGGCACCTTGCTCCTTTGCTCCTTTGCAGGTAGCCCGTACCAGGGACTTGTTTCTGTAGCTACTAGTGTAAAAGCCCGTCATAAGACGGGAATTAAATTCAAAAGCACCAACACCTAACGGCAATTTTAATTTTTCAAAAGTATTAAAACAAAACAAAATATTTGTTTTACATCTGATTTTAAAAGTCTGAATATGACAGACGAGCATCTTGATTTATATCTGGTACAATTTAAATCATGGATCTCCGCATCTTCCTGTCTCCAGCTCATCTACTGTTTATCAGTTGTGTTGTTGAGATCTGTCCATACAGTATAATCAAACTGTTCATGCACACCAACCTGTACGCACTTTTCTTTGTCGAGTGTTACTATTTTCGGGAGAGTACATATAAGGGAAACAATACAATTAATGTCTAACATTCACCCACAGTTGCATCCCTTGGCGTTACTGACAGAAAAAGCTAGGATTTTATATGTATATATATATTGATGGTTTATGTAGCAGTTTGTTTTGTATGATGACGTTGGCAGCCCCTTGCACGTCCTAACATTAATCGTCTGTCATGACATGCTGGGGGAAGCAGTTATCCTGTTGTTTTCTTGTCTTCTCAAGGACCTCCGGGAAATACACGAAACCACGCCGGTGTTGAATCCGTGTTCTTCCCATGTCGTATCTGAGGAGACAAAGAAAGAAGACGAATACTGATCCCTCAGGCATGTCGTACAAGGCGACTAATATGTGGTTGCGGATGGGTATGGCAACCTCATCATGTAAAACAGGTTGGATGGAAACCATCGCTGCAGGGGCATGTTGGTAAAGGATTCATTCAAGGGGACCAGCTACAATGGTGACTTCATGCTCTGTTATTAGCGCAAAGTAAAATGATGATGATGATGGTGATGATGATGGTGATGATGATGATGATGATGGTGATGATGGTGATAATGATGACGGTGATGATGATGGTGATGATGGTAATGATGATGATGGTGATGATGATGATGATGGTGATGATGATGATGGGGATGATGGTGGTGATGATGATGATGGTGATGATGATGATGATGGTGATGGTGATGATGGTGATGATGATTATGGTGATGATGGTAATGTTGATGTTGATGATGATGGTGATGATGATGGCGATGTTGATGATGATGGTGATGATGATGATGGTGGCGATGATGGGGATGATGGTGATGATGATGATGGTGATGATGATGATGATGATGGTGATGATGATGATGGGGATGATGATGGGGATGATGATGGGGATGATGATGATGGTGATGATGGTTATGGTGATGGGGATGATGATGATGGTGATGATGATGATGATGATGATGATGGTGATGATGATGATGGTTATGATGATGATGGTGATAATGATGGGAATGATGATGATGATGGTGATGATGATGGGGATGATGATGATGGTGATGATGGTGATGATGATGGGGATGATGATGATGATGATGGTGATGATGATGATGATGATGGTGATGATGATGATGGTGATGATGATGGGGATGATGATGATGGTGATGATGATGATCATGATGATGATGATGGGGATTTTTGTTTTTGTTCGTACGCCCACTAATAATCGAGGCGAAATCTCAGGTTATTTTTAATGTCTAACCTGACATTGATTTTTACGTGAGTATCCTATTTTCTTGTACAGAGACAAGTGTCCCTCGCCATTCAGGCAGATACTCGCCGTTTTCGGAGGTACCCATTAGAACTGGGTCGGCTCAGGAGCCGCCAGTCCCTGGTCGACGACACTCCTTCAAATGTCCTCGCCAGGTCTCGAGTTAATCCAGTCCAAATCCCGGTCGACGAAAAATCCTCAAATGCCGTCGCCCGGGTTTGATCCTGAATCACCCGGTCGCCAGGGCGGTGTTGTAACCACTACGCTAGCGCGGCTCCCTGATGATGGGGATGATGATGAGGATGATGATGGTGATGATGATGATGATGGTGATGATGATGGTGATGGTGATGATGGTGATGATGATAGTGATAATTATTATCGTGATGATGATGATGATGATGACGATATGATGGTGATGATGATGGTGATGATGATGATGATGATGATAATGATGGTGACGATGATGATGATGGTTATGATGATGATAATGGTGATGTTGATGGTGATGATGGTGATGATGATGATGAAAATGGTGATGATGGTGATGATGATGATATATGTTGAAGTCTTGCGAGAGTATTTGAGTATTTGACTTGGCTGTAATGTAACGACCTGAGCGAACCATTATTCCTCTCTATCTCTCTTTCTGTTTCTCTCTTTGTCTCTCTCTCTCGCTATCTGTCTATCTCTATGTCATCCCTTGTAGACGTGATGAATTATACTGTTCTCAACATCTTCCTATTGCCTTTTTTTCTGAATGTCTCTCTGTGGTACTTAACTTGCTTTTTTCCTTCCACTAACGTCATAAAGCGTAGTGGGGAGATGAAGTTAGCGTTCCCGAGCTACGTGTGTCGCATAGGCTGCTCTGATCCAATTGGGGAAAGGGGGGGGGGGGGGGGACACGACGCGGCAATTGCCCATCCCTTGGGACTTTGAAATCCTTTATTTCATATCCACGTTTCAGTATTTAACGTTACCACTTGGCAGATTATTACAGAAATAAACCCTTGATTTAAGGTGAGCTGGTGCGTGCATTGAAGAAATTCTTACAGTTCTGAAAGGCCAAAGAGATGATGCAGAAAACGTGTTTCCGTTAATTTGGAAATCAATAAAACAGTCAGCTAATAATCTTACAATTGTTATTAGAAAGCTGAGAATTGCTAGACAACAAACAGTGCGGGATAATCATACACCAAGTAGCGTGGAAGAATATTGTAGAAGAAGTTTATTTACTCGTATGTTGGATCTTATGTAACTGATGTCGAGACGCGTTTTTCATAAGATACGCTTAATGTGTTCCATTTAAATACTCTTGTTCCAGTCAATTTAACCAATATTAATAAAGAAGATCTGCAGACGTACTGCAAGATGAATGAGAAAATATGAGACTATGTGAATGAAAATTCAAATGAATTATTTACAAATCTTTAGAGCAGACGTTACGATCTGGTAAACTAAATCTTTGAGGCTTCTTCAAAATCAAGAGAGTAATAAGAAAGATCATGTAAAAGTATATTCATACTGTGATCGTGACGTTTATCCCATTTGTCACACATTTTATTTACACTTCCTATCAGTGTGCCAGGCCCGAGTGTACCCTTTCGGCTTTTCACAGATTAAAAACGTGGATGAGGAATAGGATAACAGACGAAAGATTATTATGGTTGGTGTTAATGCATGTACATGAAGATATCGACATGAACATAGAAAATATAGATGACAGGTTTGCGAATTCAGGAAAACAGATAAACACGTATTCTATAATTTAGTATACTTTTTACGTATAATTACGTATGTTATAAATAGTTATATTATTATGAGTATTAATATTTTTGAGTTACTGTTGTTATGCTTTAATATAAAATGTGTATGAATTTTATCAAATGTTGTCTCTTTTAAGTTGTACCTTACTTTTGTGTAATTATATTACAAATAGTTCTTTATTTTTTTTTTAATAACAAGTAATATTTTGGAGTTACTGTATAATAAAACTTTCAAGTTGTCACATTTTTGTCAAAATTCGTTTTTTTTTATTTTTTTTTTAATTGTCTGAAAATATGTGTAAAGAAGGAGCAGAGAGTAATTCCTAGATCTACCAATGGCCGTGAGCCCGGGTTGTTGTTGGATGTTAGTGTTGTTGTAGGATGTTAGTGTTGTTGTAGGATGTTAGTGTTGTTGTAGGATGTTAGTGTTGTTGTAGGATGTTAGTGTTGTTGTCTATCCATCGCCTCTTGGTGTTCACGTGCTCTGAACCCAGATCTTCCAGTTTTAGAGGCGAGCAGTGGTAACTTATCGGACTCCATTTTCATGAGATGGCCAAACCACTTGATTTTCTGTATCTCTATATATTTGATGCAGGATGTAGTTTCCACCATTTTTCTGACGTCATCATTTATCATTCTGTCTCTCCTGGTAACATAAATGGCTTTTCTTAAGCATCTCATCTCCCAGGATATGATTTTCCCTTCCTGTATTTTGGTCAGTGACCATGTTTGATACTGATAGCACAGAGTTGGTATGAATATACTGTTAATCAGCTGTCGCCCTCTATGGTCATATTTGCAACATGTATTTTTCTCTACTTTTTAATTAAAATTCCCTTATCACCCCACTGCTCGCTACGAATCCTAGGCCTTCAACAAACTTATGCCACGTCTTCCTGTCACGTGTCAGCTCAAGGCCTTTCAATGTCGTCTCCATCCCTTTAATTTATGTCTCCAGCTCTCTTCTCCGTGCTTTTTTCCCTCCTCTCTCTCTCTCTCTCTCTCTCTCTCTCTCTCTCTCTCTCTCTCTCTCTCTCTCTCTCTCTCTCTCTCTCTCTTACTCTGGGGATTGCAGAACAAGATCTTTTTTTTATATTTAAAAAAGAAGTTTTGCCCGTTCAACCTAGACACAAGGTCAATCGATTATATTAAGGCGCAAGTCCAAATATAAAAGACCTAGCGGTCTGAAACATTGCATCCACCAATCTAGCCTGCGTTAGTGTCACTGCAGGCTATAATCTGAGAATAGATTATGCCTGAGTTCAGACAGAGTATGAATGCAAAGATGTGAAAATAGATGAGAATAGAGACACTAATGGAATTATGTGACTTCTGAAGCGTGGTTGGGCCACGTCTTCAGCCTACTGTGACTTATTTTACTAAGGCAATCTGCTTCTCTCCCTCCTATGCTGCTAATGGCAGTAAGGGACAACGTTATGACTTACAGTGACAGTTATAAACAGAAGAGATCCTGACCACAGGATAGGTTTTTAGGTTTATTACACAACACACAAAAAACGATACCACAGCATGAACAAACAAAAAACCCACCTGTATGCCGTCACAATGTCTGACGGCTACAGGGATACATACAAATCCTGAAGTACATAAATTATGGTCAACGCCCTCATTATCACACGACTAGGCTCAAACGCACACACGCAAACCTCGCCTCGCTACCCCTCCACGCACAATTTTACTGGCACGCTTAAAATGTCCAAATAAAGGGGTTAGGCCCCCAGCTATCAAAACAATGACAGCGGCCAAGTCCTTTTAGGGCACTAAAGCTTGTCAGGTACTCTCCTACTCTGCTAAGAAAAATCACTATGTTCCACCTAAGGTATTAGATCCTCGGAATACGGAGTTAAGCTCCCACTGGAAACAGGTAAATAAATCCCAAGAATCACACTCAATATCGCGGGTGGCCACCACTAATTCAGCGAGCTACCAGTATCCCTGACTGGAGCGAATTTCTTTCACTGATTAAAATATATACTCCAAGTGCGAATTAGTGACTTTCAGCTAGGAAATTAGGTTATCCGTGAACAATGCGAGGCGTAGGCATCTCTACTAAATATAATAACGACTGGAATAATCGCTGAATTCTACTGGGTGTTGGCGTAAAAATACTCCACGATGACGGGGCGTAAGTGGGTAGGTCAAGGTTGCTCTAAAAATGGAAGGCAATGGCATCAGCCAAAGGTGCTAGTGATTTGTTATATGCCGTGAGTAAATTATGCACTATGGACTGGCTAGTGGCTATTAACTGAAGACTGCAGTACTCGTAGACTTATTGCACATGAATTTACATGCCACTTAAATAATTATGGATGGTTGCGTGGTGCCCGATCCAAGAAAAAAAACACAGTACCTGGGACCAGAGCAAATCAAAGAACTCTGATTTACACTCTCTAACAAATGTTAGCTTTCAACTCAACAACATTACTAGGCGACAAAATCCAAGAATCGACAACTGGGGATGAATGATAGAGACATGAACTTAAATAGTGAGACAGAATGACGGTGTTCGACGAACGCTTTCCAGCACGTGTGCGGATGAAACGTAAGACAGTCGTAAGAGTGTTTACGATCTCCCGTTCGATGCTCGCCCCTGTTCAGGATGAAGGATCGAAAGCGGCTGGACATGAAAGAACGAGAGTTCTCTGAGCGACAGGGGTCACAGAAACTAGCCGCTTGCTACATAGAGACTTCTTCGGCTGTAGTGAATTTCCAATACAGTAGCTAAATTAATATATAACAATATAGGGCATAAAGGCAAAATAAGAAAGTATAAAAGAAATTTCGGCTAGAACGCGTGGTTATCGCCTATGCCTTCAGATTATTAATTGCTAAAGCATAAGACGAACAAAACGGTACTCAAATTTTCAAATTCGTCCTTGACACCACTTTTCCTAGTTCTAAGAAAACATCTGCTTACAAATGCATTGTAGAACGAGGAGGGTCAAGGAAAGATGAAATGCTAATTCGTTTCGCATTGATTTAAACTAAAAGCCAACACTAGCACATTGGCAAGCTTTGCCTTAGGGGTTCCCCCAAAATACGATGAAAAAGTTAGAACATGTAGACGACACGTGTCACTAAAACGACTTTAGCTCTTATTAGGAATGACGAAATTCTATCGTAAGTACAGAAGACATCCCCTAGTATGGAAGTGAACGGTGGTAACAGCAAATACACGACTATCATAGAAAAATACATATTTTGAACGAAGCCACTTAGCCCCATTAAACTTATATATTCGGGTACCTTAGGACTTGCTGACAAAGAATATGTAATGTGTTTCGCAAATAGTCCATTAATTAACAAATTATAGCCAAAATACTATAGTGGAGTTGACTGACAGCACAAGATCATATCTGCTTAATTTTTTTTATGGCATGTTTGCAAAACACTGCTTTGGGGGAAATGAGGCCAACAAGTTAGATACGATTTGATTGGCTGTAGTAAAATGTAAGGCGAAACATTATTGGGTGACCTGGAAATACAAATATTGTTGTTAATGGAAACGTATAGGATGGATAGTTTTTTTCAAAGGCTCATGTAAACATGGCCTGATTGGTTAGAACGTTAGATATGGTCAAGTAGAAGCGTCGGTTCACTGCCATTTTTGAAAATAAATTCTGTGAAAATCAAGTACGTTGAGAACAGGCTAAGAATTTTCTAATAAAGGAAAAGCCTGGACAAAGGCAGATCGAAAATGTGCAAGATTCTATTGCCTAGTCATCGTTTTACTTGTGTTATTTCCTTACATCTGTGAGGTATTTGGTTGCTGTCAATAACTGGTGCCAGACTACAGTGGGCCGATATATTCATGCCACAGTCTTGCCTTTTTTCGGAGACAACTGTAAACCACCATCATTCTTGAAGAAGTGGGAGCTGAAGGTTGTCGTTCAGCGAAGTGCGGGAAGATTCCTACAGCATATTACCAAGTTAGGTGCATGTTTCTGCACCTGGTCGCTCAACTAACTTTATATTAAAAAAGAGACTGGGAATAGAGATATAAATATTCCATCAGTGTCCATAAAAACTTACAAACAACATGAAGAGATGATGATAGTAGACAATCAACCAGTGTATACTAGAAGTCACCTCAGTTAAACAATACAACTATACCCTTATATAATAATATATGTATTATGGACAGAAGATCCACTGTATAAATTGATTGATGTAATTAATTTCTATGATTTCACTTTGATTGTCAGTCCTGATTCCAAATAAATCAGATTCAGGACAATAAATTGAAAAACCTTAACTTTCAACCACAGACTTACTAAAGATAGTCTTTTAAAGTGTAGTTTGTATGTGATTGTCGTGGCACTGTTGTGTTGTAGTAGATAATAAAATAATTTGTGTAATTGTTTATATGTTTAGTTGGTTAATGCAACCTTACACTACATTTCATAACCCTAGACACCAAACGTAGTCATCTTATAGTCTATCAAGAATAAGTCTGAATGAAATCATAGTGGTGGAAGTAGAAAGGTGCCCTGGAAATTTATTCAAATATTTATTATATTCAGGGACCTTCACAGCTGACCTCATTCAGTACACTAAGATTTCTTTACAACAAACTATATTAACATCAACCCACCACATCGGCAAGAAATGCCGCTGAAAAACTAAGAGGAGCAAAGAGTTCCTTGTTTCCCCCACACACATCAAAGAGACCAGTGCCCTTTTAGCTTCCCTGAATGCCAACATGAAAAGATCGTTAGACAAGCAGTCGCTATGCACGTGCCAGGAGGTGTGTCTTAACTGGACTCTAGCAAGATTGACAGAATTGGAGAGAAAATAAGACCTGTTAAAGTCAAACATGCCAGAATAAGTGGGCGGTAATATGAAATAGGAAAATAACAGACAGGTTAACTTCAGACAAGAGCAGACAATTCTAACCATCGATGACAGTCAGCTTCAAACTGAAATCGCTCAAGTTTTACTAAAACACTGGAGTACCAGTATTATTTATGAACATCTTTATCCCTTTTAATCGCTTCTGAAGCACGCAGCCACGACTATACGTTGCTTTAGTACTGTTTATTACATTCTCACTTCATCTTGTTTTGAGGAAAAACGCGTTTAATGTATATGGGTTACAACTTATGAAGAGGCCAAGAGCTTTATTAAGCGCAGATACATGAGAAAGTGGACAGCAGAACATCCAGGCCACACAACAAATGCGTATTACCAGCTCATCAGAAGTGAACAATTGGTAATCTTCAGAACTTCGCACAGGCCACAACAGATTGGGATACCATCTATTCAACAAGTTAAAGATAGGAACTACTGATGAGTGTAACTGTGGCACTGATATAATGACTGCTGAGTATCTAACTCAAAAGTGCTCAACATATGAGGAACAGACAAAACACATATGGACGTCACCCGTGCCATCCCTAGAGAAGCTTTATGCATATGTCAACAGCCTCAGATTGACCACTTTTTTCTTTGAACATATTCACGTTGATGTCTGAGGGTAAACAAAGAAGACGTTATGGATTATTAGCTGCAAAGAAGATTATATCAAATTAAAATGTAATATTTTGCATGATTGTGACGATATTCTAAATACAATAGCTAAATTAAATAATATTATAGTGCATAAGTCAAAAATAAGATAGAAAATAAAATTTGAGTCCAGCGTCTTCTTCCCCACGCCAGCCGGTGTGTGGGTTTTGATAAGCCTAATAGCCGAATGAAGGGTACTGTCTTTTCAAATTCGTCCTTGAGATTAAATGTAACACTTTTGCAAGTTCAAGACGACAGAGTGATAGAATAAAAGAAAAGGAGGGGAGGGAGAAAGACAGAACCTAGGGTATGCCGTCTCGCGTTGATTTCAAAAAGCCAACTCGAGCGACATAGCCTTGGGTGATTTTCAAATTACGATACAAAAACTAAAAAAATGTTCGTCAATTTGGTCACGCAGACAGCCTTAGCTCTTATAAAAAATGACGTAATTCTAACGGACTACGAACGATTCTCGTTTTTAGTTTGAAAATAGTTGTAAGAAGAATTGAACAGGTGGCAGTTTCTAGATTTGAACGACTAACATAGAAAAAATATGGAATTATGAACCATAATACATAGGGCCATAAAAATTATATATTCGGATGCCTTATGATTTCCTGAGCAATAATATGGTGTCAGTTACGCACTAGTACAATAAATAACCAAGATATTGGCAAAAAATACTATGTATTGTAAGACGGACTGACGAAAACAAAAATCATGCCTGTTTATTTTTTTCATAGCATGTTTTGAAAAAAGCTTTTGGGGAAATAAGGACTAAATGGTACCTGTAATTTGATTGGCAGTAGTTTAAAGGAAGGCGAGATAGGATTGGCTGACCTAAAACTAAAAATATATTTGCAGTAGTAAACATAGTAGTTTGAGAGTTTTTTTTTTTTTTTTTTTTTTAAAGTTTGATTCAAAATAAATGAGTTCATGGTCCCATTGGCCCATACAATATATATTATCGGAAACGTAGACTGCTCGTTGCCATTTTGAAAAAATTTTCTGATGAACAAGGAGCGATGAGAGCAGGCTGGTGCTTTTCAAACCTATAGAAAGCAGTCTGGACAAGGCAGATCTAAAGTGTGCCATAAATTGTTTGCCAGTCATCGTTCGCTTGTGTATATTTCATTGAAATTTGTGGTAAGATTGATTTTATTAACCTTTTATTTAAAATAAAGTTTGAATGTGAGATACTGCAATACGACTGTAAGTAAGTGGGTCCATGGCAGACTTAGGCAGAGCCTAGAGATTGATCCATCATATGATAGACTATCAGAGAGGTGTAGTACTACAAGATTATATATGATTGTCATCAAGGAGCATAACACCTATCCTATGGTATGGAAAAAGATTACTGCTGGAATTGCAGAGGCGTTGTAACCATTAGGGGAGAGGAATACTGGTATACATTGTCACCTAAAAATATAATGGTAAAATAGGTTGTCATAAAGAGCTGACCCTATTTGTTTGTTTGTACTGTGCCTGTAATTAATTGTGGAATATTATTGTATACATGTTATAAAGAAGGATGCATAACCTTCTTATTTCAGATTTTTTTTGGTACTGACATTAACGTAGTACCAGGCTCGTGGAAACTGTTCGATTCCTGACACTGTTTGCATATTTCGGGCACATGCTGGATGCCATTGCCTTTCAAGAAGGGAAACAGATTGTCCAGCGAGCCTATGAACAGATCTACCGGTGTTATCCTTCGAAGATAAGTGCCTGTTCGGCACCAGGAAGCTCAACCTCTAGTTTAAAATAAAGACTGAATATTAATAAAAAATTCCACCCGTGTCAAATGAAAAGAAAACAAACAATAGTGCGTGATGTTAACCAACAACCCACCATTATATACCAGTATTAACCTAAGTTAGAAAACTACATCTACACACTTATAATATAATAACATTTGTCTTATGGACAGAAGATCCATGGTGTTATTTAATTGATGTAAATAATTCTTTTCATTTCACTTTTGATTGTCAGTCCTGATTCAAAACAAACTAGAACCACGACAATAAATTGTAAAAATTTAACTTTTACCCAAAATTCAACCACTGACTTACTAAAGATAGTCTTTTAAAGTGTAGTTTGTATGTGATTGTCGTAGTACTATTGTGTTGTGTTGGATAATAAAATAATTGTTTATATGTTTAGTTGGTTAATGCAACATTACACTACATATTCATAACCCTAGACACCAAACGTAGTCATCATACATTCTATTCAAAGAATAAGTCTGAATGAGATCATAGGGGTGGTAGCAGAAAGGTACCCTGTAAACTTACCATCATATTTGTTATATTCAGGGACCTTCACAGCTGACCTCATTCAGTACACTAAGAGTACATAACAACATTTCTTAACATCAAATCCACCACAATGATGATCCAAACTCTTAACTATAAGGACGATATATTAATCTATGTGAGGTCGATTTATGACCTCAGGTCAATTTTGACCAAACGTGGAGATCGAATGAAGCAGGACTAAAGCGACGTATAGCTGGTCCATTTTGCAGCATGTTTTCACCAGACCGTTCACGTGCTGTGGCAACGATGGTCTCTACAGCAGCTACATGTTGAGGTTGCCAGCCCCACGCACAAAATCGTAATACTCGTCTATTTGTGAAATACCGTTCGAAGCCGTTATTCTATTATTTCTTTGCTTCCGTTGGAACCACTACCACCTCCCCAACCCCTTAGCTCCCTAATAGCAATGCACGGCATTACTGAAAATGTTCTTAAAACAGAGATTGTTTTTTTTTAGGGGAAGATTTTGCCAAGGAAAATAAATACTCTTAAGAAGATGAATAATGTTTAGAGAACACATGCAGAAAGACGAATCGGAGAAAAAAAACATATTACGAGAAAATGTGCACTTGAAAGCTGAGGATGTAAATGAAAATGCATTAAAAAATAAACTTTGGCTGAAATGAAGGGCAAAAAAAAAAAAAAATTAAGAAAAATGATTTCACTGAAGTGACGCGCTAAAAGCATTTGAGACGTAAACGGCTCTGTTTGATTCCACATAAACGTCTGCTCAATGGCGCTAAATATAAATACCCCAATGTTTTCGTAACACATGGAAACCTCCAGGGACAATTGTACCAGATCATGTGAAATGTAGACGGCGTCTTTAGCAGTAGCAAAGGCTTTGTGTGTGTATATATATATATATATATATATATATATATATATATATATATATATATATATATATATATATATATATATATATATATATATATATATATATATATATCTATATATATATATATATATATATATATATATATATATATATATATATATATACGAGGTAGCTTCAAAAAGTTCCCGGAATAGTCAACTCATGTTTGAATGAGTGATTATGTCATGGAGATTATAGTTTTATAAGTTGATAGTGACCTTGAGGAAACGACATGGCTGATGTAACCTTCACATGTACTCTCGAACAGAAGTTACAGAAGTTTGTTTGTGTGGTGTGCACGAAGCATCGTCGGAGTTGAAAATGTCAAATGTTGTGTTTTGCTGGAGAAGTCACCCTCGGAGACAGTAACCTTGCTTTATAAAGCATATGCTGATACCGCATTGAAGAAATCACAAGTTTTTGAGTGGCACAAGCGTTTCCGTGAAGGTCGTGTTAGTGTCGATGATGATCCACGTAGCGAACGACCGCCTACCTCGATAAACAATGAAAACATTGAGCGTGTTCAGAACGTTGTTCGTGTTGACAGAAGACTTAGTGTAGAGAAAATAGCCTCAGAAGTTGGAATATCAGTTGGAATTGCCACAGTATTCTCCACAATGAACTGCACATGCACCGTGTTTGTCAACACATGGTTCCCAAAATATAATCTCCTGAACAGAAAGAAAGGAGATTGACACTGGCAGGAGACCTAATCACTGTGGCTAATCAAGATAGCAATTTTCTCAACAACATAATCACAGGAGACGAGATGTGGTGTTTTTTGTACGATCCTCAGACAAAACGTCAGTCCTCTGAATGGAAATCATCTCCCCGGACACAAACATTTCGTTTGGACAAGAGCACAGGAAAAGTTATGTTGGAAGTATTTTTTATTCCCAGGGTATTGTCTACCATGAATTCATTCCTGAAGGCCGAACGGTTAACAAGGAAATGTACGTTGATATCCTCCGTCGCCTAAAAGGCGCAATCAGAAGAAAACGCCCAGAAACATGAGAACAAACAGTTTGGTTCGGCTGCATGACAATGCGCCAGCACATCGATCCCTACTGGTGAAGCAGTACCTCGCAACTCACAATGTGACTGCCCTGGAACATCTTCCATATTCTCCCGACCTGGCACCGCCTGATTTTTTCTTGTTCCCTCGCCTAAAATCGGCACTGAAGGGCAGAGATTCAAGGATGCTGAGGACGTTATCACCAATGGGACAAAGCAGTTGAGAGAGGTGTCAAAGAATGGGTTCCAGGAATGTTTCCAACAGCTGTATGGACGTTAGCAAAAGTATGTAGTTGCCGAAGAGAACTATTTTGAAGGAAATGTAATGTAAATAATTGTGTTGTTACTTTTTTCTATACAATACAAAAAATCCGGGAACTTTTTGAAGCTACCTCATATATATATATACTGAAGCACATTAAAAACGCACCACCTGTATAATCCAGGAACAGAGTGTGAAATGTAAATATAAGTGTTTACAAGTTTACATATTTGGAATCTTTATTCATTTTCCTATGAATCTATGCTGGTCATTAATTTGTACATTTGATTGTTATGAAATTCATTGCATTCTGTACAGGCAAGGGAGAAAACCAAAAATGCAACCAATAAAAAAATTCATTCACACTATCCTCAGTATCTGGTATGTCCACCGTGTGCTTGCAAACAAGCTTGGCAGCGGCTCCGCATGGAACGCACAAGTCTCTGAAGGAAATTCCGGGGAATCAAGTCCCATTCGCGTGTAAGAGCAGCTTCGAGCTGTTGCAGATTAACTGGAGAACCTTGCCTCTAGACTCTGCGTCCAAGCTCGTCCCACAGATGTTCTATATTGGACATGTCTGGTGATAGGGCAGGCCAATTATTCGTCACAATGTTCTGCTGCTGTAGATATTGCTGCGTAATGCATGCGGTGTGCGCACGTGCGTTATCCTGCTGGAGAAGCTGCAAGTCTGGATAATTTGTGAACGCAGGAGCAACCAATGCATCCAGAACCTCATCTCGATATGTCACAGCATTAACATTTCCACGGAAGACGTGAAGAGGCAAGCGTTGGTGAAAACTGAATCCTCCCCAAATGTGAATACTGCCACCTCCAAATCGGCTGTGCTGACGAACACAGATCTGCAAAGCGCTCTCCACATCGTCGCCAAATCCGCATACGTCCATCATCAAAGGATATGTTGAATCTGCTCTCGTCTGTGAATAGGACAGCATTCCACTGCAGTCTAGTCCATCTGACATGTTGCTCTGCCCATTGCAGGAGCTGCTGACGATGTCTGTCAGTCAAGTTTGGCCCAACATAAGGTCGTCTTGCAGTAAGGCATGTATCTCTGAGTCGTCGTATGACTGTCATTCGAGAGACTTGCCCACGTCTACCCACTATTGCTCTTGCTGTTTGACTTGCCGGGAGAGAACGATTCCTTAGGTGACTCAGCACAATATGACGATCTTGCGCAGGGGTAGTAACTCGTGGTTGGCCACTCCGAAGTCTATCCCGGGCACTGCCAGTGGTTCCGTAACGTTCATTGAGACGTACAATAGTGCTGTGGTGGCAATTTATCCTGCTGGCAATGGCCCGCGAGCTTATTCCGGTCTCCTACATACCAAGGGCTAGTTGGCGGTCGTTTTCAGATAGTCGTGGAATTTCAAGCACATGTACTGGGTGTTTTATCTCAACGGCTTTTTTATACCGAGTATACTGCCACAACGCGTACACATTTTCAGGGTCACAGCTGTTGTGAATCGTGTTGCACGTGTAACTTTCATTGTTTTCATGTAGTCTGTACACAAACCCGTGGGTTGAATCATGCACTTTCCATTCCAGCAGCCATTCGAGCTCTACCTCATGACAAACACGGGGAAAATCAATTCCCACACCTTTTTTTCCCAGCTTCTTGGCATCAGTATATATAATAGTGGTGAGTTTTTAATGTGCTTCAGTATATATATATATATATATATATATATATATATATATATATATATATATATATATATATATATATATATATATATATATATATATATATATATATATATATATATATATATATATATATATATGGCAATCTGATGTCATATCTGTGCCTCCAGATTTAGATAATTATCATCATCACATTCCTTTTTGCTCTTTATCGAGGATTGAGCCAATACTGTAGCTAGTTCCCTTCCAAGAAACCTATACACAGGCTCTTTTAGTAGTAGATTATGTAGCAGTTTGTTTTACACGATGAAGTTGCCAGACTCTTGCACGAGCTCATATTAGTCGCCGTTTACGAATGTCCTGATAGAACAGTAGTCGTATTTGAGACCCCCGGGAACTAGACAATAATGATACTTACTTTACTTGTTTCCATCCACTATTGCAGTGAAACGTAGTGGGGAGCTACAGTTTGTGTTCTTGAGCCAAGCGTGTCGCATTGGATGCTGTGAGCCCGTGTTATTCTGTGATGTTGTCTTTCCACCTTCCTCTTGGTCTTCCCTGTACTCTGAAACCAGGTCTCCTACTGTTGTAGGCGTGTTGTTGTAATTTATCGGGCTCCATTCGCATGAGATGGCCAAACCAGTTAATTTTCTGTGTCTATATACTTCATACAGGGTGTAGTTCCTTCAATTGTTGTGGTATCAGAAGTTCTCATTCTGCCTCTCTCGATAAGACTGATGGCTTTTCTTAAACATCTCATCTCAAAGGATGGGATTTTCCTCTTCTGTGCTTAAGTTAGGGGCCATGTTTGACACTGATAGCAAAGAGTTGGTAAGAATATACTATTCATCAGCTGTCGTTTAGTTCCATACTGAAGTTCTAAACTTTGAGTAGTGGTGACAGTTGGTAAGTCACTGCACTGGCATTTTTAACACCTTGTTTCAATCTCTTTGTTACGTCTTCTACTTTGAGTAAGAATGCTTCCTTGTATTTGAACTCTGACACCTGTTTAATCCTAATGCTGTTGACACACAATAATACTTAGTAGAAATTCCCCATGTATTATTTATAAGGTTTAACATTGCTAACAATGCATAAATTGTTCTCGAAATCTAGGAAGACGTAGGCTGGTTAATGCCACTTTTTACAAGGAGAGAGGTGTATTAAATATAAGCTAAAGTTAGTACTGCCGTAAGGGAGAGAATAGTAGAGACTTCGCCATTCTAGGTTTAACGTTTTGAGACTTTGCGATCAGTACTTTTCGTCCCTGCCTTCGTCTTCCGTAAGTCAAGTGCAAGGTTGGGTACCCATTTACAGCTGATTATATACATATGTGGAAGTGAACCTCTATCCGTGAGGCTAATCACACCCTCACTGACTCTTGAAATCATCCACACACTTCCAGGGATTCCCTCTGTGGTGAAACGTGTTGAGAACCCAGCATTGCACAGTAACCTTGGAGAAGTCACTTGAGCCAAAGACGTAATTATTTCTCTATGACCTGGTTGACTGCATGCAGGAGAATCTCACTAAGGATCCAGTGATAGGCAGTGAAAGCCAAGAAATGGCTCTGTGCATGACGTGATAATTCCTTGGGAGAGCCCAGAACCAGCGCACAGTGTTTTAGCTCTGCATAGTTTAAGAGCCCCCTTGGATGGCGAGGAATGCAAAGTGTCGTGAAAAATTATAATCCACATATATAAATTAGAAATTTAATGTAAAGCCTAACGAATTAATTCAATAAAGGAAAGAAGAATGGTAAAAGAACAGTGCGGTCACAATAGCGTACGCCTGTGTTATAGAACGTCATGCTAGCGAAACAAGAAAACCCATTTTTGTGCTCCGTCTGCATAAACTACACGCGTTTCTAAAAATCAAACTGGTACTGTATTTCTTATACGACCTTGATAGACACACTGCGTAATGACCTAGATTTAATATTACATTAATGTCATTATATACAATACGTAAACTAAAAGACAGACGGGCTTAGAAGAGAGAGAGAGAGAGAGAGAGAGAGAGATGTACGGAGGAACGCATGCAATGCTACCACGTCGTCTCGCGATATAAAAATTAATGCCACCCACGCGAAAGGCATGCAGGCTTGATTTTTTTCAAATAAACAGTGACAAAAAACACTACCAATACGAGGTAAGGTTTTAAAAAACATGTTTAATGCTTATTAGGAAACATGACACAATACTGTTTTACGTCTGAAATCCTGACTTTATACTGACAGAACAGTCGAAAAGGCAGAACAGGTGGCGGTTCTAAGACAATAAATAAAAAAACAAATACACGACTATCCTGGAATAATACATATTTGCAACGAAGCCACTTGGCCCCATTCAACTTATATATTTGGGTGCCTTAGGACTTGCTGACAAAGAATATGTTAGGTGTTATGCAAATAGTCTAGTAATTAACAAATTATAGCCAAAATACTATAGTGGTGTTGTCTGACAGCACAGGATCATATTTGCTCATTGCTTTAGGGGAAATGAGGCCAACACGTTAGATCCGATTTGATTGGCCAGAGTAATATGTAAGGCGAAACATGATTAGTCGACTGCAAATACTATTTTTGGTTGTTAATGGAAACGGTAGGAAGGGTAAATGTTTTTAAAGGCTTTTGTAAACATGGTCTCATTGGTTAGACCATTTGATATAGTCAATTAGAAGCGTCAGTTCAGGGCCACTTTTTGAAAATAAACTTTGTGAGAAGCAAGTGCGTTGAGAACCAGCTCATATTTTTCTAATAAAAGCCTGGGACAGAGGCAGATCGGAATTGTGCCATAACTCATCGCCAGTCAACGTACTTGTTTAATATTTCCTTGAATTATGGTAAGCTAGACATATTTGATATCTTTTAGATGAAAATTGAATGTGAATTGATAAATTATGTCTGTATGTGTGTGGTTTAGTAGCAAACATGAGGCAAGGCCTAGATATTGCTCCACCACGAAAAAAACTTGTCGGAGAGGAGTATAACTGCATAGGATTGCCAAATAGTACTATGACAACTATCTTATTGTATATAAGGAATTAATGCTGGAATTGCAGAGGCGTTGTAACCATTAGGGAGAGGAATACTGGTGTATATTGTTACATACGAAGCTAGCAGATGGCCTACAGCGCTGAACTCTGTGTTTGTTATGTCTTGTGCTTCAGTGGAAATAGATTATAAATTAGTTCTGAAGTAGGAGGTACAACCTTCTTATTTCAGGGACCGTGGTACTGAAGTAATAGAGCAGCACCTGGTCTGAGTTTTGCTGAATCCAGAGGCTGGTAGCATACTCCTTGTTTAAGATATCGACCAGTGATGTTTTTCAAGAAAACTGAGAAGCAAGCGAGCAGAGGAGATAGTTTTCCTGCCGCCCCCACAGAAGATAAGATTTCGTTGGCCAGAGCAGCTCAATCTTGTATAAACCCCTCTAAAATTGACTGTATATTAAATCAAGAGGGACAGTTATTTGTTTTCAAGTAAAAAGAAACTGTGAACCTTTCCAATATTATTTCCACCAGTAACAAACACATGAAGTCATGATGACAAACAACAACCTAGCTTTAAAAGCCAGTATTACCTCATAGTACTACATCACAACTTACACACATATTGTAATAATATTATATGTCAGTACAAAGATCCTATGTATAAAATTGTGTACATATAACTTGTGATTACATTTGATTGTGATTCCTGATTCACTCTGTAGTTGAATCAGGATATCTAGTATTGAAAGGAATTAATACATAAATTTAAAGTTAACACTTGACTTATTTAAGATAGTCTTATAGAGTGTTCTATGTATGTGCGTGTCACAGTGTTGTAAAGTATTGTGGATTTAATTAAAGTGTTTACCTGTCTGTTGGTTGTTGTGAACATACACTTCATCACTATCATAACCTTAGACATTCAACGTAGTCATCACAATATTCCAGAATAAGTCTGATTGAGGTCTAAATGTGGTAGCAAAGTAAGGTCATCTGTAACACACCACACTTATTAGATACAGATACCTTCACAGCTGATCTCAGTCAGTACACTAAGTCCCCTATAAATATTTATATCATCCCAACTTACCACACACAGTGTGCCATGCGCTTCTTACTCCTAGCTTGGGATCAGATGTGACGATCCTTTAAATGCAAGCCAAACTGGAAAATTCTGGAACTCATGACTTCAACTCAAACGTTTTGGAATGGCAGAAAAGCCAATGGAAAAGCCTAGATCTATAGTGTAGATAATATTAAGGAGTCTTCAACTTGGTACTGGCTGCAAAAGAGCGAGAAGCTAAGCAGCCCTAGTTAAACAGCAACAACAACAACAGCTGAGTAGACTGGTGCGTGACTCTACTAGGTGTTCATCCTGGAATCTGGTAACTTTGCCAAGACACAAAGATTAGCCAATCGCGCGATTGAAAATAATATGATCCTGTAAATATGATTTGGTAAGAATAATCACGTGGTAGCTTCCGTTATTTTTACAATCAACAAAACAATGTTTTTGACCTTAACAGTGATATTATTTTATAAACCCTTCTAGGGTAGACGACCCACCATCTTGTGGCATTAAACCACCCCGCTATATTAGCATGTCAAGTATGTTATATCAATGTTGAGCGTTTTGCGTTGGTGACGCCCTCTGGATTTACAAGAAAGTCGTTCTGGTAGCATTTCTGGTTTTTCCAAAACTTTACTAATTATTTTATATAGTATCTCTGTAGAGGTGTCAATATTTGCTTGATAGTATCTACTGGAATTATATCTGGGTGTAAAGTTTGCTTGCACACACTGTTACTGTAAAATGTCAGTCTGTAAAGAAGTATCAGTTGTATACTGTAAACCTTCTGTAAAGTGTGGTGTGTTCTCTTTCTTCTGTAAAGCTCCACTATCAATCACTGTAGCATGTTGTTTGTGGTGCCACTACTGTATGTGTCCATGGTAGTGTACAGAGTTGTCGAGATCAGGCATGCTCCAGTCTACCCAGCTGTAAATGGGTAACTCACCCTAGTCCTAAGTTAGGGAAGGCAAAGGCAGCTGTAAACAGTAGTTTCCCTCTAAGGCTCCAGGGGAAGCAGGCCCTAAACTTGGTCACTTCAACCGACGCAGGATGGTGTAGATATGGGTAGAAGTGTAGAGTGTGTTTACCGCGAATGGTGTACTGTTCGTGTTCTGACCAATCTAAACACTCATTCACTTGTGTCTACAAGGCACCAATGCAGACTGCTGGAATCTTTGTTTACACAGTTTATTTGGACGCTCACACTGGGACATAACGAGTAAATCATGGGTATGTTGACATATCAATTTGCAGGCATACATAGTAGATCCTATGTCATGGCACATTCATAAATAATAGGTAGTACATCAATGGCCGCATCCCCTATCTGACTAAGCGCGTCAGTGAAGGCGGATCGGTAAGTAACTAAAGTTGCTTTATATTCACAGTTTATCATATTGTGAAACCACGATAAGGGTTTTCTATCCAAATTGAGATCTCCTTGCCACTGTCCGAATAATAAGATACATGCCCCGTTCTTTAGACAGTGATCCAAAAAATGCGAAGACAGGAATGTAACATGGCCGCCTACCTGAGAGTTGTCGCTCACTCGCTCACAGGAGGATATATATATAAGCCAAAGTTAATTTGCAATACATATGCATAATTTCATAAAGTTCCTCCATACAGATCTACCGTAATCCAGTTACCTCACGTAGACATAATTACAGTATGGAGCCTGTCATCTCCGTCGATACAAATTTGACCCTAGCGTTGCGAAGCACAAAATTCCCGCTAGGCCTAACCGACCTGAGATCATCAAAACAGGGACTGGAATTACCTGGAGTCCGAATCATACATGGTACCGTACATTAGGAAAGTCTCTAACACAACTCTAGTAGAGACACAATCTCCTATAGAAGAAAAACTACTTCGTAAATCATTTTACTGAAGAATATACCAGCCCTGGAAAAATGCGTACCCGCCATTGTCACGGTACATCGGAACTCATCACGACTAGACAAGACAACTCCTACTTCCGCTAGAGCGGTGTAACAAGAATATAGTCCTGCCTACCCATCCAAAATATACAATATAGGACTGATTCTACGTGTACTAATAATATGTAATACATATGAATTCAGGCCATAAACATAATAAGCAAATTAATCTATTTTCTGGCCCTAAGAAATAGGTACAGACAAGGGTGTCATATCCATGCGCCGAATTAATATCAAGAACGATTACTCCTATAATCAACAGGGTAAAACAATTATGGATTATCTAGCCTTCCCCATAGACAGCATTTTCATACACAAATGAATGAATGTCTATATCTTTTCCATATTAAATAGCCATATCGATTTTTGTAATATGTGCGTCAAAATATGCACGCAACAGATTACCACACCCCTCGGGAAAAAAAAATGGTACATTTTTTTTTTGAAATACATCTAGGAGTAACATACAATAGGCTCACAACGCACCCATAACAATGCGCAGATGATAAGCATAAGTTTTCTGACCTTAGAGAAAGTATTTCTCTAAGTATAAATATTTCCAGAGAGGTGTCACCAACGCATACTACAATATTAGCAATGACACAATTTGTACATTAGTTTATACATAAATTTCATCTAAGATATCTTAACATCATGATCATCAAAGACGAAAAAACATTGAAAAATCAGCGGTGAATAAATATCAATGAACCGCTAAGTAGTGTTACAATCAATATATAATATTACATATGTGTACACATTTCAACATAGGAACAACTGTATCAAAGTTGTATAACAGTTATGAATCATGTGGGCATCTAGACAAAATATCTGCCATCACATTTTCTGACCCACGGATAGCTCGCACCGAAAAATGAAATGGCTGCAGAGCAATGGCGTAACGCATTGATCTCGCGCTCTTCAGATTTTTACTCTGAATAGCCGTAAGAGCTTTCTGGTCAGTTTCCACAATGAAATGCGCGCCAAGAAGAAATCTTTGCAGTTTAAGGATTGACCAAACCATAGCCAATAATTCACGGTCTAGGACCGAGTAATTCTTCTCTGCGGCATTTAATTTCCGAGAAATATACATCACAGGATGCAGAGTTCCGGAGTACTCTTGCATTAGTGCTGCTCCAATCCCGGTGGATGAAGCGTCACTACGAAGAATAAATGTCTTATCCTTAGAAGGCAATACTAGGATAGGTGAAGTAGAAAACATAGTTTTAACCTTATCCAAAGAGGATTGACATTCTTGAGTCCAGTGGACTACATTAGGAGACCCTTTCTTTAGCAAGGAAGAAAGAGGTGACATAATGGAGGACAGATTCGGAATGAATCGTCCATAAAATTGTATTAGACCTAAGAGACTTCGTACTTGCTTGTTAGTCTTAGGAATAGAAATGTTAAGTATCTTACTTGTATTATGGTCTTCTGTTTTTAGGAACCCATGACCAACACGGTGTCCTAAGAAAGATATTTCGCTAAAACCAATACATGCTTTCGATGGTTTCGCTGTCAGGTTATGCTCGCGTAAGATAGACAATAGTTCATTTATCCCATTATAGTGATCGTTCCAAGTATCACTGAAAAGACAGATGTCATCAAGATACGCAATGACATCTGAGCGATGAGATAGGATTCGACGCATCATGCGTACGAATGTTGCAGGGGCGTTCATGGAATTCCGTGAGCATGTTGATGTGGAAGGTTTTACGCTTCCCATCAATATCGACGATATAGTCAACGTCGGAAACTTTTGATATTATATCGTACGGACCTTTCCAAGAAATAAGAAGTCTATTTTCCCTACAAGGTAGCAAGACGAATGCTTTGTCACCTGGACAAAGTTGTCGCAAGCATCTCTTTTTATTGGCAAATTCCCTTGCCTTCTGTTTCGCAAATTCAGAAGAAGCAGTTGCCAATTTGCATGCTTCAATAATCTTGTGTCTAAGTGCGATGACATATTCATAAGAGGATTTTGTGTCATCGACAATATTATCAGCAGTTATAAGATAATGAAGTAAGGACATAGGACCTCGCGGTTTCGCGCCAAAGACAAGTTCAAAGGGAGAAAATCCTGTATGTTCGTTGGCGACCTCTCTATATGCAAAGAGAGCCGCGGGTAAAACCCTATCCCAATCCTGAGGATGATCTTCTGTTATCTTACCTAGTAGGTTTTTCAGAGTTCTATTCAGACGTTCCACCATCCCATTGGACATAGGATGATAAATACTACTCAGCGATCTCTCTATCTTAAGAGTCGACATTACTTGAGACATGGTATCCGATATGAGTTGGGTACCATGGTCGGATAATATTTCTGCTGGAAATCCCAGACGAGAAAATATTAACCAAAGAGCATCTGCGACATCAGCAGTAGTTATGCTCTTTAGAGGAACAGCCTCCGGCCAACGTGTGCACATATCAACACACGTCAAAATAAATTGGTGTCCTCTAGCAGACTTTATCTTAAATGGACCAATGATGTCTATCGCCATTTTTTGAAATGGTCGAATGGGAATGTCTGCAGCCTGAATAGGTGCATCATGGCGTGGACCTCTGGATTTAATCTCTTGACATACTTTACAAGATCGACAATAGATTCGTATGTCCTTATTCACAGCAGGCCAAAAGAAAGATTCAAGAACTCTAGCTTTAGTACGGGAAAAACCCATATGTCCAGCACACTGCGAATCATGAGCGTGCTGTTGTTGCCAGGGTGGTTTGCTCTGAACATTGTTCCATGTGATATGAATAAAACAATTATAAATTTCTGGCCATTGTTTTTTCATTGATATGTTAGTTTTTTCATTCAGAGATAGTGCATCGTGCCTTCGATGGAAGATTAAGCGAATGCGGGGGTGGAAGATTCCGAACAATAATTGAACCTTGGAATACGATTGATTTGATAAGTCATTTCATTGAGTCCGTACATTTAATTCACAGTTGTACACACAGGATGATCATTTCAATAGGAGTAGAGCATAAGTCCATATAAGTCATGCATAAATTAATCAATAACGTAGACTGCTGGTTTATGTGTCAATGTCCGTTTAAGGATACAATGCAGTATTGTCGTCAGAACATCACAGCTATATGCACGCGCAGCTAGACATGGCTACCTGCCGACAGTGAGACTGCGAGTCTGAATATATTCATACGAATTTGACGATTATTCTTCTCCTTCTGAGAATTCTAGTTAAATACTAACCTCCATAAATTTCCCTCTCATATAGAGTTCTAGGACTGACCCTGGTCCATCAAAAAATGCATATAGAAATGGCTATATCATGCCATTGAATTGGAAGGTTAGAAAAACGCAGCTATTCAGCTTGGCGGTCAAGTAACAAAGGGTAGCGTTTCTTAGTTACCGACTGTGTCCTAAACAACGCTATACACGTCATGATCGATCGTGTATGGAGCGTTCAGTAATTGAAACATCTATCGCAATATATTAAATGCCTTAACCTTTTACAATTGCACGTCTGATAACCTTTAGCAGACGGCGTTAATATCATATACCGTAACAATTCCCTGTACACCCGGGAAAAAAAATCGATAGATTTTTTTTCAAGATCTATCAGACTTAACAATTTTTCAAAAAAAATTTAACACAATTGTGACATATGGCCGACGATGTTCTGAGTAGAACCGTGTCGCGGTCATGTCAACCAACTATTTGTCATAGTCATCTAACATTAATCACATGATATATCAATTATACATATTATTATATCAACTAAATAAAATGTCCAATGTTAATAGTGAATGATAGAATTAAATGAAAGTAAGGTCTGTCGTATTAGTATGTCATATAGGAATTAATTTAACTAATTAACATTAAATTAATTAATTAAACTAAGAGTTAAATTATTAAGGTTCTAATGTAACGCGATGTTATGAGAGAAGAAAAAAAAAACAAAATAAGTGAGAAGAAATAGAAAGAAATTCGAATATAAGTTTAACTTAATTGTGTGTGTGTTAAGTGTTAGTGAATAATAACTATCTAATTTAACTAACTAAATAATGTATAGGTACATTAAAAAAAAAAATATTAATCTAATACTTGTGTGAGATTTATTTTCTCTTTTCATAATTTCTTCTTTTTATATTTCGTTCTTTTTTTTTTTTTTTTTTTTCTCTTCATTTCATTTTTTTCTCACATTTCATTTTATTGATAATAATTCAATTAAGAAGTTAAGTTAACTAATTAATTAGTATAGGATATGATGATCCATCCGTAGTCTTGATCCTGATGAATTCTTTTAGGCAAAAATGTTCAAACGTTTACGTTGGAAAGAAATGTCATTTATCACAGCATCCAAGAATTAAGTGCACATAGGACAATAAGTTCGACTTGTCGTCAGATATTGTTCCATGATTGTTCAAGGAATATTCATATATCGTGTATGGACGTTAGACGAAGTTTGAATGTCAATCTGTATACCTTGATTGTCTTTAGTTCCATTATGTGATGCATATAGTGTTTATAAAGTTTAAATTGAAGGCAAGGTTAGTTCCTTTATAGTTGATATGTTTTAGGAATGTTAATGTTGATTATTCGTCGTCAATAGGATTACGTGACAACGCATCAGCCACAATGTTTTCAGTGCCAGGAATATGTTCAATGGAGAATTCAAATGGCTGTAGGATGATTGAATATCTGGCGAGTTTCTGGCTTTTATGATTAGATCGACGCAAGGATGCTACAGCACGTTGGTCCGTCTGTATGGTGAAGGGAGCACCAAGCAGGAACTTTTCGAGTTTAGTTATTGCCCATATCACAGATAAAAGTTCCTTGTCGACTGTTGAATACTTTGTTTCTGCAGGCTTTAGCTTTCTTGAAATGTATAAGGTAGGATGTAGAATGCCATCATGGTTCTGGAGCAGGCATGCACCAATGCCGTAGTTACTAGCATCTATTCGTAAGAAAAATCTTTTGGAAGCATCGGGAAGTCTTAAAATTGGTTCATGCGAGAACAAATTTATAATTTTGTTGAAAGTTTCATTGCATGTACCAGTCCATGTCACCTTCACCGGCATGTCTTTCTTTAACAATGAAGACAATACAGCCGTGATGGATGACAAGTTTGGTATGAATCTACTGTAATATTGAACAAGTCCTAACAAACTCCTGACCTGTTTCTTCGTCTGAGGAACTGCTATGTTTAGAATTTTGGAGACTGTACTAGGTAACGTTCGGATATATCCCGATCCAATGATATGTCCCAAAAAGGTTATCTCATTACACGCGATCTGCACCTTTGTAGGGTTAGCAGTTAGATGATAATTCCTTAGAGTGTCGAAAACATATCTAAGTCCCAAAACATGTTCCTCAAACGACGAACTAAACAAGCATATGTCGTCAATATATGTAATAACGTCTGGTCTACCTGATAAAATTTGTCGCATCAGGCGAATGAAGGTAGCTTAGTAGTTTTAGCAAGGAAATGTAAAGGAACAGAATAGGGATGTACACGAATAGGTGTATCATCATTGAGAGTAATGTCATGACTGATAGCCGATGTGCGACCCGGGACGTCGGTCAATACATCTGGGTAAGATTGTAATAGATTAGCAATCTGTAGACGCTGTTGCGGTGTAACCGTTGAAGAGATGGTTACATCCCGCCAAGATTCAGTAGGTTGAACTACTGGTACCGGTAACGGTAACTGTACCTCAGGAAAAGAAGATTCTTCTTCCTGGATGACAGATAAGTTAGAATAATAACAAGTAGATACTGTGTTGTCATCTAGTTCATGAAAAATTGACTGTAAGTGTTCAGGACGTGTATGAAATTGCTTGAGCATGTTAATATGAAATATCTTTTTGTGTCCCTTGATATCTAAGACGTAATCAACGTCGGAAATTTTATCAATGACTTTGTAAGGACCATTCCAAGATATCAATAATTTATTGTTATTGTGAGGAAGTAACACATAAGCCTCGTCGCCTGGGAATAATTGGCGTAATCGTCGAGACCTATTTTGTAGAGATCGAGCCTTAGCTTTTGCAGCCTCAGAAGAAGCTGTTGCCAACTGGCAAGACTCAATAATGTTCTTCCGAAGATTAATCACGTACTCGTAAGATGACTGAGTGTCCTGAGTCATCTCCGCGTCAATTAATAAGTCTTTTATTAGTCCAATAGGACCTCTTGGGGGAGCACCAAAAACTAATTCAAAGGGAGAGAAGCCAGTTTGTTCATGCGGTACCTCCCGATAAGCAAATAGAACAGCTGGGAGTGCTCTGTCCCTGTCATGAGGGTGCTTAGCAGTAACCTTATGTAGTAGTTGTTTAAGTGTACGGTTAAGTCTTTCAACCGCACCATTACTCATAGGATGATAAATACTACTTAAATTCCTATCAATGTTCCAAGTTTTCATGACTTCCTTCATGGTGTCAGATATAAACTGTGACCCATGGTCTGATAAAAGTTTTCTAGGAAACCCTATTCTAGAAAAGATGAGATGTAGTGCATCAGCTACATCTGTGGTAGTGGTGGTCTTTAATGGGATGGCTTCTGGCCATCGTGTGCACAAATCAATGCACGTAAGGACGAATCTATGTCCTCTGGCCGATGGTAGCAATGGACCAATAATATCTATTGCCATCTTGTCAAACGGTCTTACTGAGATATCGCAAGCCTGAATAGGCGCCGTGTGAAAAGCTCCACGTGCTTTCACTTCTTGGCATGTAGTACAGGAACGTACATACTGCGAGATATCTCTTGACACTCCTGGCCAAAAGAATGAAGACAGTACTCGAGATCGTGTTCGAGTATATCCCATATGTCCAGCACAATGTGAGTCATGTGCATGTTGAAGAATGTACCGTCTAAAAGTATACGGGACCATAACTTGTTGTTTCATTTGTGATTTGTCATTAAAACATCTAATCAATATGTCATTTTTAATAACAAAACAATGTTTGATAGATAGATTGTCAACTTTATCAACCAGCTTAAAAATTTTTTTTAAAGATTTATCCTCTTTTTGTTTGGTTGCAAATGTTTCCCTGTCAATAGGTGAATTGACTACAAATTCGTCTTGGTTATCTGCATCCATTTTATTATCATCAACTTTCTCCATGAGTTGAGTCTGCGCTCTAGTCGTCACGGCGTTTCCAGTGCATAGGTTATGTTTCTCCCATTCTATAATCTCATCTGTAGTACAATCTTTACTGCCGTGTATACGACCAACCATCAGATCAGCTATAAGCTTTTTTAGCATACATACTTTTACGTTCCCTGTGAAAAAAGGTGTGTTAACATGAATAATAGCTGTGGGGTAAAACTCAATAGTTCCCCCAAAAGTCATGCAACGGACATATTCCCCCGTTGCACAGCTAGGATGTACCAGCGACTGTCGTACACCAATCGTTGTGGATCCTGAATCCCTCAGCACTGAGACGACGGATCCATTAACTAATCCCCTGTTAAAAATTAGTAGGCCTGTTCCATCGTTGACTGCAAGACCTACCTCTGGTGTAATATGTCCGCAGTTAAGCACTGTTTCTTTCGCTTTCTGAAAAATAAGATTGCATTGTTGGCGACTATTTGCCACATTATAATTAATAGCAAAACATGCAGCAGAAGACTGTGTTGTATTATTGTCAAGTGGGACCTGAGCTATAGGGGTAGTATTATTTGTAACTGCTGCCCCTGTATTATGGTTGTAATGAGATGATCCCCGAGAATGAGATCGATTCCGAGTATAATTGTTAGAATTATCTCGTCGTCCTCTATAGTAACTATTATCTCGATGTCTCGAGCCATGATTATTACCATTCCAGTTACTATTATTATTGGGAGTATGTGATCGATTATAATGAGTGTTATGTTGACCATTGTGGTAGTTTGTTTGAGGTGAATAATTTCTATCTCGTGATCTACCTCTGTTGAACTCATTTTTATTGTTGAAATCATTATTATATCCCTTCTGAAAGTGAACATTGTGATTTCTTTGGAACCTGCTTCTGTCTACACTGTGATGTCTTTGTTTGTTATTATGATTGTAGGCCATATTAGACGCCACAGGTAGAGGTTCTCTTAATGAGGAGTTAGAAATGGTTGCATTCGGATGTGCCGAACAGTAGTTTAAAGAAATTTTTTCTAACTCGTCCATAGTACCTGGTTTACGCTCCTGCAAATATGCAAAAAATGGCTGGCTAACCGAAGATAATACCTTATCCCGTAGTAGTAAATCAACTAATTTGTCGTATGATTTGTTGACGTCTGCCAGTTCAACCCATCTATTAAATGTATTGCGTATGTTCGCAATGAATCCTGCAAAATCTTTTGGAGATTCAGGTAAAATTCCCTTAAATTTCAACCTACAGTGTTCCTCGTCCAGGTGAAACCTTCGTAAAAGCAAGGACTTAATAGCACCGTAGTTATTTGCTATTGATGGGTCAGCATTTTGAGAAGCCGTCAGTGGTTCTCCAACCAAGAATTCATTTAACTTGAGTACCCATGACTCTTCAGGCAAATGGTTTGTTTTGCAAATCTGTTCAAAACGTGACAGGAACGATGAAAGGTCGTCCACGTTCAAGTTGAGAGTGGGTAATTTAAAGTTGTAGAAATGTTTAGTTTGGCTGGATGATGATCCATTTTGTGCGTTATTAATCTGGTTTGCATCAGCACTTTGTGCTTGTAATTTTGCTGTCTCCAATTTAATACGCGCCAATTCCATTTCTTGTTGTAAAATAATTTCCTCTCGTTTCAATTTATTCTCTTCTTCCTGTTGAGCAATTTCTCTTAATCTATTTTCCTTGGCAATTTGCTTCATCTCACGTTCCTCTTCCTCTTTCTTTAATGCAGCCTTTTGTTCCTCTTCCTCTTTCTTTAATGCAGCTTTTTTCTCTGCTTCTTTTCTTTCATGTTTTTCCAGTTCTGCCTCAGCAAACTGACGAAGTTCTTGAGATTTATAACCATATTCCCGACCAATTTTAACGAAATGGTCTATAGTAAGCATTTTGACTTTTATCTGTAAGTAATTATTGATAATTACTGATTAAAATAGTCAATAGTAGCTTCAGAGTAATAATTATACTTACTCAACTTAGAAATATTCAATATAAATAATCACAATAGTACTGAACTCTAATGTCTAAGTTCAACTAATAGACAATATTTTGTAACAATATTGTATCTAAATAATAGTATATCATAAATAGTTATGATATCTGTTAACTATTATGTAATTACTTCACACAATTAATCTTAATATCCAATAATGTTGGGTATGATTCCTAGTAATTATATTGTTCAATGTACTAAGTCACTCTCTTAGTACCAGAAAAGTATATTAAATAATATACAATGGGTCTATTACCTCAAAGGTAAACTATAAGATTATTTTATTTGGTCAATATATATATTATATTATTATGCCCTAGGCATCTCTTATAAATTGTAGTGCTACTTTCTTGGACTAACACTGCATAATTATGCAATGTCCCATATTAACCTTAAATATCAGAAAAAATTAATTAAATTAAATTACAAGTGTATTATTGCATATAATATCATATTATTAATGTAGTATTTAATATATATTATGAGGACAAACAAAACAATGATGCGACTAAAG
This sequence comes from Oreohelix idahoensis, assembly GCA_024509875.1. Taxonomy (NCBI): domain Eukaryota; kingdom Metazoa; phylum Mollusca; class Gastropoda; order Stylommatophora; family Oreohelicidae; genus Oreohelix; species Oreohelix idahoensis. The sequence goes on from JAMPIV010013188.1 coordinate 593,378, forward strand.
GGTACAAACAATGTTAAGACGCAAACAAGACATTTTCACAATTAAAAATGAATTTATGAACTAAATAAAACAAGCGGAAGTGCCGTAAGCAAGAAGGAAGGTCACGGATTGACCTGAGGCGAGATTGAACTCAATCTATGACAGAACACAAGAAAGAAAATTGACTGCAAAAAGTAATGACGTCATAGGACTCATAACGGACGAAAATTTAACAATCATAAAATAAATTGATAGTCAGAGTAGACTGGACGAAATAGTTAACGAACATGGTACAGAACTGAATAAAATTGTTAACTGAGTACGAATAAAATACGCCAGTTATCTACGGAACGGTACAGCTAACACAAATCGTCAAACGACAGCAGATTTGGACAGACAGTCCAATGGCAAACCTCAATGGGGCTTCCAAAGGTGCAATCGTTTAACTGCCCTAAGAAACGACCGAAATCAATTCAGGCATCGTGAGAGCCACAGAATCTTATTTCGGTTCATCCTCCCTACCTCCCACGAATTAACAACACATTAAGACAACAAAAAGTACATTAAACATAGGTAAAAACATGCCGATGTAGGCAGAGGGCATGGACTCAGTTAGCACTGTTTGCAATAACAACAGTTAAACACCTAGACTTATCTTTTCCGTTGCTTAGATCAGTGCTAGAGGTCGTCAACAGCTAGGCCTGTGCCTTTGACTGTCTGCTCCTGATGGGCAGGCAACGGTAGTCCATCTTGTGCATCTTGATCAATTTGAAACGAACTAGAGAGGCGTTGAAAAGATGTCTTCTTCACTGCGACAATGCAACAGTGACGTCATGTTGCTATTCATGATCACGTGCGTCACGTCAGCTTCGTAATGGTCATGTGATCGAAACTTGATCGTAAATATTTCATTCGAAAGTCATGAAAAAATTTTTGGTTTTTGGTTGTTTTTCGTCCCCACACACCGGGCACCACTGTTGCCAGGGTGGTTTGCTCTGAACAATGTTCCATGTGATATGAATAAAACAATTATAAATTTCTGGCCATTGTTTTTTTCATTGATATGTTAGTTTTTTCATTCAGAGATAGTGCATCGTGCCTTCGATGGAAGATTAAGCGAATGCGGGGGTGGAAGATTCCGAACAATAATTGAACCTTGGAATACGATTGATTTGATAAGTCATTTCATTGAGTCCGTACATTTAATTCACAGTTGTACACACAGGATGATCATTTCAATAGGAGTAGAGCATAAGTCCATATAAGTCATGCATAAATTAATCAATAACGTAGACTGCTGGTTTATGTGTCAATGTCCGTTTAAGGATACAATGCAGTATTGTCGTCAGAACATCACAGCTATATGCACGCGCAGCTAGACATGGCTACCTGCCGACAGTGAGACTGCGAGTCTGAATATATTCATACGAATTTGACGATTATTCTTCTCCTTCTGAGAATTCTAGTTAAATACTAACCTCCATAAATTTCCCTCTCATATAGAGTTCTAGGACTGACCCTGGTCCATCAAAAAATGCATATAGAAATGGCTATATCATGCCATTGAATTGGAAGGTTAGAAAAACGCAGCTATTCAGCTTGGCGGTCAAGTAACAAAGGGTAGCGTTTCTTAGTTACCGACTGTGTCCTAAACAACGCTATACACGTCATGATCGATCGTGTATGGAGCGTTCAGTAATTGAAACATCTATCGCAATATATTAAATGCCTTAACCTTTTACAATTGCACGTCTGATAACCTTTAGCAGACGGCGTTAATATCATATACCGTAACAGCTGTAAGATTTTAACTCTCATATTTTTAGGCACAAGGATTTGAGAATGAATGGACTTAGCGGAGTCTTGTACCATACGTACAAGTACGCCATTCTTCATCGTAATCCATGATTTACGATTTGTATCCTTATTCGGATCACCTTTTGTTGCCAGAGTAAAGAATTTCTTTAGAGTAGGATCATCTTCCTGCTGTTTTATAAAGGAATCATGGGAAATCTCCAAGGGATCATCTTGGATCTGCGCATCATTATCTTCAGAATGTGAAGATTGCGGCATATTAAGAGCTTGAGCCCTAGTGATTACTGCATTAGCAGATTGCATATTAACATTTTCCCAATTAGAAATTTGCTGTGGAGTGCATTCTTTCACTCCATGAATGCGACCGATGATAAGATCAGCGATCAGATTCGGCAAGAGACATGCTTGCACCTCTCCTGTAAAGAAAGGCGTAGCAATATTGATAATGGCAGTGGAGTACTTCTCCAATGTGCCACCAAATGTTACACATTTGACTATATTGCCTGTAGCTCGAGAAGGATTTACGAGTGATTGCCTCACTCCGATGGTAGTGCACCCCGAATCGAAAAGAATTGATACCGGAGTACCATCTATTAGGCCCCTATTAAAGACAAGAGCACCCCTTCCATTATGCGCGATTGACGCATGGAGCGCGGGAAGTGGGTGACCGCAGCTTAAAGTAGAAACTGTGGTTGGATCGAATAATGTTTTGCATTGCGAACACTCAGATGCTCTAGCAAAATCGAAAGCGGAATTTGCTACACTGTTGGAGTCTTTTTTATCATTATTCTGATTATCGGTGTCGTGGAACTCCTGTTGTGCAGAGTTAGCCTGGTAATAAAATTTACCATGTCTTTTGTGTTGTGATCTACCTCGGTTATAATTGTCCCTATAATTATTATTGGCTCTGTTATAACCCCTATTTGGGTTTGAATCATAATATTCATGATCATAATCATCATGCTCATTATATTGAGTATCCCTGTAATATTGGTTGTTTTGTCTCCATGAAACACTTGGGTAGTTCCTATAGCTACTCCCTTTCCGAGAATTTCTAAAATTATGGGTACCCCTCGCGTGTCGAGGACTATCAGCCCGATTCCAGTTCTTCGAAGAAGAACCCTGATTTGAGTGGTTATCTTGGTTTTGATACTTATTCCAATTAACCTTTTTATCAAATTTATTTTTAGCTCCTTGGAATTTGTGTGAGTAATTCTGATTATATTCTGTTGCCGAAGCAACTGGCATACTCTCTTTAATGTTAGAGTTACTAAGAATCATGTCAGGGTGTGCCGTGGCATACTGGTCACAATATTCTTCCATTTGCTTTAATATACTAGGTTTACGCTCATGTAAGAACTCTAGGAATGATTTATTTACCGAAGACATGACCTTGTCTCTTAGCTATAAATCCGTAAGACCATCAAATGTTTTCTCTGTTTTGGATAATTCAATCCATCGTGAAAGTGTAATTCGTGCTTTTGAGATGAATTCTGAGAATTCTACACCTACCTCAGGTCTCATTGTTTTAAACAAAAGACGATAACCTTCCTCAGACAGCTGATATCTCTTCATCAAAGCTGCCCGCCCTAACAGCATCATAATTATCCTTGTCGGCCTCTTCGACGAAATATAACTTACTCAGAGACTCCCCTTTTAGATTTTCAGACAACTGATTCACATACTGTGATTTGTCAACATTATGAGATCGACAAGCCCGTTCAAATCTATCAAGCCAGAATGCTATATCATCACTGGCAGAGTTGAACGCTGGTACCTTGACCTTGTACACAAAGGGTTTACCATTACCACTAGATGCCTGATTAACATTACTCATACTTGTCAATTTTAATTTCTCAAACTCAAATTCATGTTCTCTTATTGCTTTTCTCTCTTCAGCTTCTCTATCTAATCTTCTCTGTTCTGCAGCAGCTTCTAATTTCTTCTGTTCTGCAGCAACTTCTAATTTTTTTTGTTCAGCTGCAGCAGCAGCTTCTAGTTTCTTCTGTTCTGCATCAAATCTCCTTTCCTCCACTTGCATCTGCAATTTCTTTAGTTCAGCAGCAGTATCAGCTTCTTTTTCTAATCTTTTTTCTTCAGCTAGAGCTTTCCTCTCTTCTGCAGCTAATGCTTTGTCATATTGAGCAACAGCCCATTGTTCTAAGTCTTTCCCAGTCTTATCAAGGGATTTTCCTTGTGCTATAAAGTAATCTAATGTAGACATTTTGTCTTCTTAAATCAGAAACCTGAAAAAGTAAATAAATTACCTTATTTCACTTTAATGGGATACAAGTCTATACCATAGACTTAGTCTTAGTGAAAACTTGTATGGTTTATAATACCCAATGATAACTTGAGTACCTGTGGACAACAATAACTGTATCTCAAATACTGTGAGAGACAAGCCTTACAAAGGTCTTGTATACCCTAATGTAATCAATGATCACTTGAGTACCTGTGGAAAATAATATTTCCCTTTACCAATCACTTTGGGAGACAAGCCTTATAAAGGTCTTGTACATTTTGTTTTATAACAATAACAATCATAAAGTACTGGGGAGCCGCGCTAGCGTAGTGGTTACAACACCGCTCTGGCGACCGGGTGATACAGGATCAAACCCGGGCGACGGCATTTGAGAATTTTTCGTCGACCGGGATTTGGACTGGATTAACTGAGACCTGGCGAGGACATTTGAAGGAGTGTCGTCGACCAGGGACTGGCGGCTCCTGAGCCGACCCAGCTGCAATGGGTACCTCCGAAATCGGCGAGTATTTGCCTGAATGGCGAGGGACACCTGTCTCTGTACAAGAAATAAAGGGATACTCACGTAAAATCAATGTCAGGTTAGACATAAAAATAATAACCTGAGATTTCGCCTCGAGTATTAGCGGGCGTACGAAAAAAAAAAAAAATAAAAAAAATAAAAAATAAAGTACTGATCTGTACTATAATATAAGTGTATTCCACTATACCTCATATGTCATATGTCAACTAAAGACATTACAAAGGACAAACAAGAAAAGACAATCTGAAAACATTTGCAGAGATCAAATTAAATTAAATAGGAGAAATGAAAAAAATGATCACAGAATCCGTGATGATAACTGCAATAAGATAACAAGACAAATAACGCCACAGTGTATAAACATAAGGGTGTAAAGAAATCAAAAATAGAAAAGATGAGACCTACAATTATACAAACAAATCAAACAAAACTAAGGAACACAAAATTATTAACAAAAACAACGAAGAAAAGAACACCTCATCACAACTAACAGAAATAGCAGCAAATTGTTGCTAACAAATTTCCAATTAAGAAAATGTGTACCTATAGAATACTAGTACCAGACCAATGTCACTCGGCATACCTTGTACTAGTCACACAGAACATAAACTAATTTAATACATAACAAATAACATAAATGCATATATAATATAATATATGTGTTGTGGATAGAATGTGTTGCAAAGTATGCTCAGATTTAATAAATTAGACTACCACTTTATTGAGTAATAGATTTGCTTTCTAACTATTACACTGTCCAATTTTTTTGAGCACATTAGAAGATCCACCGATGAAATTTGCACTTTATGTTCAACAATGCTCTTGTATTACAGCAGGATAAACAATCACTGGTTTAGAACACTGACTGTACTGTGCCAAATGTCAACAAGTGCTGTCCCAGATATTGCTACACTTGTCAGAACAGGTCAAGCTGACATTGATTGTATAGCTGTCCTATTGGTATTGATGTGGTCAAACAAATGTTCTTGTAACTGTAAAATGTGATTCTCAACACAAGACTGCGTAGGCTGGACCCAGGGATCTGGCTCACCACTGTAAAGTTTGCTTGCACACACTGTTACTGTAAAATGTCAGTCTGTAAAGAAGTATCAGTTGTATACTGTAAACCTTCTGTAAAGTGTGTGGTGTGTTCTCTTTCTTCTGTAAAGCTCCACTATCAATCACTGTAGCATGTTGTTTGTGGTGCCACTACTGTATGTGTCCATGGTAGTGTACAGAGTTGTCGAGATCAGGCATGCTCCAGTCTACCCAGCTGTAAATGGGTAACTCACCCTAGTCCTAAGTTAGGGAAGGCAAAGGCAGCTGTAAACAGTAGTTTCCCTCTAAGGCTCCAGGGGAAGCAGGCCCTAAACTTGGTCACTTCAACCGACGCAGGATGGTGTAGATATGGGTAGAAGTGTAGAGTGTGTTTACCGCGAATGGTGTACTGTTCGTGTTCTGACCAATCTAAACACTCATTCACTTGTGTCTACAAGGCACCAATGCAGACTGCTGGAATCTTTGTTTACACAGTTTATTTGGACGCTCACACTGGGACATAACGAGTAAATCATGGGTATGTTGACATATCAATTTGCAGGCATACATAGTAGATCCTATGTCATGGCACATTCATAAATAATAGGTAGTACATCAATGGCCGCATCCCCTATCTGACTAAGCGCGTCAGTGAAGGTGGATCGGTAAGTAACTAAAGTTGCTTTATATTCACAGTTTATCATATTGTGAAACCACGATAAGGGGTTTCTATCCAAATTGAGATCTCCTTGCCACTGTCCGAATAATAAGATACATTCCCCGTTCTTTAGACAGTGATCCAAAAAATGCGAAGACAGGAATGTAACATGGCCGCCTACCTGAGTTGTCGCTCACTCGCTCACAGGAGGATATATATATAAGCCAAAGTTAATTTGCAATACATATGCATAATTTCATAAAGTTCCTCCATACAGATCTACCGTAATCCAGTTACCTCACGTAGACATAATTACAGTATGGAGCCTGTCATCTCCGTCGATACAAATTTGACCCTAGCGTTGCGAAGCACAAAATTCCCGCTAGGCCTAACCGACCTGAGATCATCAAAACAGGGACTGGAATTACCTGGAGTCCGAATCATACATGGTACCGTACATTAGGAAAGTCTCTAACACAACTCTAGTAGAGACGCAATCTCCTATAGAAGAAAAACTACTTCGTAAATCATTTTACTGAAGAATATACCAGCCCTGGAAAAATGCGTACCCGCCATTGTCACGGTACATCGGAACTCATCACGACTAGACAAGACAACTCCTACTTCCGCTAGAGCGGTGTAACAAGAATATAGTCCTGCCTACCCATCCAAAATATACAATATAGGACTGATTCTACTTGTACTAATAATATGTAATACATATGAATTCAGGCCATAAACATAATAAGCAAATTAATCTATTTTCTGGCCCTAAGAAATAGGTACAGACAAGGGTGTCATATCCATGCGCCGAATTAATATCAAGAACGATTACACCTATAATCAACAGGGTAAAACACTTATGGATTATCTAGCCTTCCCCATAGACAGCATTTTCATACACAAATGAATGAATGTCTATATCTTTTCCATATTAAATAGCCATATCGATTTTTGTAATATGTGCGTCAAAATATGCACGCAACACTGGGTCAGTAGTTTTTCCATCTTTTAACAGTTTTTTTTATGTTTTTTATTTAAATTACTTCCTTGTTTTGTTTGACACATTTACCTTGTAACTCAATTTCCTTTTTAATCCTTAGCAGCCTATTGTCAAAGCAGTCCATGGCCAACGCTCCTGGTGGCGTCTTGTGGGGAAGCAACAAACTGCTTCCACTTTGCTCGGTCGGCGGCCATATTTCGTGCAGTGCCCAAGCTCCGGTTCATTCTTTGCATCTCAGCCTCCACAGTTCTAGGCCAAGTTGTTTTTGATCGGTCTCTCTTTCGCATTCCTTCATGGTCCATAGCATATCTGTTCTTGTAATGGCATGAGGGTCTCTTCTGAGGACGTGGCCAACACAACCCCTGCGTCTGCCAGCAATGACGGTGAGCATGCCCTCTTGATTGCTCCGAGTAGTTCTTGATTGTTATGGTATTCGACCAAAAGATTGGAGAATTTTCCTTAGACAGATTGTATGGACCATTTTGAGATGCCCTTCTCTGTTACCCTACAGCATCCTGCACCATAGAAAAGCACAGAAAGTACACAGCTGTCATATAATCTTAATTTGGTGTTTCTGCTGTACTGAGAGTACTTCCAGATATGTTTAGACTAGCAATGGCTGTTCTCGCTTTATTCGTTCTGTTCTTGATTGCTTTGCTTGTTTCGCTGTCTGATGTTACTATGCATCCTAGGTATATAAATGTGTTAGCCTTTTCCAGCTTCTGGTTCCTTATTGTTATGGGCTCAGGATTGCCCACATTGAGTGTCATGACCTGTCTTTTTTTAGGTTGATGTTCAGACCCACCTTCTGGTTATACTTATTCAGTCTATCTGTTTTTTCTTGGATGAGTTGATGTGAATGTGCGAGTAGTGCAGTGTCATCTGCATATTCCAGATCTTTTAGTGCAGAAAACATTGTCTATCATATTCCACTTAGACTGCCCTCTTTTGTCTGATGCATTCCCAGTCTATGACTGTCAAAACTAATGAGGTTGATAAGAGCATCCCTGTCGTACTCCTGTCTTCACCTCAAAAGTTAAGTTGCTCTGTCCGACGCTACATGTAAAGCCTAGAGTATTTTTATGATGGAAACGATGCACCTGGGAATTCTATAAGCCCTCAGTATTTTCCATAAGCTGTCCCAGTGTATGCTATCAAAAGCCTTATCAAAATCAACAAAGTTAATATAAAGCTTCTCTGCCATTCTAAGCATTGCTCTATAATGTTCCTGGGGGTGAATATATGATCTACACATCTTCTGTTCTTTCTGAATTCCGCTTGTTCTTTCCTCAGTTTAAGATCTGTTGCTTTTGAAATCCTCTGGAACTGAGAGTAATTCTTCTCCAGTTGTTGCAATCTGCAAGGTCACCCTTCTTGGGCAATTTGATAATTATTCCTTTATTCCACTCCATTGGTGCTGTCTCTGTTTTCCATACTTGTGCAAATAGTTGTTCTAATAGTTCTGCTGCTTGTTCAATGTCTGTCTTAAATAATTCAGTATTTAAATTGTCATGACTAGGAGCTTTTCAAGTCTTTAACACTTTTATTGCTTTGATGATCTGTTCCCTTCGTGGAATGTCTGTATTTACGTCTAGATTATTTTCAGCCTCACGAACATTCAGCTGCGTCTCTGGTGATTCCTTATTCAGTATTTCTATGAAGTGCTCTGCACATCTTGTTTTGTGCCCTTGTGCTGTGGTGACGAGATTCCTTGCTTCTCTCTTACTAACGTAATATTGTTTTCACACCGTTTTCCGCTGACGGTTTTAGTTATTTTATATTCTGTGCGTTGTTTATTTCTCAGTGCTGCCACTTCTGCCTGTCTTGCAAGATCATCTGGGAATTTCTTTTTTCGGCTCGGGTTTGACATTTTATTTCCTTCCAGATCTGACGGTACTGCTAGCTATATATTTCCTTTAACCTGAGGGACTGTTCTTCTATTTCTTTCTTTTCATTTCTTTCTCATCGCTATGGTGTTTAATGTTTCAACTATCTTTATCGTCTTTACTGCGACTCCTCAATATCTCGACTCTTATTTTCCTCAAATCACTTATGCTCACCATCTCTTATGGCTTCTCTTTCCCATTATTCTTCTCCTCATCTCTTCTGACATTTCAATGTCATCTCATATACTATCCTCGCTATCTCCCATGGCCTGTTAGTCTAAATATTCCTCTTACTTCTCCTTTACTCCTCATCTCCTCGTCTACTACAGTACCCTATCGTTCAAGTATACTCGGTTCTCTTTACGTGTGCTCGGTATAGAACAATTTTACATAAATCTCCACAAGACTTAGCTACCGTCGCCATTGTATCTATAAATTTATGAGTCTCCTCTCATATCCTCCTCTGTATTCCATTATTTACTAATAGGCTGTATCAACATCAATATCATGGTCTCTTTACTTTTAAGCGCCTCTAACACTATCTGTTTATCAATACTTATATTTGTTTCCTCCTTTATTTCTCTTCTGACTTCATCCACAATTTTCTGTCTTTCTACCTCTTGCAACTCCTGAGTTGCTCTCAACATCTCTACTCATTACCTCTTCCACCGTTTGCTTCGGTTTTTCACTACCGTCAATTTCTTCATTTCCCGTGCTCCCTGTGTTTCTCTCGGGTTCACTATTCTTTGACTGGTCTCCACCTCGACCTCTACTTGTACTTCTAGTATCCTTATCTCTTCTCTCTGTCTCCTCTCTACTAATAGACCGGTATCTCCGTCGATCATTAGTAGTGTCTCTCCTTCTACTTCTGCTTCTATTTCTCCCTCTCTCGGCTCTTGGATCGGTAATCTCTTCGATCTCTACTTCTACTGCTATTTCTTCTTTTTCTCGACTCTAAGATTGGTACTCTCTTTGATCTCTAGTTCCTCCTCTGTTTCCATTTTTGACTCTTCAAATTTTCTTTCGATATATTTGCAAAGTGCAGTTATATTTTCCTTCTCATCCTCTCTTCTACCACTATCTCTTGTCTTATTCTTTCTCTTTGGACTACCCTCTAGCTGTTCTACATTTCTTAACTTTGCAAGTCGCCTCTTATAATCGGACTAATCGTCTGATGATGTATAACGTCTCTCCGTCCCTTGTAAAATTCCTTGCTCTATCTCTTCCTGTGTATCTGAATCTTCTGCAGCGGTTTCCTCAACCTCCTGAGGGTAAATTTCTTTCCTGCTCTTGTTATCTTAACCTCTCTTCTCTATCTTGTAATCTTTACCTACGTTCCATCATTGGCATTTCTGCTTCACTTTTGGAGTGATCTCTCTCGGTTCTCAGCCGTCTTATCTCCTCTGGGATATCGCAATGCTGCTTATAGTCCTGGGCATCCTGCGTGATCACTATCCTACCTTCCTGTATTCTATCTCTCCTTTGCTCTGCCGCTTTAGTGTGCCTATAAGGTGCGTCTGTCTCTATCTCATTTCCTATCGGACTTCCGCGCTTGCTGTCTCTTTATCTTGTTCTTGGTATGTGTTTTGTGGGGGTGGGGTTAACCGACTGGGTTTTTCCCTGGGCTTTGCATGCATTCCTGCTGTTTTGGCAATCTGACTACTCCTTAATGGGTGTCTATGCTCTACGCTGGGAGTATTCTCCTGTGATGTACATTTTTCGCTTCGGTCTGGTACTTCCGTTTGTGTGCCGAAGTCTCTCTTTGTTTCTGTTTGCGTACCAACACTGACCATTCTTATCTGCGTTTTGTCTTGTCTCTTGATTGTTGTCCTCTCCTGAGTGTTACCCGGTCTGTTGCTATGACTTTCACATTCTGTTATAAAAGTTGGTTGGTAACATCTGCTGTTGATGTTTCGCCATGATCCTATTTCTTGCACATACATCCTCAACCATTCTCAGTTCTTATCCGACACCTTTGTTGATTTTCCTATGTTGATGTTGTTTATTTGCAATGTCTTCCTTTCATAATTTCTCCCACAAAATTCCTCACAGCTATTCTAGTTCTTCTTTTTTTCAGACTATCCCAATTTCTGATCCATGGTTGATGTTGAAACTTGGGAGTGTCTTCTCACTGTTATTGCATCTCCTATGATCTCCCTGCTTATGCTGATATGTGTTGCATTTCCATTTCTCCCTTTCACATTATGTACAGATGTCTCTCTTCTCATGCGTGTGTTGTTTGTTCATGTCTACAACTGAGCTATCCCAATTTATCCTCCTATTTCAGTATTCTGGATATGTTTGTTGTTGCCGTCCTTCCTTCCCAAACCAACTTCCACGATGGTATGGTTGGTAGTTATATTTCTCATGTGCTTTTCCTACCATATGCACATGTGGTTGTCTTTCACTTGCTGTATAGCAATGTCCTTTCTCTTTCTTATCATGTGCTTGTGCTCTGTTGTTCGATATATTTATTTTTCCACATCTCCTTTTTTTATTTATCCAATTCTAGCAATCTGGCTGTCTTAGTTGTTGTTGTCTCTTTCCTATCTTTCTTTCTGTAATGCCATTTCGCATCGCTATCCTGTCACTTCTGCTATTAAGACTACTCCAATGTCTTAATACGCTAGCCGTATTGCTAGTGTTGTATCTGTTTCCGCTGTTCCATTGTGCACTTTCATTCTCTTGCTGAGACCTTCTATTAACCCTACTCACATCGATCTCTCTCACTGAGCAGGTCTGTCTTTTCCCTGCGTGTAGGTTTTTGCGTGTCGGACATTTCGTAGGGTCCGGGTTATGTCTGCGAGTGTTATGAGTTTGTGTTCTAGTGTATTCTGCGCAGTCACCCAACCTGGCGACTGTATTTCTATTGCGTGTATTATTGAAGGTCTCAAATCGTCTCGTTGGCTGTTGTGGCTCTTGTTGCCTGCATCTACATGTGTACGACATATGACCTGGCATGTTACACACGACACATACAGGTGCCCTGTGTTCCTCATATCTTTGCCTTTTGTATGTTTCTTCCTCTTCCTTGCATCCATGTTGTTCTTTGCTGGCACTGCTCTATCTCCATCGGTTCTTCTTCCCGCTCTTCTGTGCGACTGTCCTTCCTAACCTGAGATCCAACCTTCTTCTTACATTCTCCTCCGCTTAGGCTAGGGATGTAGCCTCTTTTAAGTTTTGCGGATCTTTCCGGAGTAAGTGTAATTTCATTGGAGTGCTGTTTAATCCATCGACAAATATCCCTACAAGTTGTTTTTTCAACTTCCTATTGGTTAATATTTTGTCCCAGGAAGGCTTCCTCTGCCATGTTTAATAACCTGTCACTGAACATTTGTGTTGACTCCTATGGATACTGTCTTATGCGTCGAAGAAGCGTCCAAGCATAGGAGCTATTTATAATTTCAGAATAACTTTTGATGAGCAGCTCCTTCTTTAATTCTTCCCACGTTTCGTTAGGGAAGGCTTCCATTCTTCTTCTAATGAAGTCCGTCACCAGTCCATCTGCGGAAAGGTACGCGACTTTTTAAAATTCTTCCCCTACGCATTGATCAAAGAACAATATCTCTGCACATCTAGTAACCATTGTCTACACAACTTAGGCTTACCTGCATATGGCCTTATGAAATTTCTTATGTTTTGGAACTTAGCGTTACTATCAACTGTAGACAGAGTCCTGACTATATGTTGAATAGCAGCCATGTTAGGGTCTACCACTGAAGTAGCCTGTTGCTGCTGCATGCTGGCACCACATGTGAGAAGTGTCAGTGGAAATACCTGTAAAAAAATTGTGTTAATGTCCTGGCTGTCCAGAAAAGTAAACAAAACTAACTAACACACTACAAATCAAACATGTATGAAGATTATAAAAAATGTAAATAAATATATAAACTAACTAAGTGTAAACAAATATTTAAACCAACTAATTTCTAACTAATTAAATTATATATCTAAAGTGTTTATGTAATCTATCTATCTTGCTTGTTATGACAACTTTTCTTCTTTCTTCATATTATTACAAAACTGTCTGCACACGATAATTCTGTGTTAACGCGAATCTGTAATATATCAATCTAATTTACTCGCGTGCGTATCATGACATTTCCTGAGACTGTACATGCATGTTTTAGGATACACCAGTGGTTAGGTTGGGTGGTGTATAAAAAAAATTCTTTGATGCAGGACCCCTTGTATTTTGTTGACTTGGCGCAAGATTTCTTGTATGTTACTGACTTGCTGTGTTACTTCATCTGTTATAATCGTTGGTCTTCATCTGTGCTCGTTAATCTTCATCTGTACTCGTTAATCTTCATCTGTACTCGTTAATTTGCTGTGCTTCTTCGTTTGCTATCTTTGTTGCTCTGCTGTAATTGCTGATCTGTTGTATTTGATGAAACTGCCTAGTGTGGGGATGGTCATAGGCACAAAATGGGTATATGCGCTGTCTAATGCGATGAGAGCAGTGACTGTTAACGTTGATACTGCCTTTTACATCAAATAAAGGGATGAAAAAAATGATATGTCCAACCTTCCACTGAGGTTGGCAGTCTTGTACAGCAAACTTTCAGCAGGTCATAATTTCATTTGACGCCCTCTCATTGTTTCCGCATTTCTAACTGTCTATTGTGGTCATGGTGGTCATAGCATGATAGCCACCGTTGTTACTATTTTTTGCTGCCATCAAAATTACGCATATGTAAACATTTCTTCTTCTTCTTTGATCCTCAGCCGCCGACCGTCAAAGCAGTCAGTGGCCATCACGCCTGCTGGCGTCTTGAAGGGCAGCAACAAATTGATTCCACTTTGCTCGGTCGGTAGCCATCCTTCGTACAGTGCCCCAACTCTGGTTCATTCTTTGCATCTCAGCCTCCACAGTCCTCCGCCAGGTTGTTTTTGGTCGGCCTCTCTTTCGTTTTCCTTCAGGGGTCCATAGCATAGCTGTTCTTGTGATAGCATCGGGATCTCTTCTGAGGACATGGCCAACCCAACTCCAGCGTCTGCCAGCTATGATGGTGTGCATGTCCTCCTGCTTGCTCCGAGTAAGCAGATCTTGGTTGGTGATGGTATTCGGCCAAAAGATTCGGATAATTTTTTCTTAGGCAGGTTGTGTGATAAGAGGACAATTTCGACATTTCCTTCTCTGTTACTCTCCAGCATTCCGCACCATAGAGAAGCACAGAAAGCACACAGCTCTGATATATTCTTAATTTTATGCTTGTGCTGTACTGAGAGGACTTCCAGATGTTGTTTAGACTATAAAAGGCTGTTCTTGCTTTGTTCATTCTGTTGTTGATGTTTTTGCTTGCTCCGCCATCTGATGTTAATATGCATCCTAGGTATGTGAAGGTGTCTGTCTGTTCCAGTTGTTGATTTTTACTGTTATGGGCTCGGGGTTGCTCACATTGAGTGTCATGACCTCTGTATTCTTTAGATTTATGTTCAGGCCCACCTGCTAGCTATACTTATTAAGTCTATCCGTTTTTTCCTGGATGTGTTGATGTGAATGGGCTAGTAGTGCAATGTCATCTGCATATTCCAATATAGAAAACGTAGTCCATCTTATTCCTCTTGGACAGCCCTCTGTTGCCTGTCGCATCACCCAGTCTATGACTGTTAAAAATAGAGTGGTTGATAAGGGGCATCCCTGTCGTACTCCTGTCTTCACCTCAAAGGTTAGGTTGCTCTGCCCTACGCTACACGTAAAGTTGGCATAGAGGCTTTTTATGAATGATACTATGCAGCTTGAAATTCCATAAGCCCTCAGTATTTTTCATAGACTGTCCCTATGTGTACTGTCAAAAGCTTTTTCAAAATCAACGAAATTAATGTGCAGCTGTCTTTGCCATTATGAGCACTGCTCTATAATGTTCCTGAGGGTAAATATATGATATGCACATCTTCTGTTCTGTCTAAATCCTGCTTGTTCTTTCCTCAGTTTGTGGTCTACTGCTTTTGAAATTCTCTGTATAATTATCCTGCCTAATATTTTGCTGGGAACTGAGAGAAGAGTGATTCCTCTCCAATTATTGCAGTCTGCATGGCCTCCCTTCTTAAGCAATTTGACAATTATTCCTTTGTTCCACTCCGTTGGTGTTGTCCCTGTTTTCCAGACTTGTGCAAAAGTGGTTCTAGTAGTTCTGCTGTTAGCTCAGTTTCTGTCTTAAATAGCTCTGCATTTAAGTTATCATGGCCAGGCGCTTTTCCATTCTTTAACCCTTTGATTGCCGTGATGATTTCTTCCTTCTGTGGAATGTCTGTATTAACATCTAGATCGTTATCAGCCTCATGAACATTCAACTGTGTCTCTGGTGGTTCCTTGTTCAGAGTTTCTCTGAAATGCTCTGCCCATCTTGTTTCCTGTCCCTTTACTGTTGTGATGAGATTTCCTTCCTTATCTCTTACAAATGTAATATTGTTTGCACCTCTTTTTCAGCTGATGATTTTAGTTATTTTGTATACTGTGCTTTGTTCATTTCTCGGTTCTGCCTCTTTTGCCTGTCTTGCAAGATCGTCTAGGAAATTCCTTTTGTTGGCTCGGGTTTGGCGTTTAACTTCCTTGTCCAGCTTACTGTACTGCTTGCTATATAGTTGCTTTAACCTAGGGGACTGCGCTTCTGTTTTCTTTCTTTTCATTTCCTTTTTCTTCGTTATGGTGTTTTTTTGTTTCTGGTGTTATCCAGTCTTGCTTCTTCCTTTCTTGGAATCCCAGGCATGATTTGCTGCTTTCCTTATATATTGTTGAAATGGTGTTGAATTTCTGATCTTTATCATCAGACGACGTCTTTTCCTGACTTTTGGCAATTTGATAACGTTTCTTTATATCAGCCGCAAAAGCTTTTCTGGTAAGGGGGTCCTTCAATTTGCTGATGTCAAACCTTTTCTGTGTATTTACAGTTGGTCTAGCAATTTTCACCTTCAGTTTTGCTACGACTAAATGGTGGTCACTTCCCACATCTGCACCTCTTCTTACCTTCACATCTTGTAATGCATGTCTCCATCTACCATTAATCAGCATGTGGTCTATCTGGTTTCTGTCCCGACCATTTGGTGATTTCCATGTTAATTTGTGAATTCCTTTGTGTGGGAAAAATGTTCCTTCAATGACCAGGTTGTTACTGCTACAGAAACTTATTAATTTATCCCAGTTTTCGTTTGCTGTTCCGCTGCCGCATTTCCCAATTACTCTTTCATTATATGTATTGTGTGGTCCAACTTTCGCATTGAGGTCTCCCATTACTACGATAAGATCGTATCTAAGTGTGTCTTCCATTTCTGTTTGCAGTTTTTGATATAATTCATCCTTGACCTCTTCGTCGCTGTCGTGTGTTGGTGCGTAGCATTGTATTTTTGTAATGTTTGTGAATCTCCTTCTCAATCTTATTCTTATCAGTCTGTTGTTGATGGGTTTCCATTCCAGTAATGGCCTTTCTATTCCCTTCTGTAGAATAATGGCTACACCTTCATTGTGCTGTCCATCCTCTATGCCAGAGTAAAGTACTGTTTCTCCTGTTGCTGTTTTAACGTGTCCTGTCCATGTCCATCTGCTCTCGCTTATCCCTAGAATGTGTAATCTATAGTTTCTCATTTCCGTTGTGACCTTTTTGAATTTTCCCGTCTCGTTCATTGTCCTGACATTCCAAAATCATATTCTTGTTTCATGTTTTGCGGTCAGGACGTCCGTTCTCGTGTCAGTGGCTACCTTTCGGCTTTCACCACTGACAGTCATACGAGCCTCAGAGTCCGGATGTCCATCCCGCAGCTAAGTTTGTTCATTTGTTGTCGTTTCCGTAAATTCGTTTCTTTTTACATAGACAGGGGTGTCAGCTTTAGTCTGACCCCTACACGCGCAAACCTGTCCAGCTTGGTAGAACCTTCCAGGAGTTAAACTCCCGCTGGCATAGCTCTGGTGGTAATCAGGGTACGCAAGCAGCCATACCTCGAGAATGTATTGACACCCGCGGTGGCACATATGTAAACATAGTCTTTTCAAAATGCTCTTATATGTTTCTTCTGTTTCAGCTTAATTTCTGTAGTCTTACTTGGTGTATATTAGGGAACTACTGGCCTACCGCCTGGGTTGACGATTTCCTAAATTTCTATACTACTCGTTAGTCTGTCCACTATTTTTTACTACCAAAAATAGACTTAAATGTTCAACATACTTGGTTCGTTTCGAAAACCCTCACGTTTTCTTGAAGTGGCGACACTGTCTTCTTGTCATAAGAATAACTCACAAAACTGTCATACATCATTATGGCATAGATTTGCGACTGAGGGTCTAAATGAAAGTTCATTTTTCTGTCACCACAGAAGCAACCAAACTAATACCTTAGTTACGTTGTCCTTATTATGGACTATTTCGTATCGATACACAGGGAATTTCTTTGTCTGCCGTAATAAAGCAAATATTCGAATCTATTTTTTCTCATAGCTCTGAGTGATTTGTGTTTGAAAATTTCCGTAATTTTACGCTAACCTCCATATAAGGAGTGGTCACGTGGTGACCTCATGCCCTCATTCCTGATCCATTGAAGACGCAAACGTAAACACCTGTTTTGATTGGTCATAACAACATTTTGGCTGCGTGCGCAAATGTAGAATATAACAACAGCCATTTCCGCCTGTACACAAAACAATTGTTCGCTTGCGTGTAACGTGGTCGATATTTTTGTCTTGTTTAAATTTCAGTGAATTGTGTTCTATTACTTCAAAATGGGAAGAATAGGTAAGAGATCAAAGCAAATATCTGCTTCCAGGTCGCGTCGAAAGTGTGTAATTTCTAGCAGTGTTACCACAGAAGGTAAGACAGAATCAGCGGGGAATGATACACAAACAACATGGAATTTCTGCATACCATTATCCGATAGGCCTAAAATTCAGATTGCTGATTTAGTAGTGCCGTTCACCACTGGCCCAAGTCGATCTGATATAAAAATTAACTTGAGCACGAGCAAGAATGTTGCATCTCATAATACTGTCTGCGCCCAGCCTAAACCTACGTACAAAACCATTGTGGACATTTCTTTCTTCAACAACCTTCTTAAAAATGTGTGTTGCAATGTTTGTAAGCAAAGCACATTGCAAACAAGAACTGACAACACCAAGTCTAAGGGTTTCTCTCTTTTCCTGGAAGTTGTGTGTCACACATGTGAAAAAGAAATTTCTAGAATGTACACATCCGAGAGGGAACCAGAAGGCTGCGGCCCTCGTGGACATGCAATCAACAAATCTGCTGTTCTTGGTGCCCTCATGTCTGGAATGGGCCCATCTGCGTTCACTCTCTTCTATGAGAACCTAGACCTCCCTGGCCTGCACCAAAAACCATTTCATAAATATGCAGATCAAATTTTTGATCATTTGGATACCATGCACTCTACAGTATTTCAACGTTCCGTCAGCATCGTCCGAGCTGAGCACGCTAAAAGACAGCATCGTACCATTAATAAAGAAGAAGTCATTGACATCGCTGTCAGCTTTGATGCAACATGGCTAACTAGAGGTCATAAGTCACTGATAGGTGTTGGCAGTGTTATCGACATCTTGACTGGCATGGTCATCGATACGCATGTTATGTCTTCCTTCTGTCACACCTGTGAGAATACTGGACAGTGGCAACTGAAAAATCAGCCTGACAAATTTGAAAAATGGAAAGCAGAGCATCAGAAGGACTGCTGCCGTAATTACGAAGGGTCAGCCGGAATGATGGAGGTAAAAGCCTGTGAAGTTCTCTTTCTTCGTTCAGTGGCAAATCACAAGCTACGCTACACTGTTTTGCTATCAGATGACGATTCCAAGGCCTACAACAGACTCTGCGACATCAAACCGTATAGACCAGAAGTTGACATTACCAAACCAGAGTGCGTCAACCATGTTGCAAAGCGATTAGGCACTGCACTGAGGACACTGATTACTGACTGCAGGAAACAAAAAGTCACCCATGGGGGAAATGGCCGTGGTCGTCTAACCCAAAATGCCATACGAAAATTGTATATTTACTACACCAGGGCCATCCGCCAGCATAGTACAGCCGCAGAGATGAAACGAGCCATCATGGCTTCTCTCTACCATGGGTATTCAACAAACGACAAACCCCAACATAATTTGTGTCCGCCAGGCAAAGACTCCTGGTGTTTCTATCAGGCTTCCATCGCCAAAGGAGAAGCTGCCGGACCACACGAGACCAAGGTTCACACTCCGCTAGACTACAACCTGCTCCATAAGCACTTAGCCCCTATTTATGAGTGTCTTACTGATCAGCATCTGCTCAAGCGGTGTGAGCTAGGTGCAACACAAAATGCAAATGAAAGCCTACACAATGTTATATGGGGTCGTTGCAGCAAGCGGAAATTTGTGTCATTAAAAAAAGCCAAATTCAGTGTCATTATAGCCGTTAGAGAGTTCAACTTTGGTCCATCAGCCAGTGCAGAAATAAAAAAGCTGTATGGTCAAGCATCCGGAACAAACTCAATACGCCTTGGACAGGTGTGATTGAGGAAACGTCTGGCCAACAGCCAGAAACATGAGGCTGACAAACTTGTAAAAAGAAGAAAAATTAGGCAAGAGGCAAGACAACGGCGAGAGGAGGAGCTGCAGGAAGCTGAAGAAGGTGCAGCATATAGTCCTGGAGCATTTTAAACACATTCAGCCCCCCAGAATGGATTATATTGGACAAGACAAGGCACTCGGTGAGTAAAATGCATTTTTCTTAAAACTAACATTTTATTAACCAAAAATTTTATTACTAACAAACTATCTAACAGAGTAGTCTTGTATTTGGCATGCATGTAGTACACATCTATATCTTTAAAGTAACACATCTGCATTTTTGATATTTTGGTAATTTTCTTTTATAAATTAAAAAAAAAAATCTTTTTAATATTTTTTCATACAAATATAGTGTTTTTGATTTTTTTAACCATTAAAAATAGAATTTTAAACTTATCAAAATAATCATGAGTAAAATTGTTTTAATTGTCAGTCACAACATGTGGGTGCAATTTGATAAAGTTTGGTCAATGGGAAACAAGATTTTTGCTCTTGAAAATTGGTGAAAAACCCAATATAGCGGTTGTTTTTTTGGTTACCATGGTAGAAGGACAGAAGAAAAATTAGGCAAGACAAAGGCGAGAGGAGGAGCTGCAGGAAGCTGAAGGAGGTGCAGCATATAGTGCTGGACAATTTTAAACACATTCCGCCCCCCCCCCCCCCCCCCCAGAATGGAGTATATTGGACAAGACAAGGCACTCGGTGACTAAAATGCATTTTTCTCAAAACTAACATTTTGTTAACAAAAAATGTTATTTTTTACAAACTATCTAATAGATCAGTCTGAAATTTGGCATGCATGTGGGACACATATATACCTTTAAATTGACAGAGGCTTTTTTTGATATTTTGGTAATTTGCTTTGATATATTTTTTTAAATATTTTTTTTTCCATTGTTTTTCATACAAATATAGTGTATTTTTATATAAAATCATTAAAACTAGAATTTTAAACTTATCAAAAAAAGCCTATGACATATTGTTTTAATTGTCAGTCACAACATGTGTGTGCAATTTGATAAAGTTTGGTCAATGGGAAATATAAGTTTTTAGCTCTCGAAAATTGGTGAAAATCCAAAATGGCGGATTTTTTTTGGTTACCATGGTAACCACATGTTTTTTAACAAAATAAACTGTAGAATTTGGTTCATGGACATACACTGTGTCTATTGAGCACATAAAAAGTTTGAAAATGTTATTAGAACAACAGGTAGTTTTCACTGTAGGGTACACCGAACTCCAAACTAAGCTTCATAATTCTCGGTCAAAGGTCAGCCGCACTGACCTTATGATCAAGAGACGTCAACCCTACTCTTGTCCGCTTAAATAATGTATTATGGATTATTGCCCTTATTAAGGGGGGCATATACACCCAGAAATAGACAAAAAAGGTTATTTTTGATTTGCATATAATAATTGTGTTTTAAATATTTATAAGCCTTTTTACTTCGATATTCTTTTTGAATTATGTGTTTATCTGTAATAGTTTATGAGTTATCAATGTTCAAAGAGAATCAGATAAGTGTTTTAACATTTTAAAAACTAAACTTTAATGAAAACAGGGCCTGCGATTCACAGTATCGGTGATATTTTCTACAATTTTAAAGCTATAGCCTTCACATTTTGCACACTTATAGCCCATGTTATCCTTTATGGCTTGAACCTCCACGTTTTGCATACATGGTATAGAAACAGACGGAACAGTGGAACAAGAGAGGCAATATTTTGCCTAAGAATATTAGCAGAAAAATATACAGAGGTCCAAAAAAGTATGTATATGTGCTTCATTGACTATAAGAAGGCTTTTGACAGAGTCCATCATGAGAAAATAATTGAATGCCTCGAAGACATAGGTATTGATGGAAAAGATATAAGAATACTCAGTAACCTTTATTGGGAGCAAACTGCCACAGTAAGATCGGGAAGGAATTATTCACCATACATAGGCATAAAAAGAGGTGTCAGACAAGGTTGTGTGCTGTCCCCCTGCCTATTTAATTTATACACCGAAAAAATTTTCAAACAGATACAGGAAATACCAGGACTGAACATTAGTGGAAGGTCAATAAACAACCTTAGATATGCAGATGATACCGTGTTGTTAGCTGAAAGCGAACAGGAGTTACAAGAACTAGTGAAGCAAGTGAACAGTATAAGTCATGAATATGGACTCGACATTAATATTGAGAAAACAAAAACTATGATAATTAGCAAAACAGACGATAAACCCACATTAAAGATAAGCGTAAATGGGAAAATCCTGGAACAAGTCTTGGTCATATAGTAACAGAAGATGGCAGATGTGAAACAGAAATCAAGAAGGGAATAGGAATGGCCAAAGCTACATTCAACAACATGAAACATATACTGACATCCAAACAGTTATCTCACAAATTAAAACTGAGAATCATAAAGTGTTATATATATTCTGCATTTCTGTATGGTGCAGAAACATGGACGATGAATAAACATTTGGAAGAAAGAATTGAGGCTCTTGAAATGTGGATATATAGAAGAATGGGGCGTATCTCATGGAAAGAGATGAAAACAAATAAGGAGGTCCTAGAAAATCTAGATATGAAAAGAGAACTAATGAGGGAGGTCAAAGTTCGGCAACTAAAATACTTTGGCCACATAAAAAGCCACAACACCTTGCAGAAGACCATAACAGAAGGGAGAGTTGAAGGCAAACGTGCAAGGGGAAGACAGCGCTATAAGTGGGAAGATAACATCAAGAGATGGACAGGAAAGAGTCTATCAGAGTGCACCACCAAGACAAGAGACAGAAGATGTTGGAGATCCATTACAGCCAACCTTCGTTGTGGAGATGGCAGCTGATGATGATGATAGAAACAGAGATATTGCTATACACAGTTCTAAATTTGTGCTATTTAAAAGGGTCATATTGCAAGAGCCATATCTACAAAGCTCATTGGGGTAGACACTTTTGGGTGGTTCACGCCATAGGTAGGGATGTTATGCACATCATCTGCTGGTTTGGCATTCTTTGCACATTTTATGTGAGTGAAATTCATTCCCAGGTGCACTGGGGGTTTTTCTTTCATTTTTTTTCATCACTTCATGTTAATTAATTATTTTCACATAAAACATTAAAATTTATAAAGTAAACTTTGTTCATCATAAAATATAATATCTCTTGTAACATGTGGCCAAATTTTATGTCAACAAGTTCGTTAGTTATTTTTCTGTTAATTTTTTTAAAAGATAACCCATTTTTGGCTGTGTGTGCCCCCTTAATGGATTATAAATTTACAAGTCCGTTAATTTCCCTCATAAAAATGTTTCTAACCGAATTTATGTTACCGACACTACTTGCTACATTTTAAACGTCCATCATATTCTTTTATTTTTCATTTTGCTTTTTTTTTTCTTTCATTTGTTGTTGTTGTTGTTGCTGTAGCTTCCTCTGTCTTTCTTACCACTGTCGTCCTTATATTTTCTCTTGTACTTTCGAATGCGTTTTCTTATTTCTTCATTTGCTTCTGTGTATAGTTTATCAGCCTTGGCTCTGGAACTTCTGATTTCCTGTCTGCTTGAATCTGCCCTCCCATTTTCTTTCCTTTAGGACTTTGTTATATGTGTGGTGGCGCGGATTTTTTAAAAATTTGTTCCCAGTGATTTACTTTTTTATTTCCTTCCTCTAGTATATTTAAGCACTTGGTACGTGTTGGGTATTGTAACTGTAAATTTGTTTACTTTTTTATGTTGTTTATTGTTTTATTTTAGTTTGGAGATATACTGTATTAAACTGTTAAGTGTCTATGAGTTTCATGTTTATTTGACTAACAGATGGGCGTGCACTCTAATATAACCGACGAACCTTGCGGCTCGCCAAATAGAGGCACAATTTTATTTCGAAAATTTTTTTTTTTTTAATTCTTAAATGATGATGTGATGCCACATCTACGTCACTTGATATCACTTAAGAGAAATTCACCATTTATTATTTATGTCTAAAATTTGGTAAAAGTGTGGGAATTCTTCTGCAGGAAGTAGGATGGGTTACACATGTTCGTATCGCTTGTTAGAAGGATAGAGGGAGTACTGAAAATATTGAAATACTTGGAATATGATTGGGTAAGGACAATCATGTGATAGCTTCTTTCAATTAACCGTAGACGTCTGAGAGTATACCAAGCAGAAGAAGACGAAGAGATTTACCGTTAACTCAGAATTGCTTTAGAATCATGCACTTATATTATTTTATGAACCCCTCTCAGGTAGGTGACCTTTCAACTCATGGCACTACATTACCCCGCCATTTTAGCAGGTCTGGTATGTTACACCAGTGTTGAGCCTGTTGAGTTGGTAAAAGAGTGAAAACTCTACAAACCCTACGGATCGCTATGAACACATAAAACAAACATATCATTGTATCAGCCCAGAGATTTTAAAGCACAGGAAGTCTCCCTGTGTTTAAATGAACGTATATACCATCTACACCACAGATACAGGATTGTTGCAACAGATCTCTGCATCCGCGGCACCAGCTCCATGACAGCTGAACATCTGCTGCAGTGCTGCCAAACATACAGCAGTGAACGGAGTAGCATATGGCAACAACCCATTTCTCTCCACGAAAAAAAACTAATTGGAGCTGTCAGGAACCTTGAGCTGACTACTGCCTTTATTAGAGCCATGTGGAAGTCTAACGGTGAACGAGAAAGAAAAATAAATGAAAGTATATTCATGATATAAGACTTTATGCCTCATGTAATTCACCTGTGTGTTACAGGGGCCCGAAAGGGGAGCAAAGAATAGTAACGCTGTACCCTACCATGAATGTCGTAAACAGCAACTAAGGAGGGTTGGGCATGGGGCTGGTTTAAAAAATTTTACCAAAACACTTCAAACTTCAATTCATGTAGGTAATAGGGGACACGAGGAAATATTTCAACAAATATCCCCTCACCCTGTATATAAAATCCTTGCGTTTTCTGTCAGTGCATAACGCTAAGGGATGCAACTTTGGTTGAAAGTTAGACATTTAATGTATTGTTTCCCTTATATGTACTCTCCCGAAAATAGTAACACTTACCAAAGAAGAATATGGAAATGACGGTCTGTACAAAAATATATTTATAGAATGTGTGATCCCGTAACACACATTGGGATCCTCGCTGCTGTAACGTATTTCGTTTACTGTGGTTATGCACAGTGGGTTTAAAAAACATACTTTTGAATAAGTAAAATTGCCGTTAGGTATTGGTGCTTTTGAATTTAATTCTCGTCTTATGACGGGCTTTTACACTAGTGTATGTGATAAGACGGGATTAGTGTCAGGTCGTGCAAGGCACTAGCAGCCTCATCATGCAAAAACATTGTTACAAACACCACCATTGCAGCAGGACATGATAGCTATGGCGCAGGCTTTCTGCAAGGAGATCAGACAGCTGAAGTGGTGGCCGCAAGTTGCATAACGAGTGAGTAGGAAACTGATGATGATGGTGATCATGATGATGATGAAAATGACGATAATGGTGGTGATGATGTGGTGGTCGTCATGATGATAATGATGATCATGATAATGATGATGGTGAAAATAACAATTGTTGTGGTGATGATGTGGTAGTCGTCATGATGATGATGATGATGATGATGATGATGGTGAAAATGATGAAAATGGTAGTGGTGGTGATGATGGTGGTCGTCATGATGATGATGATGAAAATTACGATAATGGTAGTGGTGATGATGGTGGTGTTCGTCATGATGATGATGATGATGAAAATGACGATAATGGTAGTGATGATGGTGGTGGTCATCATGATGATGATGACAATGTCGATAATGGTAGTGGTGATGATGGTGGTGGTCGTCATGATGATGTTGATGAAAATAACGATAATGGTAGTGATGATGGTGGTGGTCGTCATGATTATGATGAAAATGACGATAATGGTAGTGGTGATGATGGTGGTGGTCGTCATGATAATGATGATGAAAATGATGATAATGGTAGGGATGATGGTGGGGGTAGTCATCTTGATGATGCTGAAGATTGATAATGAGGATGATATTTTTGGCAATCCACATAGGATCACTTTAATTTTCTGGTTAAATTCTGCACTAGTGAATATCAAAAGATTATTTGACGATCCCTTTTTGAACCGAATGTAGTTCAAATATCGACATAAGGTAAATCGAGAAAGTGAGTGTTAAAGAACAAATGTTAATATGTTATGTATTATTGCCACACACAGACATATAATCATTGCTATTGACGAAATATGTCTATTTGTGGTAACTCATGTTTTTGCACGGGTTTTAACTTATATTGAACGCTACATATTTAATACGTCACCGGTTGTCAATGACGTAACGCGTTTGCGCTAATTTATTCTAGCGGCTAATATTCGTGGCCTTTCGTTACTTCAAGTCGTCCTAGTAAGACGCGTTTTTCAAGCTCCCAGAATTGTGGAGGAATAATATATATTTAAGTGGCATACACTAACTTCGAAGGCCGCCACTATGTTTTCTAAGATGGTTCTGAACTTATACAGACGTTCCACCTCTTACTGAGAAGTATAACTCAAGTATTTTATATTCACGGTTTTCTGGTCCACATTACTTGGGTGTCGTCATCTGCACGCACCTCTAGTACAGCGGCCAGAACTAAATAATTGAGACGATAAGTATTGATGACTAACTACTATGAATGCCTTATTTATGGACTGACCATCCATATGTATGTTTGCGGAGACCTCAGTCAAGATTCTCCAACCATGCCATTGTTCCATAAATGTCAAACGAAACTTATCATGGACCCTCTTCAAGATGTCTTGTGTTCTTCGGCCAGTTATGTCCTATGATGACCATACTCGTGTCCATTCGTGTTGTCAGAAAGATGAATGAACGTTTATAATTCTTTATACCACAAGAACTAAATCAAACAAGAGAAAACCACATGCAACAGTGAGCAAATCTCGAACAGTATTTCACAAAATTAGAGTTATGCAACAGAGACAGGAAGCATTTTATTTGTTAGCTAATATCAGAGATGCTCTGTCATAATTGAGACAAATCCATTTGCACTGAGTTTAAAGAATTGCGTAGTCAGAATATCCAACTTGGCAATGCTTATTAGTCTTCTTTGATGTATTAACAAACTTGAGATACAAGATGTTACTAACCCGAAGCAAATTTAAGCCCTATTCGTTCGTCCAGTTATTCTGTCCATCTTGTTGCTGTCTTCCTCTACGTCTTTATTTCATATGTGATTATCTTTTTCGTTGGGTATGCGCTCCCCCATGATAGCACCAGATTTTAGATTGCAACCATTCCTCCCATTTTTATCTCTTATTTGTGAAAAGTCAACGTTCAAGTGAGATTACAATAGAGTAAGGGATTAAAATTCACCTTATCTTAAAAACGGAAGGGATAGTCGCTTGCAAGATACCTTGTTTATTTTTCTTGCTGAGGTGACCTGAGAAAATTGCCGATCCTTACGACTGAGTACTTAGAAAATGACAGCACTGGCCGATAATTCGTTTCCGCCTATGTGGAAAGAGGAAACATAAATATTGTGGAATTAGGGCAGGTCAGATTACGTAATCATTTCCGGCGGTACAAGTAATTAGCAAAACTATCCATCCATTTCCAATAATAACCGTCACCGTTGTATTAGAATATATGTAGGTGAATGATAAAAATTAAGACATCCTACAATGGTTGTTGGTTTTTTATAAGCTAAGCCAGAAACTAAATTTTGTGTGGGCGACATGTTTGGCTATAAAGACTCGAGCATTTAAGACTCAGAGAAAGGCAGACGCCAGAGAGGATAGGACAAGATTTTGCTAGGATGTGGCAATTTAATGTGTTAACTTTATTTTATGATGGTATCTACTTGATATTTACTGCTATCGACAATTGCCTTTCCACTGCTAGTCGTATGGCAATATGTATCTTCTCAATGTTCAGTCAAAATGTCTTCTGTTGAGCTTGCTGTTCTACAGTCTTAACTTGGTATGGTTAGAGTAGTACTAGGCTACCATCAAGTTTAACGATTTTCCAAGTTACTTGATATTCGTTAAACCGTATGCTAATCATTAGACTGTCACTTGGTCTACTCTGTTGTCATCAAAATACTAGTAAATGTTCCATATATCTGAATCTTTAGAAAATCCCATACACTAATTCTTGAAACTGGCGACACTGATTCTTTTGTCCTCAAAATAACTAAAATTTCTAACATAGTGGCATACCAAGCGATTTGGCGGCTAGACAATAGTTTACAATTTCTGTCATAACCGAAACAACCAACTCACTTGTCTTATTGTCCGATGACACCTCCAAAATGCGCTTGCCACTTTCAAATATTATCTTTAACACATATTTGGGGGAAAGCGCATCTTTTCTGAACCTAATGCTATCACGCTCTCCAGCTAACTCACTACTTGTCTTTCTTCTTTGTTCGTCCACCGGAAACCCCTGATACCCCCCAAAATTCCTCTTCTGGTCCAACTTATGTGTACTCATACAACACTTGATGACGTCAGGGGTTCCTGTTATACACAAAAGTGCATTGATGTCATCGTTTTATGATTAGTGTTAATGCGACTAGCTAGTCTTTATCTAATACTATTTTCTACTTAATGGTAGCGCTGTTAGCGCGTAAGTAGTAGAAGTAGGCCAACCGGTCACATAAGTACTTATAGATCAATCTTTTCAAAGCATCTGCATACCTTTCATAGAGAAAGGGATGAGTTTTATCTGTGTATTTTAGTTTTATTATATGTGTATCTAACATGTATGAATATGCTTATTTATGTAAAACTGTGTATGAGGCCGGCAACCTCATCAAAGTTTGAAGGTCAGTTAATCCACTGTACTTTGAGGGTTTTTTAATCTACTGTAATTTGAAGATCATTTAATCTACAGTCTTATGAAGGTCAGTTAATCTACTGTATCTTGAAGGTCACCTAATCTACTATATTTTGTAGGTCAGTTAATCTACTGTTATTAGAAGGTCAGTTAATCTGCTGCATTATG
Organism: Oreohelix idahoensis; assembly: GCA_024509875.1. Classification (NCBI taxonomy): domain Eukaryota; kingdom Metazoa; phylum Mollusca; class Gastropoda; order Stylommatophora; family Oreohelicidae; genus Oreohelix; species Oreohelix idahoensis. Next base: position 622,100 of record JAMPIV010013188.1, read on the forward strand.
AAAGTTAGTTAATCTGCTGTATTCTGAACATGATTTAATGTACTTTATTCTGAAGATCAGTTAGTCTATTGTATTCTGACGGTCATTTAATCTATTGTATTGTGAAGGTCATTTAATCTATTGTATTCTGAAGGTCATTTAATTTAATGTATTCTGGAGTTGATTTACTCGACTGTATTCTGAAGGTCATTTAATCTATTGTATTCTGAAGGTCATTTAATCTACTGTATTCTGAAGCTGATTTACTCTACTGTATTCTGAAGGTCATTTAATCTACTGTATTCTGAAGTTGATTTAGTCTACTGTATTCTGAAGGTCAGTTTATCTACCGTATTTTGATCATCGTCTAATAACTTTATTGTTGATCTATAATTGGGTGAAGATGGTCACATCCCGAAAGAATGTTCTACGGACAACTGGCAAATGGCAAAAGAACAGTTGGGCGACCGCAGTTGAGATTCAAAGAGATTTATTCCCCTTGCTCTGCAGTGATGGTCCAACAGTGGCCAAAATTCAGAGTATCTACAGAGTGTCGTCAAATGTTTTTATCTTTCGCTCAAGATTACTCTTGGCAAAGATGTAAATTGAAGAATTTAGCTTAAATTCTACGGAGCTTGGTAGAATTTAAAGAAATCAAGTACTCCGGCTGATAGAAACCAGGCCGTGTAAACTTTTTATCTTTCCTGACCTTCTATGAGTTTTGATTGTACTTGTTCTGCTGAGCCTCCAACTGATTTAACTCAGCAAAATATTACTTACTCGTATATAGCTCTGTTATAATCATTTTAAATGACTGAGACAAACGGGTGTTGTTCACTCAAAATAACTAAATCAACTATAAATTTGTATATTTACAGATAACAAAAATTTAATAGTCAGTTATCGTTAACAATTGTAAAATTAGGGTGTCGTGTACTTAGATACGTCTTTAGAATGTCTTCACCTGTGATGGTCTGATATGAAAAAATGTTTTCTGATTTGAAAATAGAGTATTCACTTGGCAGCTTTGAACCGGTACTTAGCTGCAAGTAAAATGTCGGTTGGTTTCAGCTCCAGCCGATGCTTATTCTTTGCAGGTTATGGACTGGTTAATTCTGGTCACTGATCAAGACTACCTCCCATTCTTTCCTCCGTGTATTTTTCGGTGCACTTCAGGTTCTCTTACCCTTGGATTACAGAACAAGTGCAATATTGTAATGGTATCAACAGGTTTCTCACTGTGTGTCCCATCCAACGCGAGCGTTACCGTTTAAGCTCTAGGGCCGATGGTCCTTGTCAACAGTTCCACACCGAGGATCCGTTAATACCAATCTAATCTTTCTATTAATGCTCCGAGTACAGCACAAACACTAAATAAAAAATATATGAGACCTGCGTAATTTCTGTACTTCTGTGCGGTCCAGGATGCTGGAGAGTAACAGAAAAGGAAATGTCCAAATTGTCATCTTTCCACACAACCTGCCTAAGGACAACTCTTCGAATGTTCTGGCCGAACACCATCACCAACCAAGAACTGCTAACTCTGAGCCACCAAGAAGACATGCGCACCAACATAGCGGGTAGACCTTTGAATTGGGTTGGCCACATCCTGAGACGAGACCTTGACATCATCACCAGAACTGCCATGCTATGGACTCCAGAAGGATGGATATGAGAAAAAAAAATCAAGAAAGGTGAAAAAAATCAAGAAAGGTGATTCGTCTTACGAGGACAAAAGAAAAAGAAAATAGTCAACGTTGCGGCTCAAGGCCTTCGTCAGGGAAAGGAAAGAAAGAAAGTCCAGAAGGAAAGCGAAAGCAAGGACGGTCAAAAGCTACTTGGTGGAGAACTGTGGAGGCGGAGATCCTAAGCATAAACCAGAGCTGAGGCACCACACGAATGATGGCTGTCGACCGAGCAAAGTGGAGACTCTACCCCACTCACAAACTAATCTGTCAACAACAACATCAAAACAAAAAAGAGCTTTTTTCGCTTTAATATCATGATGTAATATTGTTTTTAAGCTGCTGTATAAAGAAGATTGAATGTGTTTTGTTTTTGTTTTCTTTTGTTTTTTGTTTTGTTTTTGTCAGCTTGGATATATACTTATTATTTAGCAACACCCATTTAATAAAATATGTATCTTTCTGGTTGTCATTTTCATTGTTGTACATTTATCAAAACTTGCAAAAGAACCACCTTAACATTTCAGGATGAAGATTGTGAGTTTTTTTTTTTTTTTTTTTTCACCGTAATTTATATTTCCCAATTCAGTGAAAACTCCTTGTGCCTTTAAAACAAAAATATGAAGATTGTTCCGTAAAAAAAATAAACTGCGAAATGACAATTTATAACACAATTTTGACATCCGTGGAAATCTCGAGCATTAACGAAACAACAAAGCAGAAAGCTCATAAATTTGAAACGAGATGACAAGAAAAATAAAAAACCCTAAATGCCGAAAAAGACCTCATCAAATCAAAGAGATTAGACACCTCGTTGGATATAACACCAGTAAACGAATATCTCCGGAGATAACGGATAATTTGGTTTGTACATCACATGAGGAGAAATCTTCTTCTACCATGAGAATGGTCGGACATGGTAAAGGTAGACTCATAGCGGATACAGCAGTAGAGGCATGAAATGTACGCCATACCAGCTACAGCTTTTTTATGAGGTATGGTGATTATTTCCCTTCCTTGCTGACTTCGCCTTCCCAAACTCAATGGGAGAGTCAGGTACCCATTTACGGCTGGGTAGACTAGAGCGTGAATGCTACCAGGTTTCATTCCCGGAACCTGGTAAATTTGCAGCAAGAGAAAAACACTCTAACAGCATAGCCAATCGGACGCTCAAACCGTACATTGTCCGGATAAAGCAATGAAATAACGGAGACCATAAAATAAAGGACATTATGGCACAATGTAAATAGAATGGAGACAGACACCGGAAGTGAACATAACATCATGCGTTATTCATTCATTAACGTTCAGTTCCCAATGAAGCATAATATTATATGCCATCTGTTTAAGTTATTTTTATGTCTCTTTCATGTTTGTCACCAGTTCTTTTCTTTATGTACTTTTCGGCCTCCCTTTTTCTCTTCGAAGTTAAGAATGTTGTAATTTGTAACACTATGAGAATTATATTATTGCAAGGCAGAAACGTAAAAAGGCAATAATGTGTATTTCTTTACCGTGATAAAATAATTATTGTGAAAACAAATAAGAAAGTCCTGGAAAACATATTTAAAAAAATAAATGAATGAAGGAGATGAAAATTAGACAGCTAAAATATTGAGGCCATGTAAAAAGACTTAAACACCTTACTGGCGACAATAGTAAAAGGCAACGTTTTAGGCAAACGTGCAAGATTAAGACAATGCTTTAAGTGGGAAGATAACATGAAGAGATGGACAGGAAAGAGTTTATCACAGTGCACCATCAAGACAAGAGACAGAAGACGTTGCAGATCCATTACAGACAACCTTCAATGTAAAGATGGCTCCTGAAGATCATGAAATAAAGATTTTATTTGTTCGTTCTTATACCCTGGGAATTACACCGAGGATGTCGATTTTACAGTGTCTGATTTCTGCTGCCATGTAGGCAGTTTTTCCTTGTTCCTCCAGATGCCCAATCTATTTTTTTAAATAAAATTTTGCCTCGTTTTGGCGAGGCGCGTCCCGTTCAACCTAGTCGGTTATATTAGGGCGCATGTCCAAATATAAAAGACCTTCAGGTCTTAAGGCTTATATATTGTGTTATGCCCAATCTAGATATTTTACCTAGAAGAAGACAAATGACTTGTCAGCAGTTCCCCCCCCCCCCCCCTCCGGCCCCCTCTCGGCTTTCTGTAAGTTTCCCTCACGAACTTCCTTATCAGAGGACCTTCTCGAATGGCAGAATTTAATTATTCAACAACATCAAAACAAAGAAGAGATTTTCCGCTTTAATTTCATGATGTAATATTGTTGTTAAACTGCTGTATAAAGAAGATTAAATCTGTTCTTTTTTTTTCTGATTAGCTTGGATATACTTCCTATTTAGGAACACATAAGCGCCGTGTTCCTCATTTTAAAATGAATTTTAATATCATTAATAGACAAACGTAGACTTTTTTAACAGCTTAGTTTAGATTGTAAGCGCCAAAAAACTAAAAAATAATATTTTACACGCTCGATATAACTCTGCGAAAGACAAAAGTATATATTACGGTAAAGTACATTTAAGCAATATAAATTTTGTAAATCAACCCCGCCCCAATAGTATACAACATTCATTGTATTGTGACCGGCTGGCCTACACTAGCATTTATACGTGCTATAAAATGCTACATATAAGAATGACAGACATTAAAAGCAGATCAGGCGTTTTCACACAAAACGCAGTATCATTAAAGGTTCGCGGCTCTGAGAGGGCAAGGTAGTGCAGTCCCAGAAAATAATAATGAATTGGTGTTATGCGCGGGAAGTGTGAAGTGAGAGTTGTGATCTTTGGTTTTTTCCAATTGTTAAGGTGGAAAAGAGAGGCGTGTAAAAAATGTCGAAAAAATAGAAAGACGTGTGCAAAATGTCGAAAGCAGAAAGACGTGTGTAAAATGAGCGAGACATGTGTAAAATGGCGGGAAAAAGAAGGACCTGTATAAAATGTGGAAAAATGCGAGAAAAGACAGAGATTTGCTAGGTATTCATTGTGTTGTGTTAGGCAAGCCAGATTCGAGTTTCGTCTTGGAGATTATGAAGATCAGTAGTTTTTTTTTTCTTTTGGATATAACTCACTAGTTTGTTTATACGTAAGTAAACGATCATGTCATTGTGAAAATACCAGTGCTTGTAGAAAGACGTTCAATAAACTTCTGGTTGAATTTACTGCACTGCTGTTTTTGGAAAGTTACAGTATTTCTTTTGGATATACCTTGTCATTTTGGGGCCGTTTTGCTTATCACTAAACCTAAAAGGGAAGAACGAACCTGGAAAGGAAAATTAGCAAAAGACAAGAATCTCCATCTCAGGCGGAAGGCCTGTAGCACTTGAACAATAATAACATATAAAGGATTAGCTCTGATTGTAAACAAAATCAATATAACTACTTGCGCATTTAACTGACACGGGCACATATCTCGCACCCAGTTACAGCATCTTACGAAAACTCGCACCTTAAAAAATGCTAAAAAGAAACAAAAGATTATTTTGAGACAAGTTATTTATAGAATGTGACTAAGGTTCAGTACCTAATTCACGTTGTCAATGTTCTATTTTGTAAAAATACATTTGAGTTCTACGTGTTATATAATTTTAATGATGATTCGCGTTCTTAAATATATTTCATGTCTCGCACCCCTGGAAGTTAAGTCTGGCATCACCAGAGGGTGCATGCACCCCTGGTTAAGAAGCACTGCTCTTTGACAATGTTAAACAACTTTCATAACCGGTCGTCGAGGTTCTATCTTCCCTGGCATTCTTAATACCCACACCCCACCTCCCGTAATAGTATACAACATTCATAATATATTGTCCAGGTCTTATCTACCTGACAGTGTTATTCAACATTCATCATATATCGTCCAAATAATATCCTCCACCCTCGGCAATGTTATACAACATTCATAATAAATCAACCAGGTCCTATCCTGCCTGTTAATGTTATCATCACCAGCTGCCATCTCCACAACGAAGGTTTGCTGTAAAGGATCTCCAACGTCGTCTGTCTCTTGTCTTGGTGGTGCACTCTGATAGGCTCTTCCCTGTCCATCTCTTGATGTTATCTTCCCACTTATAGCGCTGTCTACCCCTTGCACGTTTGCCTTCACCTCTTCCTTCACCTCTTCCTTCTAGTATGGTCTTCTGCAAGGTGTTATGCCTTTTTATGTGGCCAAAGTACTTGAGCTGCCGAACGTTGATCTCCCTCATTAGTTCTCTTTTCATACCTAGATTTTCTAGGACCTCCTTATTTGTTTTCTTCTCTTTCCATGAGATACGCCCCATTCTTCTATATATCCACATTTCAAGAGCCTCAATTCTTTCTTCCAAATGCTTATACATCGTCCATGTTTCTGCCCCATACAGAAATGTAGAATATATATAACACTTTATGATTCTCAGTTTTAATTTGTGAGATAACTGTTTTGATGTCACTATATGTTCCATGTTGTTGAATGTAGCCTTGGTCATTCCTATTCTCTTCTTGATTTCTGTTTCACATCTGCCATCTTCTGTTATTATATGACCAAGATATACGTAGCTCTTGACTTGTTCCAGGGTTTTCCCATTTACGCTTATCTTTAATGTGGGTTTATCGTCTGTTTTGCTAATTATCATAGTTTTTGTTTTCTCAATATTAATGTCGAGTCCATATTCATGACTTATACTGTTCACTTGCTTCACTAGTTCGTGTAACTCCTGTTCGCTTTCAGCTAACAACACGGTATCATCTGCATATCTAAGGTTGTTTATTGACCTTCCACTGATGTTCAGTCCTGGTATTTCCTGTATCTGTTTGAAAAATTTTTCGGTGCATAAATTAAATAGGCAGGGGAACAGCACACAACATTGTCTGACACCTCTTTTTATGTCTATGTATGGTGAATAATTCCTTCCAGATCTTATTGTGGCAGTTTGCTCCCAATAAAGGTTACTGAGTATTCTTATATCTTTTCCATCAATACCTATGTCTTCGAGGCATTCAATTATTTTCTCATGATGGACTGTCAAAAGCCTTCTTATAGTCAATGAAGCACATGTACATACTTTTTTGGACCTCTGTATATTTTTCTGCTAATAATCTCAGGCAAAATATTGCCTCTCTTGTTCCACTGTTCCGTCTAAAACCAAACTGTTCTTCTCGGATTTCGCTGTCTACCTTACTTTTTATTCTTTCCTGTATGATTTTGAGCAGTATCTTAATTGTATGACTCATCAAGCTGATTGTTCTGAAGTCTGAACATTCTGTTGCATTAGGTTTTTTGGGCAATGTTATAAAAACTGATGTCTTCATGTCGTGTGGTATATATCCTGTATTGTAAATATCGTTGCATAGATCAGTGATTGTATCTATACCAAAACTCTCCAGGGCTTCTATCATTTCAATTGTTATGTTATCCGTGCCTGCTGATTTTCCTTTTTGTATCATATGTATGGCATTCTCTACTTCTGATCTGAGAATGTTTGGGCCTTCATTAGAATCTGATGATGGTTTTTTTACCTCTGTTGTCCTCGATTAGTTCTTTTACGTATTCTGCCTATCTGTTTGATATGTCTTTCTCATCAAGTAATATTACACCTTTTTTGTTCTTGATACAGCTTCCTCCTTGTGCAAACCGTGACCTATTTCATAATTTCTTTATTTCTTCATGCATATCTCTTGTCTTGTGCTTTGCTTCCAATTCTTCTATTTCCTTGCATTTTGTTTCTATCCACCCTTCTTTTGCTTGTCTACACATAGTACGTATGTCATTGTCTATTGTTTTATATTCTGGAGTGTTTTTTGCTTTCTTTCTTTCTGCCATTTTACTCAAGATGTCATCTGTCATCCAAATTTGATTTTTCTTAGACTCCTTTTTAGGTAAATTTGCATTTGCTGATTGTATGCTTGTTTTTAAGCATTCCAATTTTGTTGTTACCTTTTCTTCTGGGTTTTCTCTACTATACTGCTCCATGCTTTCTGTCAGTAACTGTTCATATTTATTTTTGACGTCGATTAGATATTTTTGTTTTATATCTGGTTGTTTCAGCGCTGATATTTCTATCCGGGGTTACTCCTGTCTTTTGTTTCCTGTTCTTTTCAGCTTTATATTTACTTTGATGACGACCGGATTGTGATCTGAATTTATGTCGGCGCCAGGATGTGTCTTTGCACTTGTGACACTGTTCTTAAATCTATGTTTTATCATGATATAGTCAATTTGATTTCTTGTTACATCTCCTGGGCTTTTCCATGTGTATAATTTCCTTGGGTGGTGTTCAAAAAAGGTGTTACATATGACCAGCTGGTTTTCTTCACAGAACTGGATAAGTCTGTCTCCTCTATCATTTCTTGTCCCTAATCCATACTGTCCTACTATTTTCTTGTATTTTCCTTTTCCTACTTTTGCATTCATATGACCCATTATTATCAACACATCTGTAGATTTGACTGGTTTAAGTGTGTGTTGTAGCTCTTCATAGTATTCTTCTATTTCTTCCTCGCTGTGATCTTTAGTTGGTGCATAAGTTTGTAAGGTGGATATGTCGAATGGCTTTGCTCTCATCTTTAGTAACATCATTCTGTCACTGTGTGTCCAGTATCCATATACGTATTTTTCTAACTCCTTCTTTATCAACATTCCTACTCCTCATTCATGTTTTTCTCCTCCTGAGTGTATAAGCGTGTATTGGTCTCTTTTTATGTAGCCTGTATCCACTAGTCTTGCCTCTGCAACTCCCAGTATATCGAGTTTCATGTCTGTTGCCTCTAATATTAAATTGTCAAGCTTTCCTTTTCCGTTTAGAGTTCTAACATTCCATGTTCCTATTTTTAGGCTCCTCCTATTAGTTTTTAGGTGGTCTTTCTCAGAATGCTCCATTTCAATAGAATTTGAGGACCACTCGTCATTATGTACTTCCTTACTCATTAGAGGAGTGGCCTCTTCCCTGTTAATTTGTACAGTAGATTCTTCCCCAGGGGACAGAGAGTTCTCTACACATCGGTTCTTATCTTGTTGTGATCTCATTACATTCTGTAAGATGTACATAGTAAGGCCCCAATCTCTTCACGGTGGCTAGCCGTTGTCTTTTTCTATGTCCGACACGCCTCTAGTGCGCCACACACTTTGCTGTTCCGCTTTGCGAGCCGTTGATCTTCTTAGATTCCTCCTCCTCACTCACCGTCTCAGTCTTTTAATGTTATACAACATTCATAATACATCATCTAGCTCCTATCATTCCTGACAATATTATACAACATTCATAATAAATCATCCAGGTCATATCTTCCCTGAAAATATAATACAACATTCACAATATACCGTCGAGTTCCTATCAAGATGTGAATTTTAATACAAAGAGCTGAAGTTAATACACCCAATAATAGAGAAGCAAAGCATAAGAGCTTGGCAGATTTTGCTTTAATATTTAATTTTAAAACAGCCTGGCACAATTAAGACAGCTAAGCAAAATGTATATTTAAAGGGATCATTGCCAGAGAAAAGTAACTACGGGAAAACTTCAGAGAATTTGAAAGAGACGAAGAGTTTTGGATGCAGCATAGCTTCTAAACGAGGTAAATATATCTTCTTTAAATAAATGTGTGCTCAGCTTAACTACACTTCCTATCAACAACGCGCTTATGTAGCAGGATTCGACTTCTAAAATTTAGTCATTAAACTCAAAATCCAGCAACATACTATTTCTGTCTGCATCCATCTTTTAAAAGTAGGTGATATAACAACAACAACGAAATAACTACACGAAAATAGCTGAAAATACATTTTTAATACTATCATTTTGCTATCAATTTCAGATTTGGACACAATGAAATATCAGAATAATAAAATCAGCACTCGTGAAAAGAACTATCTGAGAAAAGCAGAAAATTTAATATGAAATGGTCCGAACGAGAAAAGAAATTACCCAGAACATCTTTGGAACGGCTTCGCTGAATTTTTTTTTTTTTTTTTTTTTAAATAAAGTTTTGCATCGTATTGGCGAGGCGCGTCCCGTTCAATCTAATCGGTTATATTAGGGCGCATGTCCAAACATAAAAAACCCTTAGGTCTGCTTCGCTGAAGGATTATTTTGAATAACAAAGAAAACGTGAGCTCTGATATTGGCGAAATGATTACAGATTTATGACGGGCACGAGGCCTAAAATTGCAAGTGACTAGCATAAGAGAGTGAACATGTCAATGGTAGAATGACTCATGAAAAATTAAGACATCGTAAAGAAATACAACATGACAGTAAGAAACCAATAATAAGAACCACCTGCGACATTTTAAAGCATAAATCGTAGCGACACGAAAGCAGATATGTACCATATTTTTCTACAATCGAGCAGTAGGTTCAACGAAAGAAATCGAATATATACGATGCTCTGCTACTAATTTGCACTAGGATAACTATAAGAAATCTGATGTGTACCATGATTTACTACAAATTGGAAAAGGATAAACGACAGAAAATCGAGTGTGTACCATATTTTGTTACAATTTGTCTTCTTCAAGTACCTTGCCCGGTGGCGTAGCAGACCATGCCCCTCCACAACTTCTTGTCTCCAGCACAATTGATCAATTCTGCTGTTGACTTGTTTTCATGCCACAGTGACAAAATGTTCAGTATTTGCTCTCTTTGTCTTCCCCAATCTCTTTTACCTTCAATCTTACCTGTTGTTACGATATATTCCAGCTTTCCTCTTCTCATAACATGCCCAAAAAAGTGGATTGCTTCTTTCTAACTTGTGAGATAAGCTTCCTTTGTGCATTGGCCTCTTTCAGATCATCCTCATAACTCTTTTTGGCTGTCCATGGTATTTTTAACATTCTTCTGTAAAACCACATCTCTGTGGCCTCTAGTGTCTTCCCTATTTGTTTACTAATTGTCCATGACTCACTCCCATATGTCAGGATTGGTTCTATATAATAATGAAGAACTCTCTTTCCTACTTCCAATGACAAAGAATTGTTGCATAAAATACTCCCATATGTCAGGATTTGTTACAATTAGCTATAGGATACACGAAATAATCAAATATATAATATGTTTTGCTGCTACAAATAGCAGTCATATTCATTCCTTTGTCTCTTTCTATTTAAACAGATCACAGTTCCCCCTCTGCGTTGAAGAGTAGAACAATCAGCATTTCACATGACGTCATGACAGCAGTGCTGGAACAAGAATCAATGTCTGTGACCACGCCGCTTACCACCAAACAGCTAATCGGCGACAATGTTTTACAAAATGGAAGTGCTAACAACGAAAGTATCCAACAGATGCCCGAGTTTTACAAGGTACTTTGTAATTAAATTCTGGTTTGTTTTTTTAAATTAGTTTTTTCTTTTTAATTCTTTATTTAATTTGATATGAGTTGTGTTTGGATGTTTGAAATCTTTGAGCCCTTGTTTCACTAGATTTCAGACAACCCAGGGTACATACATTTTTCCTTATATATTTTAAGCTACCTAAATTTAAAAGAACCTCAAGTGATCTGCCCCGGACCTGCAACACAAAAATTAAAGCCGAAATAAATTACGGAATCTTTACAAGATTAGAGTTTTGAAATGATCACTTAACTTGGTACTAACAAAAGTAAAACAGAGACAGCCTCGGAAACAGCACGGGTGTTATGAGTACAATTCATAACGATTATATCGGTATAATAGTTGGCTCAACAGGGCTCCTTTTCTGATAATTTTATACGGACTTACTTATTAATAAAGGAAGTTACGTCATTCCGATATGGTGTAGAGGCAGACGCGAACATTATGAAGCAGAAGTGAGGTGATCGTCTGCTAGAGGAGATGCGGCTTGTGTTTGAATGTGAGCGGACGTATGTGTTTTGAGTTCCTGCAGTATACTGTGTTTTTCCTGCACCATTCCATCACCAGGACATCAATATACTTAGTTGAGGTGTCCCTGGTTTATTATATTCAGGAAATATATATCTATTCATGAAGATCTCCATTGGACTGTGAAAAATAAAGTTTGTAAGATTGCCATTGACCAGCGTTTGATAGTGAACGGACTGGACAACTACTTATTATTGCATTTGCCTTTGGGCGAGAACTGATTTCATAGAGCTTTGTGTCAAGTATAACAAACTGCATATTTGTGAATCGTAAAGGAGGTGTTTGTCAGCTCACTGCAGTTAAGCTGATTCGTGTTGTTGGACTACCCCCTAGTGTATTTCTTGGCCACGGAGACCTTCTCCGGAACTTTAATACCACACGCATCAACGGGGTATCTGCTAAATACGTAAATGACATACCCTAGGAAACTAAACGGTATTTTTACTTGTAGTAGAGGTAGTCCCGTAACAAATACTGCCGGAGGGGAGTGAAGTGTTTGAGACTTCCTCATTATAGTCCAGCATCGAGAAGTGGTGTGACCAGTTCCCTTCCTCGCTGCCTTTTCCTTTCCGTAGCTCAGAATCAGGTACCTTTTTACAGTTGGGTAGACGGGAGCGTTAAAGTACCGTGATTCGAACCCAGCACTTTTGCCACGAGAGACCAGCGCTTAAGCCACTATGTCAATCGGACGATCATAGGAGTGAATCATAAATATGACATAAATCACTCAGGATATGTGATAATAAAATTAAAACATAATTATCCCGGGAACCACATAGGATTTTTACAAACAAAAATATATCATAACACTCCCACGAGCTACACGGGGTGCTTCCTAATAACAGAACATCATCCCCGGATACCACAAGTAAATTATAAACACCCTCAGGTACGACAAAGAATGTTTACTACTAAAATCGAATTATAACGATCACCATGATAACACACGATGTTTGCTAACAAAAGTAAATCATAAAAACCCCTGGAAACCACTCCGGGTGTTTCCTTAAAAAAAACATCCCTGGGATTCACACAAGTAAATGATCAACAACAACAAAAACCTGGGAATCACACTGAGTGTTTTCTAATAAAACTAAATAACAAACACCCCTGCAAACTACATGGGGTGTTTCCTTGAAAAAATAAGTCACAAATACCCCTGGAAATCACACGGGGTCTTTCATAGCAAACGTAAATAGGAAACATAACTGGGAACCACATGAGGTGTTTCCTTACAAACTAAATCATGAACACCCTGGGAAATCACACGAGGGGCTTCTTTACAAAAGTAAAACACAAATACCCCTGGTAACCACGCGAGGTGTTTCCTAATAAAGTAAGTAGAGGAAACACCCCCGGAAACCTCACGGGGCATGTGCAAACAAAACGAAATCATTATTACGGACGGGATCCACAAGAGGCGTATGCTAAGAAAAAATAGATTCGTAAAAACTGGAAAATACAAAGACAGAACGAAGAGATAACACACGTTGTGAGACCACTACAGTACGTCACGGTCATTAGCATCTACCTTTTAAGTTACCCATGGAGCATAGAGCAGTAAAGCTTTTGCTACGTTCCCATCAATTCCAAATTTCGCTGTCTTCTTTAGTACCGCCCACTGGCGAATTTACATTCTGGGAGCCCTGAAGCTTGATCTCTAGGAGGGGCATCTTTCGTCCAAAAAGGTGCTTGGGATGGGAAAGAAACGTATTATAGACTTGGGGCCCTAAAGCTCAAGATTCAATAGCTTCATAGTAGATCTGCTTCTGAATCTGCCAATTATATTGATGTGACTCACTCTTCTACAACACGTCCTCACTTTCTGACGTAGATTTCTCCTGCAACCCAAGATGAAAGAGACCTAGCATGTTTGATCCCAAAAAAGGTTCTGAAAGACGAGCAGACCGTTGACATGAAAAGGCATTTCAACTCGCTTGTGTTCGCTTTTCCCTGACTCAAAGGACATTTGAAGATGGACCGCTGCCAGTATGAACAGAATTTCCGTCGTGTGTGTAGCCGAAGCAAGAATACGTGATAGAGGGTGAACTGCTGGAGTTTATAATTTTATTCGTTGACACTAGAAACCAGAAGAGGGGAGGAGACAAAAATCAAAGCTAAGAAAGGGACGGTCCTACGGTGATCAAAATAGACGGGAATTCCTAGACAACTCATTACAACTCTGACCATAGAGAACAACAAAAGCAACAATCAGAAAGCCCCAGACTTGCATAAATGGGTTAAAAAGAAGGTAGTCTCATAGCAGATACTGCCGTAGGGGAGTGAAGTGTTAGAGACTTGACAATACCAGGTTGAGCTTTCAGAGGTGGGGTAACTAGTTCCCTTTCTGGTTTCCTTTACCCTTTCCTGTGATAAACCCTCTGTGGATGGGAAGGAGCGAAGCTCCTGACCGGGTTGGAATAAGAACAGCAAACCTGAAATAAAAACGTTTGCTGAAATCGGATGTGCCGGGCCGAAAGGCGCAGATATCGCAGCCCAACTGGGACCGAAGACGCAGCAACAGTGATAAATGCAGTTAGCGACCCATAGCTTGACTGCTTGCGTCAGGGTCAGCGAACCAGAGATGACCATGACCTTACTCCACCTCGAAGTGGTGGTTCTGGAAACAGACTGCATCACTGCAGTCTGGCTGAGAGAGTAGGAATCGAAGAGGGAAGGCTAACCCGGTCCCAAAAATGTCATGCTGAAACCGGATGTGTCGGGTCGAAAGGCGCAAATATCGCAGCTTTGCTGTAAACGGCGACACAACGTAACAAACGTCCTTTTCAGGACGAACGCGGAAGAAGAAAGAAGAAGAAAGCCAATTGTAATCTAGGACACGACGTATTTCCGCTCAAAACAAAATCTTTCTTTATCTCATCAGAGATCATTGGAAACTGCAGAAGGCAACAGAGCGACTGTCATGTTATAAAGATGTTTTCTTAACAGACAGCCTCATTGGCAACCACATTTGCCCGCCTCACAACGCGTGTTTGAGGAAGACTCTAAACTCACAACGAAGACCAAAGCTGCGGTATATAACGCCTGCGTCACCAGCACACTTCTTTATGGCAGCGAGAGATGGATAGCTTATAATAAGCAAAAAAGATGGCTCAATACCTTCCATCTACGGTGTCTACGCCACATCCTTGGCATTTCGTGTTAAAACAAAGTGACAAATGTCGAGGTGCAGTCACAAAGGCTTGCCTTCAAAGCATATGTACATTGCTTAGACAGCGCAGACTACACTGACTTGGCTATGTGTCCGCATGGAATATAATTGTATCCCCAAAGATATCCTCTACGGACAACTGGTAGATGGCAAAAGAACAGCCGTATTCTCTTCATGTCAAACGAATACCTACAGAAAATACCGCTGCTAAATTACATTAATACTTTGGTGCAGGTGTCTTGAAAGGGGACTAACTGTAGTGGTAGTTCTATGCCCCGTAGGGGGCAACATTAAGATAATGATGATAGCCGATATTTGCAGTATCACTTGAAGCGGTAGAGTTCCGTAAGCTAGAGAGCTCTCAGCAATTTTGAAAAACTGGCATGACGACGTGAAGATCGTAGGGTGTATGGCTTGAAAAGTTACAACTCATAAAGTTACATACTTTAATAAACGTTTGCTTTCATGGAAAAGAAGGATTGAAAATTGTATGACAAGATCACTAATGTGGAACTGATGACAAGATCACTAATGTGGAACTGATGACAAGATCACTAATGTGGAACTGATGACAAGATCACTAATGTGGAACTGATGACAAGATCACTAATGTGGAACTGATGACAAGATCACTAATGTGGAACTGATGACAAGATCACTAATGTGGAACTGATGACAAGATCACTAATGTGGAACTGATGACAAGATCACTAATGTGGAACTGATGACAAGATCAATAATGTGGAACTGATGACAAGATCACTAATGTGGAACTGATGACAAGATCGCTAATGTGGAACTGATGACAAGAACTAGACAAGTGCCAGTAAAACAAGAGATGTGAAGAAGACGCTGAGGGTGGACAAGACGCACATTAAGATGAAATTCTCGATAAAATTACGAACGAACGAACGAACTTTATTTTCAAAGGGTTTAGAATTGGGCGCGCAGGCCCGTCTAACATTCTACCCTTGTACTTGTTTTTAATCGAACGCCCGCTATTACTCCAGGCGAAATCTCCGGTTAATATGTCTAACCGGAGACTGGTTTTACGTGAGTATCCTTTTTTCTCCCTGTACAATGACATGTGTCCTCTCGCCATTCAGGCAGATACTCACCGATTTCGGAGGTACCCATTACAGCTGGGTCGGCTCAGCTGCCGGTCAGGTTATTCCAGTCCCTGGTCGACGATACTTCTTCAAATGTTTTCGCAAGGGCTCGAACTATTTTAGTCCAGGTCCCGGTCGACGACACTACTTCAAATGTCCTCGCCAGGGCGCGAACCTGGATCATCCGATCGCCAGCGCAGTGTGGTAACCATTACACCAGCGCGGCTCCCTTGCTCGCACTTATTTTGCATTCTGTATCCTTTCATTCCCACAGGTTACTTTAAGCATTAACTTAAAGGCATGCAACGTTATAAAGATAAAATAACAGCATACATTTACAGTATGCAATCATAATCAAAATGAAATTTTTTTTCAAATAAACAAGAAAGCAATAAAAAACGAACCAAAAAAAAAAAAACAACAATAACAAACAAATCCAAAACATCGATACAGTAAATCCGACAATAATTCGAATATTATCATATTGAGATGCATAGAATTAGAACTCGTGAAATACGAGTATTTGAACAGTCTGCCATTGAATGGGTTAGGACTTTGGTGTGGTTTTCTTTGCCCTCTCTAACTCAAGAGCAGAATCAGATAGAGCGAACGAACGTACGAACTTTAATTTTCAAAGGGTTTGGGGACAGAAATGAAAATGGTGAGAAAGAAATAGCAAGACCGTGACCTGATGGCACATGTCAGGAGGATTTGGCAGGCGAATGTTGAAGGCAGCTTTTCTCTGGAGAGCAGGGGGATAATGAATGAATAAATATGACGTGCCGTTAAGCTTAAGAATAGATCATTGTTCAAGGGATAGATTGTGACAACCACTAAACAAAGCACATGATGATCATGACCATGCTAAAACTAGCTTCATTGGTTTCATAATTGTTGTCCTCCGTTGTTATCAGAAATGTTATCGTCCTCATGATTCTGGACAATGGATTTATGTGACGCTGAAATATCTGTAAAAATTATATGGTATTTCCGTAGTATACTTCTTCTTCTTCCTCGTTCGTCCTGGTATATGCGCCTTTCGGCCGACACATTCGACTTCCGCACGGCATTTTTTTGGACCGGGTTTGCCTTCCCTCTTCGATCCCTACTCCTCAGCCACACTGCAGTGATGCAGCCTGTTTCCAGGAACACCACTTGGAGGTGAAGTAGGGTCTTGGTCAGCTCTGGTTCGCTGACCCTGACGCAGGCAGTCAAGCTATGGGTCGCTGACGGCATTCCTCACTTATGATGCGTCTCGTAGTAGATAAAGCCGATGGGAAGTGAAGTGTTTGAAATATCCCATGCGTAGGTCTCATCTTTATGAGGTGGGATGACCCGTTCTTCTTCTCACTGCTTTTGCCTTCCCTTAGTCAATCTGAAACTCCTTACAGCTGATTAGACAGTTGCGTCACGTACCAGGTTTCTAACCCGTTTACTTTGCTTCGAGAAGTAAGCAACTTTAAACAATCCGCCACACGACGCTCTAAGCACATACAACACGTGATATTCCCAAGCTGTCATTCCTCTAAGTACTGGCCACGCCCCAGGTTGAAATATCTCTTATCATCATTTTCTTTAGTTCACCTGACAGACCATGAAGTCACCATGGCAACTAGTCCTCTCGTAGGAACTCATGAAGTCACCATGGCAACTAGTCCTCTCGTGGGAACTCCGCACCAAATATTCACAGGGTCTTGGAGCAGTGGTTTCTGTTTCAATTTGTTGTAATAATTTCGCGGCAATAATTTGTTTTCAACATAAGGGTTACGTTCACAATTGCCCCCCCCCCCCTCCCCCCTCCCAGCTGGCGGAAAAGTGTGGATTTTAAAGCTGCAACCAAAGTGAAGTGGGTTCATTTTTCTACTCAAGACAACAGGAGGCTGACACTTGAGAGTCATGACCCAGGTGGGCCCGCCCCCCTTAGAGTGTAAAGGAGAGTAAGGGGCCGAAAATCTTGATCGAGGGGTGGACGGTTTCTGATGATCAGATTGCCTCCTGTTGTACCGCTGTGTATAGAATTTCCGATCATCATACACAATTAGGTTGCTAGTCCCATGAACATATTAGTCACCTTGTACGCCATAACATGAGGATGCAGTGGTCATTCTCTTTCTGTGTCTCTTAAGAGACCCCTTGAACTAGGCGGGGCTGGAACATATATAATTCTCTCATTTATATCATCTCTTTTATATCATCTCATTTATATAATCTTGAGCGTCCGAGTGACAGAGTGGTTAGAGCGTTGGTCTCAGTCGGGCAAAGGTGCCGTGTTCGAATCACGGTGCTGACACACTGCAGTCTACCCAGCTGTAAATGGGTAACTGACTGAGTTAAGGAAGGAAAAGGCAGCCATGAACAGAACTGGTCACCCCACCTGTCAATGCTGGACCTAGCATGGTGAAGTCTCTAACACTACGGTTATGGGATTACTTTTACCTTTTTTTATATAATCTTTTTAGATTATTAATTATTTTGCCATCGCTTGTTTCTGTAAAATAAAATGTAGGTAAGCCGAAACCAATTCGTCGATTTAATCCAAGAATATTGATATGCCAGTGTTTCGTACTGAATACCTATTCCCTGGTATTGCTGATGAACTCGGGAATATCCCGTATATCACTTATCTATAACACAGTAACATTTCACTAATTTATTTCATCTGATTATATTTTTTGACTTATTTAACTCATCCCAGGACGCACAGATCGGCTTCCTTGTCGTACTCTTCTTCGTCATCGTCATCGGAAACGTCATTGTGCTGGCCGCCATTGCCCTGTCGAAGGAGAGACGAAGGTCAAGGATGAACATGTTCATAATGCACCTGGCTCTTTGTGGTAAGTGACAGTACTTCCTTTTTCGCCGTAGTTCGCTCTCAAATAACCATATGTATCTTTCTTATAAAGCTGGCCGTCTGTCTCAGGCTTCTGTCGTTATCATACAGTGTCTTCTTCAACTGCGTTGGGGGAGGTCATGCTGCCACTCTGCTCCTTGTGGCAGTCGCTGTTTTAATACCTTATGTATTTTACGGTTGCCAAGGCAACCGCGCCTTCGTCTCCGAACCTGCTATTCCCTAAAGTTGGGGCCAATCGTAGATAGTGGTATAGTGACGGTTGTACAGTGTATGTGTGTACATCCACTAGTCGAAATAGTAACAAAACACGGCCTTCAATTTCTGTCTTGATAGATAATTACTTACATACTTACTTACTTACTTAGTCGTTCCCCTTCTACAGTGAGGTGTACAGTTTTGGAAGAGAGAGCGTCAGACTATCCTATCGGCTGTCTTCCTCCTGGCCTGGTTCCATTCTAGTCCTCGGTCCTTCAAAGATTGTCTAATGTTGTCCTCCCAGCGGACTCTGGGTCGTCCTGGGGGTCTTGATCCCTGGCTCTTTGTTTCCCATGCTTGTCGTGGTAGCCGATCTTCTCCCATTCTGCGGACATGGCCAAACAAAATGTATCTTGATAGATACAAGAACGTTAATACGACACTCCTCTCGTGGAGCTGACAGTTGTGAGTACATGTTCTACTGTTTGTCCTCCCTATATGGACACATATCTTTCTGTCCGAGTTTCAGTTGGTTGCACAGGTGGTATTTGAGTCTGGAACAACTGGTTCTTGGGAACCACGGTAGCTTAGTGGTTTGTGCACTGGCTTCCTAGCACAGTGGTCCATGGTTCGATCCCCAGTTGAGGTGGAATTTTGTTTAGGCCACAAACGGCTACTGGGTCGACCCAGCCCCAATTGGGTACCAGAGCAACTCTGGGAAGGTTAAGGCGGCCGGTGTGATGCTGACCACATCACACCTAGTGTGCCGATGGTCGAGAAAATATTGGCCTAACACCATATTCCCAATATGCCTCTACGGGCGTGTAAACAGGATCCTTTCTTTTAACAGCTGGTTCTTAGTCTGAAAATTAAGTGACAATAATGTTCTAATATACCCAGAAATCATCATTGCCTATCAGTTACTCAAGGAACACATGGTTTCAACAAACGCATGTCAAGTCCTCCTATAGCGTGCCATCACCTCATCGTCTTTTCATTTCTTCTTCGTCCTTTTCATTTCTGTCCACATTTCTCTTTTCCACACGTTTTTTTTCTGTCTACTTTTACTTGTCATACCCTGGGGATTTTAGAATAAAGACAGTCTGGTAATGTTTTCAACAGGTTTCCTCAATGCTTCTCTCAGACATCCCCAACGGCTTCTTCGCATCATTCTTCGCTCCACTAGCACTTGTCTGGATCATGTCATCAGTTGGCACACTGGTGGGTCCTCGTCGTGCTATTTTAATTATATTATACGCAAGCACTCATTCATAAAAGTCTGCATCTTCTTGGTAATGCTCTGGCAAAACTCGGAACATTCATTCATTACGTTCTGCTTCTTCTTCTTTCGTTCGCTTGAAATATATTGTCTATATCTGCAATGTTGTTTCTTGTATAAACTTCACTGTCTTTTGTAATTCATACAGAGGTCCGTATAGTTTTGCTTCCAGTGTTGTTTCTCTGGGCCAGTGGGTTTGCCTCAATATATCATATTCGGGGCAATCTTGAAGTACGTGCTCTGCAGTCTGGGGTGCCTGTCCACATGTACACATGACTGAATTGCCAATCTTGAATTGTGTATACATGTGGCTGCGGAGTCGGTTGTGTCTTGTTCTGAGGTTCTGAGGCGCAGAATGACAATTTCATTACGTTCAAAAAGAATGTCTCTTAGCCTCCGGAGTTCTCGAGAGTCTGGTGGTGGTGGTGGTGGTGGGGGGGAGAAGACGAAGAAAGAATAAGAGTACAGTATTTGTATGCGTATTGAAAGAGGCGACAAGGATGAGGTTTAGCGTGAGGCTGGCAGCCTCATCGTATGAAATACATTGCTGCTAAAACCATTGTTTCATGAGCACATGAATGCTATGGTTCATGCTTCCAGGGTATCAGTTTCAGTGGCGACATTATGCTCATAACAGGAAGAAAAAAAAAAAGAAATAATAATGGTGATGGCAATGTTTATGTTGTATTTTGTATTTGTCTTCAGTTTCTAGAAAGGAACTCTGCGTAAGTATCCTTTTTTTCCTCAGAAATACAGATAACTTACAGCAAGACATGAAGAATTATGGAAACAGAAGCCGTCCATAAAAAGCCCTCTTCTTAAATCCTTGGTCGCTGACTGACCAAAGTGTCAGTGACCATCACGCCCTGTGGCATTTGGACATAACATAATACTTGTATTTTAGTTAGCTCCTTGTCTGCCGCATTGAAGATAGTCAATTTCTCAAGATATTTTCTACGGACAACTGGCATATGGCAAAGAACAGCCCGGACCACAGCTGAGGTTCAAAGATATGTATAGGACATACATGAAGGCACTGGACATAAATCCAGCAGCCTGGGAGGATGAAGCTACCGATCGCACTAAGTGATGATTCTCTCTACGGCGCCAAATCATACTGGGCGAAAAGAAACTCTCACATTAAGCTGATGAAACAGGAACACGCCCAAATTAACACCCGGAGAGAAAGTATCTGAGGGCTATCGCCTGAGGGGCGCATTACCATTGTCAGATGTGAGTGAAGGAGCTAACTACTAGTTAGCTAGCGGGACAGGCATGTAAGTGTGTTTGTAATACCAGTGTCAGGCCTGGATATTAACCAAAGATGAGAACAAACGAGGTCACCAAATGTGAGATAAGATATCTTGGAAAAATGGGTAATGATATACGAAAAGTATTTGTGCTTAAACCTATCGTTTTACGTAATGTACAAATGTTTATTCCGAGCATTCATAGAAGGGGGCATAAAAGAACAGTGGGCTACCCGAAGAGCAGCAGCTAGGATACTTTCAGGCCATAAATCGAGGATTCCTCAGTACGAAAGAGAAGCTGGTAAGAAAACGAAGATCGCTGCATACCGCTCTACTTAATGTTCCAGTCTTGACTTACTGATCCGAGTCATGGACAATGACTACAACCCACAAAAGCCAGCTCTAAACCTCAGCAGAAATGAGGTGTCTAGTGAAGGTAGTTGAAGTAATAAAAAGAGACATGATCCGCATCCAGACGATGCGTCATGGCCTCAAAACCCAGCTCCTGCACACCCAAGTGGAACAGCCCCAGTTACGACGGTTGTGCCATGTTTGCAGAATGGGAGAAGATCGACTACCACGAAAAATATAGGAAACCAGGTATCCAGACCTCCAGGACAACCCAAAGTCCGCTGGGAGGACACCATTAGACAATCTTTGAAGGACCGAGGACCAGATTTGAGTCAGGCCAGGAGGAAGACAGCCGAAAGGATAGTATATCGCTCTCTCTCTCTCTCTCTCTCTCTCTCTCTCTCTCTCTTTCTCTCTCTCTCTCTCTCTCTCTCTCTCTTGGCAAGACTCTACATCACACGATAGAAGAGGAACGACTAAGTAAGTATTTATGGGTGTGCCCCGTGTAGTCCTGGAGGGGGATGTATGAAGACATAAAGAAACAATAGATATACTGCTGTCTCAGGCGATTCGTAAGAAGGGACTAATACGAGGTTCTGTGTAGGGCCTGGCAACCTCATCATGTAAAACAGAATGACTACAGACAAGGCCATCTCTTGGGCGGTGAGAACGGTAATTTTTTTTTCTCGCTTGAGGTCGCATATTTTTTCCTCGCATGAGGTCGCATTGGCACCCACCCCAAACCCGGCTCTGGTCAAGACCACATGTCTGTCGTAGATTTTAGATAGGAGTATTAAGACTTGGGTTAGGTCCCTTCTGAATAGATTGGAATGAGTGATAGTCACAGTATGAGCTGGTGAAAAGCAATAGAATTTCCACACGTGAGATGATAGAATGTGATATAGAGGCTGTCTTTGAGAATCGAGATAATCTTCTCTCTCTCACCTATCTTCTACGACCGCTTTTAAAGGCGTCAGACAGTCTAAACACAGATATATATATATATTAATATATCTCTATCTACTCACGGGCACGCACATACACGTGACGACAGGTAAACACACAGACGTGGGAAAACTATAACAATGATATACAGATAATTTGGATCGAGCTGACCAACGCACTGATTTTTTGTTCAAGAGAGATATTTTAATTATCATATCAAAATTTCTCACAACACCAAAAATTACATCAAGGAAAACATATACAAATAGTCATAAAATTTAAGAAAATGCTACAAGGATGATAGCCCGTTAGAATCTTACTCTAGGTTTAGCCCACAGCCCCGTTAAGAGAACAGATGATGGCCCAAAGAGTTATAGATACATAGGGTCTGAGACTAAGAGTTTTTCTTCTTTTCTCGTAAATGTATGCACAAAGTTGAATAATCTGGTTTAGCCTAAGAAATAAAGAAACTCTAGCAAATAGTAACAAATTCTGCAGGTTAAACAAAAAACAGAATTAAGACAGTAAATGGGTGACAATAATACCCCGGTAAAATAACACTCTGACCTGTGTACTCTCATTCATTCAGCCATGACCTTTCTCACACATATATACTCACAACTTTGCTCGCTGCCTCTGGGAACATAATAATTCTAGGACCTTCGCACAGACCCGAAAAATGCAGTCATCGACCAAGAAACCCCCAGTTCCAAAAGACGTACTGAACTCTCTGTCTCAGGGAAACGATTCCTTGGGTGTTCTAATTTTTCCGAATGTCTGATTAAGTCACATAAATTTTGTCCAGGCACGAAAGTTAGCAGAGCACAATGTCATTAGCTTTGGATTCTAGGTTTTAATGAATGTCAGATCGGTGTCTCCTATCAGGCAGGTACTATATTTGGTCACCACAATACTAGTCACAATCTCTGTCGGAATGTTAACGATAGTCTTGTAATATTCTCGCCGCCAGGCAGCATGTACATCTAAATTTGTGGAGCAATATGAACTGGCTCAAAAGCCCAATATATATTTCTAGTCCTTAGAAACCGTTAGTGGGATTGCTATTACTGTCTCTCTCTGATTGCATAAGCACTGTCAGATCAGTGTTACTTGAAACAAAAAAACACCCACGTGGTTAAGATAGGAACTGTCTATGCTTCACACAAATATGTCTCTTTACTAAACGCTGGCAAGTTGGGTACCACCGTTTCACTATATAAAAGAAAGAACACATATCAAATAATTTACATATATGTACTCAATATAACTTACATTTTAAATAGCAAGCTGACCGCTTGACTTATAATTAAAACTTCCCGTAAAGTAAGTTATATAAAATCGATCATCAGGAATTAGGAATATGGTGCGTATTCCGTCACTATTCACTGATGTCGCATCTAGCATTTATAAGTTAGTTATTAAAACAGTTTCGACTGAGTATTAACAGTTAAATTAAATTCCTTATAGCTGCTAGTTTTAGTAAGCTAAAGATATAATTTATTATGTATTTCCACTGTAACTCGTCGACTTAGAGAATATAACAAACTATAAATTAATCACTCTGTTCAAAAGAAACTAGTTAAAATGAAATGAGCGATTTAACACTTAATCACTTCACAAAATTCTAGAGACTACTATATAATATTCACCTCAAACACAGAAGTACTAAGAACTTTAAACCACTTCGACCAAACTAAAGGCCATCTCTATTAACAGAGATTATTTAGAAATCGAACGAAGGTTGTTCTAGTCTAACTGCAAAGTTACTGAGTGAGAATGAAAATAAAGTTTCAAACTCAGGCCAATATCTTAAAATCAGACAAAGGGCCCCAACTTATTTCGCCAAGCCGAAATTATCTCCCCTACTCCCAACATTTACGTCAGCTTAACGCGTGACGTAACTGCCACCAGTGACCGAGAAATGCGCGTGACAGTTGCAAATCTCAGACAACCGTCTACAACTGCGTCGTACAGATGCCGGGTTTGACACCTTAAGCTAGTGACAGGTGAAAAAAATGGTAGACCAAAAGTCTGCTCTATGTCCAGCGAAACGAATTTCTCACACCCCAGGCCCAGAAATCTGGTCGGGCCGCGCTCTGACCGAGGAAACTGCAGACGTATGTCTGGCGAGAACCGTATATTCACAGCTATCTGCGCGACTGACATCTGATGCAATAAGGTTACTAGTCAGTATGAGAAAGAAAAACGATGATGGGAAAGAAATATATTTTTCGCAACGAGTGCGGTGGAATATCCCTGCCACTATCATCATCTTCGTCAGCTCTGGCGATCGTCAGGAGATGGTCGGAGGTTGGCACTGGTCTTTCCAAGTATCTCTTTAACAGATTTAAATGGAAAACCTTCTCCTTTCCTTGAATAGAGATCTGGTAGTTAGCCTTAGAAATCTTTTTCAGGACGGTAAACGGCCCTTGCCATCCGATCTTCAGTTGGTTGTTCTCGGTAGGGAGCAACACCAAAACTTTCTCTCCTGCTTCCAGTTCTCTCTCTTCCGCGACTTTCCTGTATCGGTTAGCGTGCTTTGTGCGAGCTCGCTTAAAGTTAGTCGTTGCTAGGTACCACCCTAGTTTCAACCTTTCCTTTAAAACCGACACATATTTACTTGCTGAGACAACTGTCTCATCCGCCTTCTCGTCTGTCAGAGACTGCAGTAAGGCTTCAAGCGGCCCCCTGGATAGGTCTGCCGAATAAGAGTGTAGCTGGCGGAAATCCTGTGGAAGTATGAGGAGATTCTCTGTAGCCAAATAATGCTGCAGGAATACAAAGATCCCAATCTTCAGGTTTCACTTGTGCCAGTTTATTTAGCATCATGTTGAGGTTTCCATTAACACGTTCCACGAGCCCATTTCCGGCCGGAGTATATGGCTTAGTGTGGATGTGTTGGGTCCTCAAGATCTTAACGATCTCATCCATCAACAGGTTTCGGTATGGAGATCCGTTATCCGTCAACACTTGCTGAGGGAATCCCAACCGAGTGAAAATCTGCACGAGGGCTTCTGCGACATGCTTGGCATCTGCGCATGTTAGCGGGATAGCTTCTGCCCATAAAGTGCATGTATCGACTAAGGTCAGGATGAACCTGTTCCTTCTTTGAGTCCTTTCGAAAGGCCCTAAAATGTCGATCACAACCCGTTCGAATGGTGTTCCCATTATTGGCATTTCACCCAAAGAGACTGGGGGTGCTCGTTGCTTGGGTGGCACACGTTGGCACTGGGCACAGGATTTGACATATCTGATAACATCAGTATTTACTCCTGGCCACCAATAATGAGTGGTTATCCGTTGGTTTGTGGCGTTCTGTCCCATATGTCCGCTGAAGGGAAGAGAGTGCCCCATTTCTAGGATTTGGCTTCTGTACTGTTTCGGTACTAGGAGCTGGTTGTAACCTTGGTCAGGCTTGCCCGTTTTGCGATACAGTAGGCCATCCTTAGAAAAAATGTCCCCGTGCTGTTTGGGTTCCTTAGCCATGGGCAGTTTCCTAAAGCAGGGTGCCAAAGTAGGGTCCTTGTATTGCGCTTCTTTAAGTTCCTTGGGTAACAAATTAGGTGCAGGCTCCTGTTCCTTCTTGGTTTGCCCTCTTGTAGTTACTGCTGCCACAATCGGCTCTTCCGGTTTCCCAATACACACGTATCTCCCGCCAAGTATGACTGGGTAGATGGGATCATCCATAACAGCCGCTTTGATCACACCTCTGACGAAGTCAGAGTGTATCTCCACCAATGCGATGGGAAGCGTTGTTGGTGCATCACTCCTAAGAACTCCACACAGTTTAACGGTTTCTTCTGTCTCTTGACCGGGTTTGACCAGGTGCCTGGCAACAATGCAATCAAAAGAAAGCCCCGTGTCAAACAAACAATATGTTGAAGTCCCGTTTAAAACAACCGTACCTCGCGTAGAGGGTCTCTCTTGTCCTTAGTCCCGTGCGCAGGGGTTTTCCCTTTGTCACCTTGACCTTTCTGGCCACGCTGCCATGTAGGGCGGTCGGGTTGATCAGACTGTTTGGGGTGGTTGGGGTACTTGTTCTTGTAGAACTTGGATTTTTCAGGAGGGGGGTTTTGAGGTCCAGTTTCTCTGTGGTTATTTTGGTTAGAAGCCTGAGAAGATTGCTCTAGGTTATGTTTTCGAAAATGCTCCTCTGTCGGTTTCCGCTTTGTGGCCGGTAGTTCAGCCAGCGCATTGTGATAACGCTCAGACTTTTCCAAAATGTCTTCAAGTTTTTCTGCCCCCTGCTCAGCTAGAAATCTCCGGGTATCAGCAGACAAAGTGTTCTTTATTTGTTCTGTTAAAACAAATTCCTCAAGACCTTCATAGGTAGAGGGGAGCTGCGAGAGCTCAAGGCACTTTGTCAAATATCCCTTTAGACGAGACGAGAACTGCTGAAAAGTTTCAGAATTCTCTTTCCGGCTGTTGCGAAACAGTTGCAAAAATTTGCGAGCGTTCATTTCAAAGCGCTCCAGTAACGCTTTCTTCAACAGATCATAGTTGTCTTGTTGGCTGCTCTCCAGTTTTGCATACACATCGTAAGCAGAACTTTTCAAAGCCTGGGAAAGCTTCATGTCCCAACGCGACCTCTCTAAACCGTACAGAGTTGCAATTTTCTCAAATTTTTCTAGCCAAGTGTCAATCTTCTCATTTGGACAAGGGAAAGATTCTAGCGGAAAAGACATAGCAGTGAGGTGAAGAGATTGACTGTTAGAAGGATCAGTTAAGGAAGAATGAGGAGAAGACTCTCCATTGCTGGAGGTAGAGGCAGCACCACGACTTTGAAGTTCTAGAGCTTTAAGAGCCAACTCATGTTGTCTCTCCTTCTCTTTCTCTCTTTCCTTATGCTGCATCCTGCGAATTTCCATTTCCTCATCCATCTTCTTCTGCTGTAAAAGACGGTCTTTCGCTTCTTTCCTCTCCGCTGCTTCTTCTTTCCTCTTTAGTTCTTCTTCTTTCCTCTACGCATCATATCTCTCAAGTTCGTCCCTGACAAAAGCTTTCGCTTCTTCTCCTTCCAGTCCTTCCTCTCTCGCTTCGTCCCTGAGGAGTTGTCTAAGCTTTGCCCTCTCGGCCATATTATGTCAGTGACTGAGACACGTGGAGATAGAAAATAGGAAAAAGAATAACCTGGTTCCTACCACTTACGAGAAAAAAATACCACAAATCCGAAAGATGATATCCTTAACCCTGGGATACCTCCTCCAAAATAAAATCTAACTATCGCTGCTATTATCGGCAAAAAGCACCCAATGCAGAACACGACTACGCCAACTAAATGGTAGTTAAGATTACTTCTGAAAAATAAGTTGCTACAGTGGAAAACACAATGATTAAAGCAAAAATTTTGGAGAAAGAAAAAAAAATCCCCTTAATTTTTAATCCACTATCAAGTTTACCCCTGAAGATAGTTCGGGTGAGGGAGGCAATTAATCTGGACGGATAGTCCGAAACGCACTCCTTAGCTTTGCTCAAACACCTACCTGATTCAGAACCCTTGTGAATGTTATACACTCACAAAACTTTACCAGCGTTTAGTATTACAAATCAACAATAACATATATTCCGACAAAATCCACCTGTAACTCAAATGTATATTATTCAAAATGCTGTGGAAAAAAAACTTATCAGTTTGTGTGGTCAGCACGCCCGTAAACAGATCGTTAGTCTAGGGGATAAATTATTTAAAGATACAACAACTCACAAGACATCACACTCTTACTCTATTACAGAATAAAGAATCTTAAGTTCAAAAACCCGATAGACGAGTCCACATTTGTCGTACTCGTCTTCCTATTCTAAGTTCAAAAACCGGAAACGAGAAACCATTTGTCGTAGATTTTAGATAGGAGTATTAAGACTTGGGTTAGGTCCCTTCTGAATAGATTGGAATGAGTGATAGTCACAGTATGAGCTGGTGAAAAGCAATAGACTTTCCACACGTGAGATGATAGAATGTGATATAGAGGCTGTCTTTGAGAATCGAGATAATCTTCTCTCTCTCACCTATCTTCTACGACCGCTTTTAAAGGCGTCAGACAGTCTAAACACAGATATATATATATATATATATATATATATATATATATATATATATATATATATATATATATATATATATATATATATATATATATATATATATATATATATTAATATATCTCTATCTACTCACGGGCACGCACATACACGTGACGACAGGTAAACACACAGACGCGGGAAAACTATAACAATGATATACAGTTAATTTGGATCGAGCTGACCAACGCACTGATTTTTTGTTCAAGAGAGATATTTTAATTATCATATCAAAATTTCTCACAACACCAAAAATTACATCAAGGAAAACATATACAAATAGTCATAAAATTTAAGAAAATGCTACAAGGATGATAGCCCGTTAGAATCTTACTCTAGGTTTAGCCCACAGCCCCGTTAAGAGAACAGATGATGGCCCAAAGAGTTATAGATACATAGGGTCTGAGACTAAGAGTTTTTCTTCTTTTCTCGTAAATGTATGCACAAAGTTGAATAATCTGGTTTAGCCTAAGAAATAAAGAAACTCTAGCAAATAGTAACAAATTCTGCAGGTTAAACAAAAAACAGAATTAAGACAGTAAATGGGTGACAATAATACCCCGGTAAAATAACACTCTGACCTGTGTACTCTCATTCATTCAGCCATGGCCTTTCTCACACATATATACTCACAACTTTGCTCGCTGCCTCTGGGAACATAATAATTCTAGGACCTTCGCACAGACCCGAAAAATGCAGTCATCGACCAAGAAACCCCCAGTTCCAAAAGACGTACTGAACTCTCTGTCTCAGGGAAACGATTCCTTGGGTGTTCTAATTTTTCCGAATGTCTGATTAAGTCACATAAATTTTGTCCAGGCACGAAAGTTAGCAGAGCACAATGTCATTAGCTTTGGATTCTAGGATTTAATGAATGTCAGATCGGTGTCTCCTATCAGGCAGGTACTATATTTGGTCACCACAATACTAGTCACAATCTCTGTCGGAATGTTAACCATAGTCTTGTAATATTCTCGCCGCCAGGCCGCATGTACATCTAAATTTGTGGAGCAATATGAACTGGCTCAAAAGCCCAATATATATTTCTAGTCCTTAGAAACCGTTAGTGGGATTGCTATTACTGTCTCTCTCTGATGGCATAAGCACTGTCAGATCAGTGTTACTTGAAACAAAAAAACACCCACGTGGTTAAGATAGGAACTGTCTATTCTTCACACAAATATGTCTCTTTACTAAACGCTGGCAAGTTGGGTACCACCGTTTCACTATATAAAAGAAAGAACACATATCAAATAATTTACATATATGTACTCAATATAACTTACATTTTAAATAGCAAGCCGACCGCTTGACTTATAATTAAAACTTCCCGTAAAGTAAGTTATATAAAATCGATCATCAGGAATTAGGAATATGGTGCGTATTCCGTCACTATTCACTGATGTCGCATCTAGCATTTATAAGTTAGTTATTAAAACAGTTTCGACTGAGTATTAACAGTTAAATTAAATTCCTTATAGCTACTAGTTTTAGTAAGCTAAAGATATAATTTATTATGTATTTCCACTGTAACTCGTCGACTTAGAGAATATAACAAACTATAAATTAAGCACTCTGTTCAAAAGAAACTAGTTAAAATGAAATGAGCGATTTAACACTTAATCACTTCACAAAATTCTAGAGACTACTATATAATATTCACCTCAAACACAGAAGTACTAAGAACTTTAAACCACTTCGACCAAACTAAAGGCCATCTCTATTAACAGAGATTATTTAGAAATCGAACGAAGGTTGTTCTAGTCTAACTGCAAAGTTACTGAGTGAGAATGAAAATAAAGTTTCAAACTCAGGCCAATATCTTAAAATCAGACAAAGGGCCCCAACTTATTTCGCCAAGCCGAAATTATCTCCCCTACTCCCAACATTTACGTCAGCTTAACGCGTGACGTAACTGCCACCAGTGACCGAGAAATGCGCGTGACAGTTGCAAATCTCAGACAACCGTCTACAACTGCGTCGTACAGATGCCGGGTTTGACACCTTAAGCTAGTGACAGGTGAAAAAAATGGTAGACCAAAAGTCTGCTCTATGTCCAGCGAAACGAATTTCTCACACCCCAGGCCCAGAAATCTGGTAGGGCCGCGCTCTGACCGGGGAAACTGCAGACGTATGTCTGGCGAGAACCGTATATTCACAGCTATCTGCGCGACTGACATCTGATGCAATAAGGTTACTAGTCAGTATGAGAAAGAAAAACGATGATGGGAAAGAAATATATTTTTCGCAACGAGTGATGCAAAAAATACAGGAAAAACAAGTACGGAAAGATAATAAATAAAAGGATGCGGGTGAGAGAATAGGAAGAAGATGTAGGCAATTTAATGATCAAAACCCACGTGACAATGTCCCAACACAAGAAGACCCAATGACAAACTGTGTCACTGTAGTGATCTTCTGTGTTCTCACACAAGAGACCTAATGACACATGAATGTCACTGTACCGGTCCCTGTGTCTAGACACATGATCCTAGGCAAAGGCCGGATAAGAGCGTTGGGTCTTCACAGCATTATTCGTGCTGGGTTCTGGTGAGAACGGTAATTTTTTTTTTCCTCGCATGAGGTCGCATATTTTTTCCTCGCATGAGATCGCATTGTCCCCGCCCAAACCCGGCTCTGGCCAAGACCACATGTCCCAACACAAGAAGACCCAATGACAAAATGTGTCACTGTAGTGATCTTCTGTGTTCTCACACAAAAGACCTAATGACACATGAATGTCACTGTACCGGTCCCTGTGTCTAGACACATGATCCTAGCCAAAGGCCGGATAAGAGCGTTGGGTCTTCACAGCATTATTCGTGCTGGGTTCTGGTGAGAACGGTAATTTTTTTTTTTCCCATGAGATCGCATATTTTTTCCTCGCATGAGGTCGCATTGGCACCCACCCCAAACCCGGCTCTGGTCAAGACCACATGTCCCAACACAAGAAGACCCAATGACAAACTGTGTCACTGTAGTGATCTTCTGTGTTCTCACACAGAGACCTAATGACACATGAATGTCACTGTATTGGTCCCTGTGTCTAGACACATGATCTTAGCAAAAGGCCGGATAAGAGCGTTGGGTCTTCACAGCATTATTCGTGCTGGGTTCTGGTGAAAATGGTTTTTTTTTTCCCTCGCTTGAGGTCGCATATTTTTCCTCGCATGAGGTCGCATTGGCACCCGCCCCAAACCCGGCCCTGGTCAAGACTACATGTCCCAACACAAGAAGACCCAACGACAAACTGTGTCACTGTAGTGATCCTCTGTGTTCTCACACAAGGGACGTAATGACACATGAATGTCACTGTACCGGTCCCTGTGTCTAGACACTTTTTTTTTTCCTCGCATGAGGTCGCATATTTTTTCCTCGCATGAGGTCGCATTGTCCCCGCCCCAAATCCGGCTCTGGTCAAGACCACATGTCCCAACACAAGAAGACCCAATGACAAAATGTGTCACCTAGTGATCTTCTGTGTTCTCACACAAAGGACCTAATGACACATGAATGTCACTGTACCGGTCCCTGTGTCTAGACACATGATCCTAGCCAAAGGCTAGATATTAGGGGTTGGGTCTTCTTTTTTTTTTTAAATTTCCTCGCATGAGGTTGCATATTTTTTCCTCGCATGAGGTTGCATTGGTCCCCGCCCAAAACCCGGCTCTGGTCAAAACCACATGTCCCAACACAAGAAGACCCAATGACACCATGTGTCATTGTAGTGGTCTTCTGTGTTCTTACACAGAGGGCCTCATGACATAAATGTCACTACTGGTCCCTGCGTCTAGACACATGATCCTAGCCAAAAGCCGGATATTAGGCCGTTGGGTCTTCACAGCATTATTTGTGCTGGGTTCTGGTGAGAACGGTAATTTTTTTAATTTTTTTTTTTAATTTAATTTTTTTTTTCCCTCGCTTGAGGTCGCATATTTTTTCCTCGCATGAGGTCGCATTAGTACCTGCCCAAACCCGGCCCTGGTCAAGACCACATGTCCCAACACAAGAAGATCCAATGACAAACTGTGTCACTGTAGTGATCTTCTGTGTTCTCACACAAGAGACCTAATGACCCATGAATGTCACTGTACCGGTCCCTGTGTCTAGACACATGATTCTAGCCAAAGGCCAGATAAGAGCGGTAGGTCTTCACAGCATTATTCGTGCTGGATTCTGGTGAGAACGGTAATTTTTTTTTTTTTCCTCGCATGAGGTCGCATATTTTTTCCTCGCATGAGGTCGCATTGTCCCCGCCCAAACCCGGCTCTGGCCAAGACCACATGTCCCAACACAAGAAGACCCAATGACAAAAATTGTCATTGTAGTGGTCTTCTGTGTTCTTACACAGAGGGCCTCATGACATAAATGTCACTACTGGTCCCTGCGTCTAGACACATGATCCTAGCCAAAAGGCGGATATTAGGCCGTTGGGTCTTCACAGCATTATTTGTGCTGGGTTCTGGTGAGAACGGTAATTTTTTTTTCCTCGCATGAGGTCGCATATTTTTTCCTCGCATGAGGTCGCATTGTTCCCGCCCAAACCCGGCTCTGGCCAAGACCACATGTCCCAACACAAGAAGACCCAATGACAAAATGTGTCACTGTAGTGATCTTCTGTGTTCTCACACAAAGGACCTAATGACACATGAATGTCACTGTACCGGTCCCTGTGTCTAGACACATGATCCTAGCCAAAGGCCGGATAAGAGCGTTGGGTCTTCACAGCATTATTCGTGCTGGGTTCTGGTGAGAACGGTAATTATTTTTTTTCCTCCCATGAGGTCGCATATTTTTTCCTCGCATGAGGTCGCATTGGCACCCACCCCAAACCCGGCTCTGGTCAAGACCACATGTCCCAACACAAGAAGACCCAATGACAAACTGTGTCACTGTAGTGATCTTCTGTGTTCTCACACAAGAGACCTAATGACACATGAATGTCACTATACCGGTCCCTGTGTCTAGACACATGATCTTAGCCAAAGGCCGGATAAGAGCGTTGGGTCTTCACAGCATTATTCGTGCTGGGTTCTTGTGAGAACAGTAATTTTTTTTTTTTTTTTTCTTGCTTGAGGTCGCATATTTTTTCCTCGCATGAGGTCGCATTGGCACCCGCCCCAAACCCGGCCCTGGTCAAGACTACATGTCCCAACACAAGAAGACCCAACGACAAACTGTGTCACTGTAGTGATCCTCTGTGTTCTCACACAAGGGACGTAATGACACATGAATGTCACTGTACCGGTCCCTGTGTCTAGACACTTTTTTTTTTCCTCGCATGAGGTCGCATATTTTTTCCTCGCATGAGGTCGCATTGTCCCCGCCCCAAATCCGGCTCTGGTCAAGACCACATGTCCCAACACAAGAAGACCCAATGACAAAATGTGTCACCTAGTGATCTTCTGTGTTCTCACACAAAGGACCTAATGACACATGAATGTCACTGTACCGGTCCCTGTGTCTAGACACATGATCCTAGCCAAAGGCTAGATATTAGGGGTTGGGTCTTTTTTTTTTTTTTTAAATTTCCTCGCATGAGGTTGCATATTTTTTCCTCGCATGAGGTTGCATTGGTCCCCGCCCAAAACCCGGCTCTGGTCAAAACCACATGTCCCAACACAAGAAGACCCAATGACACCATGTGTCATTGTAGTGGTCTTCTGTGTTCTTACACAGAGGGCCTCATGACATAAATGTCACTACTGGTCCCTGCGTCTAGACACATGATCCTAGCCAAAAGCCGGATATTAGGCCGTTGGGTCTTCACAGCATTATTTGTGCTGGGTTCTGGTGAGAACGGTAATTTTTTTAATTTTTTTTTTAATTTAATTTTTTTTTTCCCTCGCTTGAGGTCGCATATTTTTTCCTCGCATGAGGTCGCATTAGTACCCGCCCAAACCCGGCCCTGGTCAAGACCACATGTCCCAACACAAGAAGATCCAATGACAAACTGTGTCACTGTAGTGATCTTCTGTGTTCTCACACAAGAGACCTAATGACCCATGAATGTCACTGTACCGGTCCCTGTGTCTAGACACATGATTCTAGCCAAAGGCCGGATAAGAGCGTTGGGTCTTCACAGCATTATTCGTGCTGGATTCTGGTGAGAACGGTAATTTTTTTTTTCCTCGCATGAGGTCGCATATTTTTTCCTCGCATGAGGTCGCATTGTCCCCGCCCAAACCCGGCTCTGGCCAAGACCACATGTCCCAAAAAAAGAAGACCCAACGACAAAAATTGTCATTGTAGTGGTCTTCTGTGTTCTTACACAGATGGCCTCATGACATAAATGTCACTACTGGTCCCTGCGTCTAGACACATGATCCTAGCCAAAAGGCGGATATTAGGCCGTTGGGTCTTCACAGCATTATTTGTGCTGGGTTCTGGTGAGAACGGTAATTTTTTTTTTCCTCGCATGAGGTCGCATATTTTTTCCTCGCATGAGGTCGCATTGTCCCCGCCCAAACCCGGCTCTGGCCAAGACCACATGTCCCAACACAAGAAGACCCAATGACAAAATGTGTCACTGTAGTGATCTTCTGTGTTCTCACACAAAGGACCTAATGACACATGAATGTCACTGTACCGGTCCCTGTGTCTAGACACATGATCCTAGCCAAAGGCCGGATAAGAGCGTTGGGTCTTCACAGCATTATTCGTGCTGGGTTCTGGTGAGAACGGTAATTTTTTTTTTTTCCTCCCATGAGGTCGCATATTTTTTCCTCGCATGAGGTCGCATTGGCACCCACCCCAAACCCGGCTCTGGTCAAGACCACATGTCCCAACACAAGAAGACCCAATGACAAACTGTGTCACTGTAGTGATCTTCTGTGTTCTCACACAAGAGACCTAATGACACATGAATGTCACTGTACCGGTCCCTGTGTCTAGACACATGATCTTAGCCAAAGGCCGGATAAGAGCGTTGGGTCTTCACAGCATTATTCGTGCTGGGTTCTTGTGAGAACGGTAATTTTTTTTTTTCCCTCGCTTGAGGTCGCATATTTTTTCCTCGCATGAGGTCGCATTGGCACCCGCCCCAAACCCGGCCCTGGTCAAGACCACATGTCCCAACACAAGAAGACACAACGACAAACTGTGTCACTGTAGTGATCTTCTGTGTTCTCACACAGAGACCTAATGACACATGAATGTCACTGTATTGGTCCCTGTGTCTAGACACATGATCTTAGCAAAAGGCCGGATAAGAGCGTTGGGTCTTAACAGCATTATTCGTGCTGGGTTCTGGTGAAAACGGTTTTTTTTTTCCCCCTCGCTTGAGGTCGCATATTTTTTCCTCGCATGAGGTCGCATTGGCACCCGCCCCAAACCCGGCCCTGGTCAAGACTACATGTCCCAACACAAGAAGACCCAACGACAAACTGTGTCACTGTAGTGATCCTCTGTGTTCTCACACAAGGGACGTAATGACACATGAATGTCACTGTACCGGTCCTGTGTCTAGACACTTTTTTTTCCTCGCATGAGGTCGCATATTTTTTCCTCGCATGAGGTCGCATTGTCCCCGCCCCAAATCCGGCTCTGGCCAAGACCACATGTCCCAACACAAGAAGACCCAATGACAAAATGTGTCACCTAGTGATCTTCTGTGTTCTCACACAAAGGACCTAATGACACATGAATGTCACTGTACCGGTCCCTGTGTCTAGACACATGATCCTAGCCAAAGGCTAGATATTAGGGGTTGGGTCTTCTTTTTTTTTTTTTAAATTTCCTCGCATGAGGTTGCATATTTTTTCCTTGCATGAGGTTGCATTGGTCCCCGCCCAAAAACAGGCTCTGGTCAAAACCACATGTCCCAACACAAGAAGACCCAATGACACCATGTGTCATTGTAGTGGTCTTCTGTGTTCTTACACAGAGGGCCTCATGACATAAATGTCACTACTGGTCCCTGCGTCTAGACACATGATCCTAGCCAAAAGCCGGATATTAGGCCGTTGGGTCTTCACAGCATTATTTGTGCTGGGTTCTGGTGAGAACGGTAATTGTTTTAATTTTTTTTTTAATTTAATTTTTTTTTCCCTCGCTTGAGGTCGCATATTTTTTCCTCGCATGAGGTCGCATTAGTACCCGCCCAAACCCGGCCCTGGTCAAGACCACATGTCCCAACACAAGAAGACCCAATGACAGAAATTGTCATTGTAGTGGTCTTCTGTGTTCTTACACAGAAGGCCTCATGACATAAATGTCACTACTGGTCCCTGCGTCTAGACACATGATCCTAGCCAAAAGGCGGATATTAGGCCGTTGGGTCTTCACAGCATTATTTGTGCTGGGTTCTGGTGAGAACGGTAATTTATTTTTTCCTCGCATGAGGTCGCATATTTTTTCCTCGCATGAGGTCGCATTGTCCCCGCCCAAACCCGGCTCTGGCCAAGACCACATGTCCCAACACAAGAAGACCCAATGACAAAATGTGTCACTGTAGTGATCTTCTGTGTTCTCACACAAAGGACCTAATGACACATGAATGTCACTGTACCGGTCCCTGTGTCTAGACACATGATCCTAGCCAAAGGCCGGATAAGAGCGTTGGGTCTTCACAGCATTATTCGTGCTGGGTTCTGGTGAGAACGGTAATTTTTTTTTTCCTCCCATGAGGTCGCATATTTTTTCCTCGCATGAGGTCGCATTGGCACCCACCCCAAACCCGGCTCTGGTCAAGACCACATGTCCCAACACAAGAAGACCCAATGACAAACTGTGTCACTGTAGTGATCTTCTGTGTTCTCACACAAGAGACCTAATGACACATGAATGTCACTGTACCGGTCTCTGTGTCTAGACACATGATCTTAGCAAAAGGCCGGATAAGAGCGTTGGGTCTTAACAGCATTATTCGTGCTGGGTTCTGGTGAAAACGGTTTTTTTTCCCCCTCGCTTGAGGTCGCATATTTTTTCCTCGCATGAGGTCGCATTGGCACCCGCCCCAAACCCGGCCCTGGTCAAGACTACATGTCCCAACACAAGAAGACCCAACGACAAACTGTGTCACTGTAGTGATCCTCTGTGTTCTCACACAAGGGACGTAATGACACATGAATGTCACTGTACCGGTCCTGTGTCTAGACACTTTTTTTTTCCTCGCATGAGGTCGCATATTTTTTCCTCGCATGAGGTCGCATTGTCCCCGCCCCAAATCCGGCTCTGGTCAAGACCACATGTCCCAACACAGGAAGACCCAATGACAAAATGTGTCACCTAGTGATCTTCTGTGTTCTCACACAAAGGACCTAATGACACATGAATGTCACTGTACCGGTCCCTGTGTCTAGACACATGATCCTAGCCAAAGGCTAGATATTAGGGGTTGGGTCTTCTTTTTTTTTTTTAAATTTCCTCGCATGAGGTTGCATATTTTTTCCTCGCATGAGGTTGCATTGGTCCCCGCCCAAAACCCGGCTCTGGTCAAAACCACATGTCCCAACACAAGAAGACCCAATGACACCATGTGTCATTGTAGTGGTCTTCTGTGTTCTTACACAGAGGGCCTCATGACATAAATGTCACTACTGGTCCCTGCGTCTAGACACATGATCCTAGCCAAAAGCCGGATATTAGGCCGTTGGGTCTTCACAGCATTATTTGTGCTGGGTTCTGGTGAAAACGGTAATTTTTTTAATTTTTTTTTTAATTTAATTTTTTTTCCCTCGCTTGAGGTCGCATATTTTTTCCTCGCATGAGGTCGCATTAGTACCCGCCCAAACCCGGCCCTGGTCAAGACCACATGTCCCAACACAAGAAGATCCAATGACAAACTGTGTCACTGTAGTGATCTTCTGTGTTCTCACACAAGAGACCTAATGATCCATGAATGTCACTGTACCGGTCCCTGTGTCTAGACACATGATTCTAGCCAAAGGCCGGATAAGAGCGTTGGGTCTTCACAGCATTATTCGTGCTGGATTCTGGTGAGAACGGTAATTTTTTTTTTTTCCTCGCATGAGGTCGCATATTTTTTCCTCGCATGAGGTCGCATTGTCCCCGCCCAAACCCGGCTCTGGCCAAGACCACATGTCCCAACACAAGAAGACCCAATGACAAAAATTGTCATTGTAGTGGTCTTCTGTGTTCTTACACAGAGGGCCTCATGACATAAATGTCACTACTGGTCCCTGCGTCTAGACACATGATCCTAGCCAAAAGGCGGATATTAGGCCGTTGGGTCTTCACAGCATTATTTGTGCTGGGTTCTGGTGAGAACGGTAATTTTTTTTCCTCGCATGAGGTCGCATATTTTTTCCTCGCATGAGGTCGCATTGTCCCCGCCCAAACCCGGCTCTGGCCAAGACCACATGTCCCAACACAAGAAGACCCAATGACAAAATGTGTCACTGTAGTGATCTTCTGTGTTCTCACACAAAGGACCTAATAACACATGAATGTCACTGTACCGGTCCCTGTGTCTAGACACATGATCCTAGCCAAAGGCCGGATAAGAGCGTTGGGTCTTCACAGCATTATTCGTGCTGGGTTCTGGTGAGAACGGTAATTTTTTTTTTCCTCCCATGAGGTCGCATATTTTTTCCTCGCATGAGGTCGCATTGGCACCCACCCCAAACCCGGCTCTGGTCAAGACCACATGTCCCAACACAAGAAGACCCAATGACAAACTGTGTCACTGTAGTGATCTTCTGTGTTCTCACACAAGAGACCTAATGACACATGAATGTCACTATACCGGTCCCTGTGTCTAGACACATGATCTTAGCCAAAGGCCGGATAAGAGCGTTGGGTCTTCACAGCATTATTCGTGCTTGGTTCTGGTGAAAACGGTTTTTTTTTCCCCTCGCTTGAGGTCGCATATTTTTTCCTCGCATGAGGTCGCATTGGCACCCGCCCCAAACCCGGCCCTGGTCAAGACTACATGTCCCAACACAAGAAGACCCAACGACAAACTGTGTCACTGTAGTGATCTTCTGTGTTCTCACACAAGGGACGTAATGACACATGAATGTCACTGTACCGGTCCCTGTGTCTAGACACTTTTTTTTTTCCTCGCATGAGGTCGCATATTTTTTCCTCGCATGAGGTCGCATTGTCCCCGCCCCAAATCCGGCTCTGGTCAAGACCACATGGAAAACCACAGAATGGAAGAGACAACATATAGAGGAGAACTGTGAAGAAGAAGAATGTTTCGAAGAGCTAAAGAATATCCTAAAGGAGTGTCCCGGACATGTCTCCCCTGATCTGCAGAGGTGGTCTAACAATGACCAAACTTAGATTATAAAAATGAGGATCTTCAAAGGTATCAACCTTCGCTCAAGATTACTCTTGTTGACAGCGATACAAATAAAAGAACGTTGTTTCTATTTCAGGTAACCTCACAGAAATTTTAAGAAAGCAAGCATAACGATTGAAATCATCAAAGCTGTCATGAACTATATATCTTCCCGCCCCTTCTGTGAGAATAAAGAAATTTGCTCGTATTTTCTAAGCACTGAACTGAAATGATTCATTGAAATATTACTGTAACAGCTCTGTATGGTTATGTGTTTAAAATACTTGAGTCATACGCGTACAGTTCACTCAATAATGATTAAATCAACTATCAATTTGTATTTAGAGATAACAAATTTAATCAATTATACTTAACAAAGTCAAAATTGCGTTGTTTGTGTTCAAATGAAACACGAGGTTTTCATCACTGGTAGTGTTTTAAAGTGGCTATCGTTTAAAAAACAGTTCTTTTGCTGGGCCTGACTGTTATACTTAGCCAGGTGTTGACGATAATGTGTTGTTAGTATTGGGTTCCGTCACTGTTGGTTCCCAAGGGTGTTGTTGACTGTTCCATCAATTGTCAAATTCTGTGAAGTAGCACGTCCCTGGCGGTTAACCTGTGGATAACTACTTCAATTATCAAGGCAGGCATCTTCAAGACCTGTCTGATGTAGACATCTAGCGTAGACTGCTGGCAACTTGAATTACACACTTGTACCGCAAACTGAGATAAAACCAATGTTTTTTCCATGTATATATTCTCCTGACATGAGAATCAGGCTCCTTCTGCTTCCATTCCACCATTTCATCTCCCTCAGAAACTTTACCCTCCCTTAGCATTAATGGTAAACTCATTGAGTCGGATGAAAGAGCGGCATTTAGACAGCGTAAAACGACACTTGCATTATTTAAACAAGTTTGAATAAACACATAAACTTATTAGATTGTTAATAAAATAAACATGTACACCATGATGTCATCATTATCCACTCTGTGCTTCACACGGAGCCTGGGGCTACTTCTGCTTTTGGGTTCCTTAAATGGAAACCCTTACGAAGCAGTCACCAGCTCTAACAGTGGTGGCTCGTGAATTCAGTCATTGTATATGCTGAGATATCTAGCCTCGTATAAACCTGTACAACTGCAAGCAATTTACACATGTTCAGTGCAAAAATATAAAATGTAAATTTTACAATTTACCCCGATTATGGGGAATACATTTACAGGATTCTTGCACACAAAAAAACGTCTCAATAGTGTCGGGCCACATGTTTTAAGAAGACGTCTTACAGGTGGTCGAGGTATAACTTTAATTATAATCCCAATGTTATTATGTATGTAGGTTCCCAGGACTCGGGGTTTCCAGTACTTTGGTCGAGTTTTCTTTCTATCTAATATTATATGATTCTCTAATACATGATTCTCTTCGTATGTCGGAATCCTGTTTCTTTTCTTTATCCTGGCTGTCTGAAATGTCTTCTCGACATTATGGAAATGCAGTGGAGTAGTCTTAAAATGTTGCAGATTACAAGCTACATCTTCGCTCATACACC
This sequence comes from Oreohelix idahoensis, assembly GCA_024509875.1. Classification (NCBI taxonomy): domain Eukaryota; kingdom Metazoa; phylum Mollusca; class Gastropoda; order Stylommatophora; family Oreohelicidae; genus Oreohelix; species Oreohelix idahoensis. The sequence goes on from JAMPIV010013188.1 coordinate 663,653, forward strand.
CAAGTGGTTTCATTGGAATTGAAAAAAAACTCCAATCAGAAGTAGTTTATTCCATGCCAGTCCACGAATTAATGTCTGATATCTGTTAGGATCTTTTTTCCTGTACTACTCTCATCCGTAGAACATTTTGCATGACACACAAGATATTTTCTTTACATCTCATTTACAAATTCATCTGTCTGTCTTTCATGACCATATATAAGGTCTTGCTTCTTCCGTTTCGTCTGCCAAGTTTACGAACTCACTAATTAACAGATCTTACATTATAATTTCCTCCAAAGTATTATTTCCTTGTAACAGTTTGTCACAGCAAAATCCATCTGCGGGAAGTATTACATCACTGCCTGTGTCTTAATCTTCAGCAAGATGGTTATTTCCTACATCCCTGTGAGATTTGCTGTGTATTTTATCATGTGATGTTTGCAAGCTCGCACCTAATCATGCGGTAACCTGGTAGCGTGTATCTTCCCATGCAAAAAGTCGGCGGTAACAACAGGAGTGTCGCTCAGTGTAGAATTTTACTTCGTATGGAGTTAGAGATAAGCAAAATTCAGTATGGTAAGTTCACTCATTCGCTACACGTCACCGATTACAGAAAAGAAAATAGTCAGGAGAGAGGGGTAGGTGAGAGGTATAACATGATGTGGTAAGAAAACCTCGAATGATGAAAGCAAAACAACGATAAGGAGCAGGTCCAACAAAACAAAAGGAAGGGCACAGGAGAGAAAATGAAGTTCACAGAAACATGTAACAATCGAAGATTTGACTTGTCACAAGGAGTACAACGTGACAACACCAGGTTCTAGCACGAGCACTGAATCCACGAACAGTTGACCAAAAAATAATTAAATAAATAAAAATTTAGCAAAGCAATAAAAGTAAAAATTAGTATGGAGTCATCACAAATAAATGATACGCTAAAAACGCCAGACCTATCGGGATTTTCCCTTTTGAGCCACAGTAACTAACAGGAAGTGAAATGTAGATAGTGTATGAGAAAAAGTCAAAGGGCTCTTTAAACACGTGGAGGAGGAGGGGGGATAGATTAACAAAACATATTAGCGACATACAAAGGTGCATGGAAGAAGAAACACTGGTTCAAATAAATGGAAAACTTAACGCTAAATAAGCAAGTAAAAATACAGAATAAAACAGAAATATCAACGCAAAGAAACCAACAGCAACAAATACAACAAAGAAAATACAGTTTAAAAAAATGTAATACAATAATAGAAAGGCCTTGTGCGATAGAAACATTCAAATCAGAAAATGAAGCAGAGTAATTGCTCTCTGCAATAACAGGGAGTGACGAAAGCCGATACAAAACCTCAGGAAATAAAAATGTAAGGATATGAAAATCAGATACAAAACCACACACACACACACGCGCACACAAAAGAACAATGAAAAAAATCCGGGAAGGAAATTTGGACTGTTGTGCTTGATTCCGTAACACAATAACAAAACAATGTGCCAATATTTCTGCTTTTTCTTCTTTTTCGTTGACTACTGACATCAGCTATCGACAATATCCTTTAACTCCCCAAGGACCATAGCTCTTCGACAAACTCATGTCCATTCCTCCTGTCGTGCTCCATCAGCTCAAGTTATTTCCATGTTCTCTTTGTCATTTTCATTTACATTTTCATTTCATTTTCATTCTCTTCTCTGTTTTTTTTTTTTTTTTTTTTTTGCCTTACTCTGCCTCTTTTACCCTGGGAATTACGAAGCAAGGAGTACCCTGTAATGCTTTCAACACATTTCCTCAGTGTGTAATATCCATGAGCAGCGACTACTTCTCATCTGTTTTTCCAATAGCACTTGTCTGGTTCTTGTCATCAGTTCCATAGTTGGCGATCTTGTCACATCATTTCAATCATTCTTTTTTTTTTTTCTGATATAACCACGTATATTTTTCTCACAATGTTAGCGACCTGTCTCTGCCTTCTCTGATCGCCAGGTTCTCTCTCAAACGGGGTTGATGACGATCATGATGTCTGTGGTGGGTTTTGATGTTAAGAAGGTTGGTGTATGGTAAAGTTGTACTTGAGTGAGGTCAATCTGTGAAGGTCCCTGATGTCTACAATTGATATCTGTGTTTCAGAGAACCTTGCTGAAACCACCTACGATCTCACTCAAAGTTATATTTTGGCCTAGAATGATTGAGAGCTATGTTTAGTGTCTAGGGTAATGTAAGCGTGATGTTAAAGAACCTCAATACAAAAACATACACATACATATATTAAGTACTATGATAGACTCAACTAACTCCAGTTGTTAAATTTTGTATTTAAGAATTTCTTTTGTTAATCTTTATTGGTCCTGAGCCTAAATTTGTTTTGGTCAGGACTACCTCTCAATGAGAATCATATTAGATAGATAGATATATTTACATATATATATATATATATATATATATATATATATATATATATATATATATATATATATATATATATATATTTACATAAAAAGGACAATATGTCCAAAATACATTGTCAAAAATTTTCAATTGGTGTTAATTAATCTATTTTAACTAACTGGTACTTGGAGGCAGGTTGGGGATTTTAATCATCCCAAAGTTCTCTTGTTTCACCTATGATTGTTTATTTTATTCTTTGGGATGAAAGTTTATTTCTACACAGGAGATCTTTCACAGTCACTTATAAGTGGTCCCAGGCCAGATATTAAGACTTATCTGGACCCTGGAATCACAGCAGTTGTAGTTGGTTTGGCCAAACACCCCAGTCTCCTCTGGTCTTGGATGTCTTTACTATAAGCAGATACCAGAGACTCTTCGAAATCGTGCAGAAATTCTCGATCAGCTATTACCAGCACCAGACAAGTGCCAGCAGAAACCCCTGTAAATGAAAGTTATGTTTCTGTCTTAACATCAAACTAGTTCCTCCCAATTTACAGGTAATAATACATTTAACACAAAAGAACTTGGTCAGCTCTCTCTGACCAACCTAGCTTCTCCACTCTAGTTTGTTGGAACAAATTGTACCAGTTTTCTTTTCTTTTCCCTAATGGCTGCTACGCCTCTGTCATTCCAGCAGTAATCTTTTCCGTGCAATAAGATAGGTGTAATGCTCCTGTATGACCATCATATATAGTCCTGTAGTTCTAAACTTCTTGGATAGTCCATTATATGATGGATCAACATCTAGGCCATGCCTAAGTCTGCCATGGAACCACCTAATTACAATCTTTTTACATGGCCTTTTCTTACACTCAACACTTTTTTAATTAAAAAGTTAATAAAATCAATCTTACCACATATTCAAGGAAATATAAACAAGTACGATGACTAGGCAATAGAATATGGCACACTTTCAGCACTGCCCCTGTCCAGACTTCTTTCTGTTATAAGTATTTTAAAAAAATCACAAGTCTGCTCATCGCTGCTTGCTCCTCAGAATATTTTGAAAAAATGGCAGCGAGCAGCCTACTTTTCCTATAATGTAAAAGGCTTTGGCCAGTGGGACCAAGCACCTCTTTATTTTGAATGAACTTTAAAAAAAAAATCTCAATCCACTATGCGTTACTACTACCAACTATATTTGTATTTTTAGGTCAGCCAATAATATTTCGCCTTGCTTTAAATACTATCCAATCCAATTCCCCGTACCTTCTTTCCCCAAAGTTGTTTTTCAAAAATATGCCATACAAAAAATAAGCAGGCATGACTTTCCCTGACAGTCTGTCGGATCCTCTATAGTATTATGGCTATAATTTGGTCATTTAGTGGACTATTTGTGTAACTGATAACATATTCTTGCTCAGAAAGTTCCAAGGCACCCGAATATATAATTTTTATGGCCCTAGGTATCTTGGTTCAGAATTCCATATTTTTTGCCTATGTTAGTTGTTTATTTCTAGAGACTACCACCTGTTCACTTCTTTTCCATGTACTTTCAACCTATTTACGAGAATCATCCGTATTACGTTAGAATTACGTCATTCTCAATAAGAGCTAAGCCTGTTTTCGTGACCCAATGGTCTACATGTTCTAACTTTTACATCGTATTTTGAAAATCTCTCAAGGCAAGTCTTGCCACGGCGTTGCTATTGGCTTTTAGTTTGAAATCAACGCGCGACGAGTTAGTATTGGGCCATCTATCCTCCTCTCTCCCCCTTTTGCTATATATATTCTGTCTCCTAGGCAAATATTTGTTTGAACTTGGAAAAAGTGTTACGTTTTATCTCAAGGTCACTTAGGATCATTGAGTACCTTTTATTCGGCCATAAGGCGTTATCAAAACTAATACACTGGCGGCGTGGGTGAAGACGCCAATTATCTACCAACTTTTTAGTTCTATCTTATTTTAGACTTTATGCACTTTAATGTTATATTCTAATTTAGATATTGTATTTAGAATATCGTCACAATGTCAAGCTGTTCCTCTCGAAGAGCCAATATTCTTGAAGGACCCTTTCTTCTGTCTGCTTGTCGTCAACACTTGGACACAAGTTTGCCTAACCGATTTGTTATATTTTGAGCAGACGGCATTTGAGTCCACAGTAACCTGTTCTAAATCTGAACATTATCACTTGATCTCGTTTTGGCATGAAGTCGTATGCTTCTATTAATATCTGGCTCTAGCTGTTCTCTGCGCCATATTTATCTGATGCTATTTTTTATTATTGCTATTATCTCAAGCAAGTGTTTTCCTGACCCACGTTTGATTGTTACTTCTTCTTTCTGGTGCCAACATTTTGAATAATACAACAACATTTTGTTTTCATCTTGAATTGTAAAAGTGGATTTGATTACCGATTACTGCTGAGAAACCTGTTTCACGCAGGTAAAATGCGACAGGAGGGAGATAAATCGTACACGGCTTGACAGCAGAAGCTCAAGGTAATTCCTCCTCACAGAGCCCAAAACTGTCTCTAGGGGCCGTTCAAAAATTACGCAACGCAAAAAAAGAGGGAGGAGGGTTGCCGAAATCTTATGATTTTTTGGTGGTGTTGGTGGGGGGGGGGGAGAAGAGAGGGAGAGGAGGGAGTGTCTATAATGTTGAGGGTTTTTGTTACGCACATGTTACGGGGGGGGGGAGATGACAATGTCAAAAATTGCGTTATGTAATTTGTGAACGGCCCCCTATCAGTTTTACTGCTGACCCTGTTTTTTTTTCCTCATTTAAAATCGTGACATGGAAGGAAACCTTGTCCTTAAGAATCTGACGAACGATTATAATTATTTAGTTTATAAATATACTACATTATGAAGCTAGCGATTTTGATGTGAAAAGCTAACTGCTCCAGTTGTATTATTGACATTCTTCTGGAAAATATGTTTTAAACTACGATTTAATTGGTGATAGATTGTCTGCAACATATATTTAAAATCCATGTAACCTGAATTTCAGTTTCTTCCAGAAATCGCTTCACCTAAGGATTTCTGTCATTTTTTCTTGCAATCTTTTCATGTAATACAGTATGTTATACAAGCAAGTAATACTAGAACAAAGGAACAAAGAAATAAATAAATATGTTACGTCCATTTGTCAGGGACATACGAAAAATCAGAAAGAAAATAAAAAAAGAACTAATTTAAAAAAAAATAGAAAAAATTGAAAGGGAACTACCCGTTCATTAACCTAAACGTTTTCGTTGTTGTGTATACGCGAGAGGGCTTCTAGGTCATTGAGAGTAGACTATGTACAGAGGAGAAAAACTAAATACGGGTAAAATAATTATATTAAAATTATAAAATATTTTTTTTAATAACAAAACAACAAAAACATTTTTTTTTACACTTTTTTTTAAATGTTGGTTTCAGTGATGTAGTTATCTGCTTGTGGCGAAGCACGTACTTTCAGCCTAGACCGAGGTCCCTCACATATATCAGAGTGCAATAGCCAGTAAAAATTAAATGAACTCTGTCAACTAAAGTGCAGTTTTGAATACTACCAAGCCCTGAAAAGGCTTGCTACCAATTCATCATCAACATTTTCCTGTGCGCTTCTGTTTTTTTTTTTTTTTGGTTTTTATGTTGGAACACCAGAGCTGGTCCCCATGCCTGAAGTCTGCACGTAGCATTCACACACTCCTGCAGCAGTGATTTCTGTCATAATTTAGTTGTCAATGATCAGGTTACCATCCCCATGCAAAAACTCATAGTTGTCGCCATGAACTACATGCGGGAAGAACCACTACTGTCGTGAAACGAAGTGTAACCCACTACTTTGTTAAACACTATGTCGAGATACAGATTTGCTTCAACCAATCAACTTGCACCGTTCACCAGTCTCTGAGACAGAATAAATTATACTGTTCACGCAGTTCACGCAAGATGGCGGCTAAAAACTGAATAAAATTAGGCTGTATGAGCAAAAAACGAAACCGGAGGAAACCAATCATTTTGCTCCGCCAGGAACCAACCGAAAGCCTTTCTTAAGCAGTTACCTGCCTATATAATAGGGCGGAATTTTATGCTAAACACGCAATCCCGAACTTGACGCCAGAGATACTGACTGAAGAGGAAGAAGCTGTCACCTTGATTGATTGTTTACCTGAGGGCATCGACCTGCAACCTACTTCACTAGTCGAGTCAAACTGGCCGTTTTTTAAATCTTGGAGGGTAATTATAAATTTACGATAACCTTTAGGAAAATAGACCTTCAGCAGGCATATAATGTTGGTATTTGTTGTGTGTCATTATACTACCTACACCTGTATATATTTAATATATTTTGGGTTCCCTATGAATGTATATGATTGAATAGACGAAGACTAATAGGACTCATAACTCAATCTATTGTCTCCTATATTCAGTCTATTGTCTCTGATATTCCAAACTGCAAATATAACCATAACAGTCCTTGTTAGGACTCAATCTATTGTCTCAGATAAGACCAACTGAAATATAACCATAACAGTCCTTGTTAGGACTCAATCTATTGTCTCAGATAAGACCAACTGCAATATAACCAAAACAGTCCTTGTCAGGACTCAATCTATTGTCGCATCTAACTCCAATCTATTGTCTCCTATAACTCCCACCTGATATATCACCAAACAGTCCTCGTCTCATATACTCCTATCATAAGAACATAACAATATTGTTAGGATATATGTTACCAGCTAGTATAGCACTTGACAGAGAGGACGTGGTATAGTATAGGGGGAAGGACATTGTTGTATCACACCTAGGTGTACATATTATTGGATTTATTCATGTATTGATTTATATTATGGGATGTATTCATGTATTAAATGTATTCATGTATTGAATCTATATTATTGAATGTATCCATGTATTAGTTTATCAGAAAGAATGCTTTGCAAGTAGACACATGTCTTGTCTCGCTATTGCTAAATCATACTGAGCCATGTTGTCATTCATCCTACATGCATACATCTGAGACACGCTCATTTCACTCACACTAGAAATAGGTGGGCTTGAGGACAGAAATTAGCCCCTATTTTTGCTTTGTTACAGGTTTACTTGTGTCCTAAAAACCTGAGGTCGTATGTTCGAGTCAATCCCGCTGCCTGGAACTTCGCAGGAGCATAGAGATTGTACAGAAGCTACATTTTAGTCCCCCTCAGTCTTGGGTGGGCTAAAGTAACGAGCCTCAGCAGGAGTGGTGTGAACCAAACTAAGGAGAACAGAACGTTTTAAGAGATGAGTACTCATTCGTACCATTTCTGTCAGCATTGTGAGCATAGAAACTGTCAGTGATGAGAAAGTGACTTAACATAGCAAGAGACAAAATTAATAGCATAGCTGAGAAGTGTTATATCCTTAATTAACAGCACAGCTGATCCATGTACTATAATTAAATAACAGCACAGCTGATATAATTTTTTTGTTCCTATAATTGGAAAACTTGTTGTAAAATATTTATATATTTTTTTATAAAAATAAACATTTGTAAATCATATGTAAACTTACAAATCCATTACCTTCCATTTTTCAACATTCACCCTTCAGCACAAGAGTAGATAGTGTATATACTAAATAAATACTTAGGAAATTGTATTTGAAGACTTGTCAATTTTATCATTGTTAAGCCAAATCTGTTTCCTTGTTTTATTAATATCACAGTTAGTTACACAGCGGAGGTGGCGCTTTATGTCGGTCTCCTCTCTACTAATTTTTTCGAGATCAGAACATTCACAGCCGTAACTAATTTGTGATACCAGTAGTTCTCTCAGACACTGGGACTTCACCATTTTCTGCAGAAATTCTATTTCTGTAATTGTCAGTACTATACTGATCTTAGAGCCAAAATAAAACCTCTCGCCACAACTACTTATGTTCTTTCTTTGTTTCACTAGAGAGAGACCCCCCCCCCCCCCCCGGAACTACACGGAGTCCTTGCTAACATTTGCAGCGGGGATAAAAACTAAGCCCTGAGAAGGACTACTATTTTATGTCACCTAGCATCATGAAGCCATGACAAAAAGGCTAGTCCTGAAAAGGCTTCCTAGCACTTTCAGTGTTGATAAAAACTAAGCCATAAAAGGGACTACTAGTGTCAATCGGCTGGCATGGCGAAGCCCTGATAAAAGGTTAATCCTTAAAAGGACTGCTAGCTACATCGACGATGCCTGCACTGTTTCAAAATGCGAAGATCGTGATTCATGCTGCGGTCTTTCTTTCGTGTCACATTCTCAAACGAGCCTGTATCTTTCCTATTTCTCGTTCAAACTCCCTCGTTCCATTATTTTTATCAGTTGTTACAATTTCCTACAATTTTTTTTTCTTTTCTTAAATCGTGTCGGTGAAACGAACTGTCTTTTGCTATCTTTATAATTATCTTTTCTTTGTCTTTTCACCTGTTACAGGATATCTCCATTTTCTGTTTACGTGATCATTAGATTGTAAACGTTATTTTTTAAAGGTCTTTTTTTTTTTTTTTTTTGTGGGCTCCAGTAATCTTTTTGTTTGCTCATTGTCCACGACTGCTTTTTTCTATGTGCATTAGGGGGAACTCAGTTCCTTTCTTCCGTTGATAAAGCGTTTGTTGCCAGGAGAGTTTTCAATTTTCTGGTATGCTTGTTTTTAATTTTGGCTTAACCACTTCATTTCTGAGTTGTCTAGATTCATCTGATTAATGGAGTAGACAACGCAAGCCAAATGAAGAATTTTTGAAAATGGGATGATGGAAGCGGCAGGGGAGGTAATAACTGCGCGAGTTCATAAAGTCAAAAAGAGAAAACCCGAATGTGAGATAATAAACACAGGGTCAGATTAAACTGTAGATATATGAGTAACGCACAGGAAACGTGATTTTGTTATTACAGAACTGTTTTTGCATGTTATTCCACTTTCGGCATCTTTACAAATAAAAATTCTTTATTAGAAAAAACAATATCTATTCTTGTAATTTTCTTTCTTAGTTCAGCATCTGATAGCATATGATTAATTACATTGAGCTCCCAGATCTAAGGGTTTTTGATATTAGGACATGTGCCCTAATATAACCATGTGCCCGGCACAAAAGATCAGTATAGTGACACTTATGTGTCATTAGATCTTTTGTGTGAAAACACAGAGGATCATTACAGTGACACTTGTTTGTCATTGGGTCTTTTTGTGTTGGGACATGCGTTTATGTTGGGCGTGTTCCAATGCGACTCATGCGAGTTAAATGCGACCTCATGCGAGGAAAAAATATGCGACCTCATGCGAGGAAAAAAAAAAGACACTTATGTGTCATTAGATCTTTTGTGTGAAAACACAGAGGATCATTGGTGACACTTGTTTGTCATTGGGTCTTTTTGTGTTAGGACATGTGTTTATGTTGGGCGTGTTCCAATGCGACTCATGCGACCTCATGCGAGGAAAAATATGAGACCTCATGTGAGGAAAAAAAAATTATATATATATATATATATATAAATATATATATATATATATATATATATATATATATATATATATAGATATATATATATATATATATATATATATATTTGGACATGCGCCCTAATATAACCATGTGCCCGGCACAAAAGATCAGTATAGTGACACTTATGTGTCATTAGATCTTTTGTGTGAAAACACAGAGGATCATTACAGTGACACTTGTTTGTCATTGGGTCTTTTTGTGTTGGGACATGCGTTTATGTTGGGCGTGTTCCAATGCGACTCATGCGAGTTAAATGCGACCTCATGCGAGGAAAAAATATGCGACCTCATGCGAGGAAAAAAAAAATATTTGGACATGCGCCCTAATATAACCGACTAGGTTGAACGGAACGCACCTCGCCAAAACGAGGCAAAAGTTTTACATTTTAAAAAAAATATGATTAATTACTAAAGACCGAAGTTTTGAAATTAAACTTTGCCTTCTGTCGGCAAGGTTCGCCGTTTTAACGTAACACTGGGCCCATTGGTAATATTATGGCGCATATTCAAATATGAAATTCCATGCCATAAGGAACAAAGACATTTTTAAAGAAAATAAAATTCTGAAATAAAATGTTCATTCTGCATGAAACTAACTTCTGCTTTATACTTCATTAGACACTTATGGATAAAATATATGATAAGCGCTTAAGCGACCCACGCTTTTTGTCAATTTGATGTTACATTTTTTGACTGCAAGCTATAAACTGCTTGAAAAATTATTTTTGGGTTTTTAGTGCTTTAAAAGCTTGTGTTTAAAATATTTTTTTTATATTATATAATATTATATATATATATATATATATATATATATATATATATATATATATATATATATATATATATATATATATATATATATATATATATATATAATTCTAAGGAGTTTTCTAATTATTTAGGAACTCTTAACATAGTTTTAAAAGATTCTAAAAATATATATTGCTGAAACAGAACGCTAGATGATTTATATTTGGTCATGCGCCCTTATATAACCAACGGGCCCTAGTTTAGTTTGAACGGAGAGTGGATTGTTAAAATAAAGCAAAATTGTATTTTTAACAAAGGGTCTTATAAAAAAAGATAAACCAAAAGGTCTTCTATAATTGGACCTGCGTCCTAATATAACCAATGTGCCTAGTGTCTATGTTTTTAAAAAAGGTCTTTGATTCTTATGGCATCTTGATACAACAAAGATGGACTTCAGGTATATCATCTACAAAGATACTCCCAGGAGCCGATTGTGATTCAGATCATGAGCTACTAATTGCAGATTTTAAGTTAAAATTGAAAAAAGTGACAAAAAGAGCTGGACCTCTCCGTCTCGATGTAAGCGCCATACCACCTGAATATAACATAGAAGTACAAAACAAATTCGAAGTGCTGATGGCTGTACAAGAGGATTTGACACCTGATGAGTTAGCGAGAGATATTCTCATCTCATCAGCACAAAAAATGATCCCTAGAAAAGTGCACAAGAAGCAGATATACATCACGGAGGAAACATTGAGGCTCATAGAAGAAAGAAGAAAATTAAAGCCAACAGGGGTAGAACGCATCAGTGACAAATACAAAAACTGCACAAGAGACATCAGGAGAGAGATTAAGAAAGACAAAAAACAATACATAACAAACACCTGCTATAGAATAGAAGATCTGTAATTGCAGGGAAAAGATGGGGATATGTTCAAGGTAATCAGAACGCTAACAGATGATTTTAGACCATCATTACATGCAATTAATGATAACAATGGTAACATATTAACAGACAGTAAGGATATACTGGAGAGATTGAAAGAGTTCTGCAGAGAAATGTATGACGATAGTACAAAGAATCCAGACATGACGATTGAAAGTGAAGAGAGAGAACCAGAAACTATGTTAGATGAAGTACGTCTTCTTCTTCTTCTTTGATCCTTAGCCGCCGACCGTCAAAGCAGTCAGTGGCCATTACGCCTGGTGGCGTCTTGTAGGGCAACAACAAATTGATTCCACTCTGCTCGGTCGGCGGCCATCCTTCGTACAGTGCCCCAACTCTGGTTCATTCTTTGCATCTCAGCCTCCACAGTCCTCCGCCAAGTTGTTTTTGGTCGGCCTCTCTTTCGGTTTTTTTCAGGGGTCCATAGCATAGCTGTTCTTGTGATGGCATCGGGGTCTCTTCTGAGGACATGGCCAACCCAGCTCCAGGTTGATGATGAAGTACGTGCGGCAATCAAAAGCCTGAAGAAAGTGTCACGGATTGCCCCCCCCCCCCCTGCTCTGCAGTAGTGGTCCAACAGTGGCCAAAGACTTCGAGTAATATTAATAACTGGGTTGGTCGCAAAGTGTTTTACCTGCGCACAAGATTACCGTTGTCTTGTCACAAAGAGTGTTGAGACTTGCCCTTAAGTACGCCAAAAGCGCATGATGGCCTCTCATGGCTAAGGAAAGCCGAAAAGAAGAAGATGTCAAAAGGTCCGAAAGTGTAGCAGATCCACACCTGAAGAAAAGTTCACTTGGCTTGTCACTGCTCTGCAGTAGTGGTCCAACAGTGGCCAAAACTTACGAGTATCTAAACTGGGTTGTCAAAGGTGTTTACCTTCGCACAAGATTACTCTTGGCAGAGATGTAGATGCCCAATGGGCTGATCACCCGTTGGCTTGTCACACCGATTACGGAAACAACGGCAGATGGATCTATTTGTTGTTGCCCTAAAGACGCCGCTAGGCGTGATGGGAAACTACAACAGAGAAAATCAATCTGCTGTTGCCCTTAAGACGCCACAAGGCGTGATGGCCTCTGACTGCTTGGTTGGTCTTTGGCTAAGGACGGAAGAAGAAGAAGAAGAGATGTAGATAGAAGTGTAATGACGCTTCTATCCGAAAGGAGCCTTTACACCATAATTCAGAAGTCAAGAACCATGCGGCATAGCGCTGAGCAATGGTTAATTTATATCTGTCCGTCGCCTTTTGTGAAGGATTTAAGCAATGTTTTTTAGCCCGTTCAAGCCCCCAGCTGAGTTAATTCAGCGAATTTCCTCATACAATGGTATAGCTCTGTTTAGAGGTAAATATTTGTTACGGGGTATATATATATATATATATATATATATATATATATATATATATATATATATATATATATGGCTATATATATATTATATTATATTATATTATATATATATATATATATAAAATATCCTGGCTCATACGTTTGCTTTCATGCATATAAAAAACTAAAGCGACTATGATTGTTTAGTTTTAAGACAACATGTATAAATTTTAATAATGAATTAGTCTTTAACAGTTAAAATAAATATGGAAAGATTGGTGAAATTTTGCTGTAAATACAAGTTTTCGTCACTGAGACTTAGGTGAAGATTTATCAAAGAGTCCGTTGCTTTCGCCTATTTTACACGAAAACTTATTTCTAGGTGAGTCCTGCAGCTATGGTTCATCAACGCTGTGATGCTAAGGGCACTTCTCCACTCACTCTTCCAATGTAGGCGCTTAGTCGTGATGCCCTTTCCTCACACTAGCGGCGTTAGTACCAAAAATCGTCTGATGGCTTGTAACCACGAACTTTTAGAAACAATAGAAAGACAAATGCCTCTGCTAAGTACACTGAGTTGGAAGCTTAACAATGTTAATTTCTCAGAATAATTAATTCTTGAGTATACACAGTGTAACTCATGAAAGATGAATAGAAATCACCACTATTCCTCTGGGTATTAAATGGGAAAATGTGTCTGGACAGCGCGAATAAGGATTTGTGCCTGAACTAACATTAACAAGTTACATATATCTCACAAAATGATATGCTACACTTGAGGCACCTGTGATGTAATCATCACTCATCACTGCTCCAGTCGGAGTATGGGATCACCTCTGCTGTCGGGTTTTCCGCACGACTAGCCAGGAACAATCACCAGCGCTTGGTGTAGTTGTTTATGAATATACTATTTTCGTATGTTGAGGTTGCCAGCCTCATATATAACCACTTAGCAAGAAACACGTGTCAAATTCACATTTGTAAAATAAATGTTCACAACTTACCCCAAGATTTTGGGTTATACACAATCTCCTCGCACAGGTTTCGGATGGACACAAGCAGTTTCGGTGCATAGACTCTCTAATCACTTGGTCTGGGAAAGTATAGTAATTCCTTCTTATGACTAGTGTTCTGTGATACACTTGGCCTGGGAAACTGCAATAATTCCTCTTTGATGGGTGATCCAATTCCTTTAGGTATCCAGACTCTGTATTTAAAGTCCTGGTGCCTTAAGTTTACAGTCTCCGTATTTATAAAGGCGGGCTTACTTTTTAAGGTTTTAATTTTCTGAAATACTTCGATCTGTCACTTATACGAATGGAATTCTATATACTGTTCAAAAAAAGAAACGCAACATTATTGCAGTGGTAATGGACACCTAATTTCAAACTTGTACCAAAATTTTATTTTACGGAATTAATGTTTCAATCTTGGCATGAAGAAACTTTCAGACTTTAACAATGAAATGATGTTCATTAAATTTGGTTTGGACTTTTATTCTTTGCGACTGAGGCCTCCGTTTCAGTAAGGTGTATGGCTTCCTCTGGCCTCTATCAGAGAACGACATCTCCTTGACATGGATCCGATTAACCGTTTGATCTGTTGTTGTGGGATGGCTGCCCACTCTTCCCGCAGTGCAAGAGACAACTGTCGGAGATTGGCTGGAGCCACGTCTCGCTGGCGGAGTCGTCTGTCGAGTTCATCCCATAAGTGTTCTATGGGGTTCATGTCTGATGACATGGCTGGCCACGGAATGGTCTGGACGTTGTTGTCAGCGAAGAACTGGGTGGTGAGTTGTGCCACATGCGGTCGAGCGTTATCCTGCTGAAAAATCGACCCTCGTGCAGCTAGAAGTGGAAGGACGTGAGGACGAAGAATTTCAGCGACGTATCGTTGGGCATTCAGGCGTCCTTCAATTTGCACCAGGTCACTTCTTCCCATAAAGTTGATCGCCCCCCACATCAGTACACCTCCACCACCATGTGGGGAGCCTCATCAACGCTGTTCTGGGCGTAGCGCTCATAGACTCTGCGGTAAACTCTTCTCCGTCAATCGTGTCGCTGGAGCACAAAAAATGATTCATCACTAAACCAAACCCGTCTCCAGTCATTCCCAACGGTCCATTGACGATACTGGATCGCCCACTGCAGTCGGTTCTGGCGATGCCGGTCCGTAAGAACAGGACCTCTGTAGGGTCTTCTAGCCCAAAGACCAGAGTCGTACAGCCGGTTACTGGCCGTTTGATCTGAAATTCGACGAGCTGCTGACATTGATTTGACTGTGGAGGACGCAGATACAAGTCGATTCCTGAGGTGACGCAGCCGTATGAAGCGGTCTTTGGCAGGAGTTGTGACTCTGGGTCTTCCACTGCGCGGCCGGTCTGCCACTGAGCCAGTTTCTAGAATTCGCCTCCAAAGGCGACTAATGTTGCTTCTAACCACATTAAATTGTCTGGCCACTACACTTTGTGACTGTCCAGTCTGTAAACGTCCAATGATGATGAGTCGTTGTTCTGTAGTGAGATGAGCCATACTTGCGCATTGAATTTTCAACTGAATTTATTCGAGAGGCGTCAATCTTTTATAGGCATTCAATAATGTGGTCAGAGAGTTTTGTGTTCAGTAACTTTCATGGGATTCTCATGAACCTGTCACGAGTTATTGTCAAAAATGTTGTTTTGACCTTGACCTCTTTCATGACCTCACGAATCATGAGGTGAGTACAATTCAGGTAACCACGAGAAGTTAATGACCAGTTAGACACAGTCGATAGGTTGACTGATGTCCAATCAGCTAATATCTTTTATAAAAGTAACACCAAATAAGTTGCGTTTCTTTTTTTGAACAGTTATAAGTCCGATCCTTCTCTTTCTGGCTTTTTGTGAGTTGCTCGTTTGAAGTTGCGAAGCTGTCTGTTCTGTGTCTCTGAGTTAGCTAGATTTTATTTTCAGTTTCCAGCTCAAATCACAGATTGTGCTTCCCGGAAACTTGCCAATGAGATTCGTTGTATATTCCGGCTCTCACTTCAATCCAATCGTAAGCTCTTTCCGCACTACGTGGGTTGGGGTGTTTAATTCATAATCTCCCCCGCGAGTTTAAAATATTAAATTTAATATCCAACGCCTGACCTCTTTATAATAAGACGTAATATTTCCGGTGACATCTTGTGCACTCTCACAAACAACATGTGGCCATGTTTGCCTGGCGTAATGTCTTCCACCAAGATGTCTAGCCAGACAGATTATCTGCAATAATGATACAGACAGTGCTCCAGCGGAAACGATTATTTGATAATGGCCCGCGTTTTCGTGCCTTCTTCAGACAGTCAATGCAGAGTTATGTCACTCTGGTATCAAGATATATATAAAATCCCAGCCTTTTCTGTCAGTAACGCTAAGGGATGCAACTTTGTTTGAAAGCTAGACATTAATTGTATTGTTTCCCTTATATGTACTCTCCCGAAAATAGTAACACTTACCGAAGAAGAATGCACAAATGATGATGTGCACAAACATATATTTATAGAATGTGTGATCCCGTATACACACATTGGGATCCTCGCTGCTGCTACGTAGTTCATGTACTGTGGGGATGCACAGTGGTTTTTTGTAATACTTTTGAATAAGTAAAATTGCCGTTAGGTATATGTGCTTTTGAATTTAATTCCCGTCTTATGACGGGCTTTTACACTAGTTAAGTAATAACAACCTTCGTTACCATGCCGGCAATGAGGTGTGCATGGTCATCTTGAGGTCTCAAAAGAATTTGCCACTTTTCTTTCATAAAGAAATAAGTAAATGTATCGGGTTTCCCAGTTTATTTGAATAATTTGTTCATACCATACAAACCTACCTCATAATCTGACCTTTTCATATTCTTCTTTTATGTACTAAACATAGTATTACGATCTTGGTCTTGCGTTATCTGGCCTATACTGGTGAATAGGAAGGTTATAGGAGTGATTGCGTCTATAATTAGTCTGGGTCGTTCCTCAGTCCAAAATTCCGTTGTTACGTTGTCGTGCTAATGACCTATGTCCACGAATCACTATTTTTATTGTGCCTAGTTGCTAGGGCGGTTAGTCACGATTTACTTAAGTAGCGAGCCAGTGGTGCCGTTCGGATGGTCGCGGGTCCAGTTTCCCGGCAAGCTCATCATCTCTGTTCTTTTTCTGTTGTTTAGACTCTCGACAGCAGGCGCGTAACTTACCCACGTACGGCACTGGGGAGTGCTAACGAATAAACAACAATTCCGGTCTCTTTCGAGGCCCTGTAATTGAAATGAGAGCAGTTTAAACCCTTTAATGAGGATCTATTGGATGGATTTAAAAATGAATATATTCACATAGACATTTCCACTGGTTTAAAACTTGAAAACTTACGTTAATTTTAAAGTGAATATGGACATTTACACTGCTTTGAAACTGTAAGTATTTATACTTAGAATGTACATCATTTCTGTCATCTTTTCCTCCCTGCTCCATATGGAACCTGGGACTTCTTTATGCTTTTAGTTCTCTTTATGAAACAAGCAATAAAGCAATTACAAGCCCTTGGTAGTGGTGGTTCATAAAATCATCATTCTATACGCTGAGGTTGCCAGCCTCAAATGACTTGGACATCCCCGAGCAATTTTCACATATTAATCTTCATATGGTAATATACATATACGAGTTATATGTTAGTTCACATGTTAGTTATAAAATATAGAGCCAATAGATAATTCCAGCTCTATTGGCGTATATTAACGTTGTTGAAGTTAAAAAGATGTCGTTGCTATGGTAATCCTGCTCATACAAGAGGAGCCTACTAATACGAGGCTTTGGTGGGGCTGGCAACCTCATCATATAAAACTTATTACCATAGAAACCACCGCGCAAGAGCATGCGAATACTTGATGCAGACTTCCTGTGAACATGCTGCAGTGTCCAGTGCTAGGTAAAGAGCGCAAAAGGGTTGGTACAAGTTTCCAAGGAACAACTACCGTGCTGCCTCCATGCTCCGTAAGGAGCGAGAAGGAGAAAAAAGAAGATGAAGATGAAGAAGGAGTTATGTTTTTTTTTTACATCTTTCTTACAAGTGCCTGCAATATATTTCGTTAAGTGTTTTATTTATTTGCATTTCTTTAAACACATTTCGAGCATTGGACAGAATCGGCAGAGGATAATTTTTTAACGGATTGGATTTATATTCGCATGCAAACAAATTATTAATCAATTAATAATTGATTCCCCGTGGGAGTCATTGGTTTGGTTTTAAGGACTATCTTCATTGCACACGGATGACTCTATTAGTGCTCCGATCTCTTCCGTTAGATCACACAAGGAGGATCTCAGCACAGTGCACGAACTCCGTAGCACCAGCGAGAATCCCAGTAAGTGTATATAGGAATCACACATTCTATAAATATTTTTGTGGTGGGTAGGTTTCTAATTTTTAAATGTTACCCCGGGCGGCGGCCTGATATGCCTGCTCTTTACGATTTCCAACTGCAGTCGGATTTATAACGTGCGCAACTTGCACACGGGACCTACTATTTTTTCGTCTTTTTCAATCCAATCTCACTACCCAGGAGACCAGGAAAGGGGGGGGGGGGGGGGGGAAAACTATGGCATAATTAGGACCAATGGTTCTGAAAATACAATTTCATAAATTATATTCCCTCAACTGGGAGTCGAACCTCGTACCTCTAAAACTCAAGGCGGACGCCATACCTCTTAGCCACTCCGACCCCCCCCCCCCACCCCCCCAATGGAAGTCATTAAGTGTTATATATCCTCTTCATTACTGTCTGATGTTGAAACATGAACAAGGAACAAAGAGTTAGAAGAAAGTATTGTGGCCCTTGAAATGTGAATGTATACAACGTCAGTTCCTAGCCTTTCGTGTGCCATAGACCTCATTTGATTGTCTAGCGAAGGATAAGGACCCTTTTGATTACCCTGTAAAGGCTATGGACCCGTTCTTCTCAGAAAGAAAATATATATAGACACATAATTAACATTTTTGCTTACAAATAATACAATTTATTAACGCGAAAAATCGTTAAGCTTACATATAGTCACACTGAAATACAAAAACAAACTATAAAAAAATAAATTTCTTTAAATGTGTATATACAACTAGCGCGCAACAGGAACACTTAGTATTCATACCCTACGACTTTTGCTGAGTGAGCCTGTGACGGTATTGCCTACCATGCTTTGCAGTAGTGGTCCAACAGTGGCCAACACTCAAGAGAATCTACGGCTCGTAATATGGGCTTCAAAGGTATCTACCTTCGCACAAGATTACTCTTGGCAGAGATGTAAATAGAAGGGTAATGACACTTCTATTACAAAGGGAGTCTTCGCAAGATATTCAGATAAGCGAAAACAATGCTGCTTTGGCTGAGCACGTTAATTCTAGAATCTGCTGACAACTTTTGTGAAGGAATTAAGCACTTACTAATTTCAGCTCGTTCAAGCCCCCACCCCTGATTTACTCATTGGAATTCTTATTATTCTGGTGTAGCTCTGTTTAGAGTGTGTTTAGTAAATTGACTGAGACAAACATGCAGTAACTTTAAAATGATTCAATCGAAGTTAAATTTGTAACATTACAAATAACACAATTTAATAATCACTTTAGGTTTTAGCAGTTTGAAAATAAATTGAATAGTTTAGAAGAAAAGTTTCATCATTGATTTGTAGTAGAGATGATGGGGAAAAGTTCACTTTGGTAGCGTATATTTTTACTTAGCTTCCAATAGTAGTTTCTGCTCCCGCTGATGGGTTCTGTGTACACTGCTCTTGTTCGTCGCTGATCAAGATTAAAGGCACCGCACGTTACTAGAACGTCAAGGAGTAACGGCCAAGTTGGTCCTGCGTCTCTCTATAAAACCCTCTTATGATGGCGTCTCGACAACGTCAGTCCACTTCTTCCTTCACTTGGTTCCAGAGACAGTACTTTCTGCTGGTACCACCAATAACTGTGCTAATAGAATAGAGACAAACGTTCTTCTGAGCATGGCATTTTCCGACACATAGTTATGTCCCCCCCCCCCCCTTTCTTCTATTCTACCATCCCATTTTTCTCAGAATTTACCCTCGAGGAGATTTAAATTTAATCCCTCGGATAAAACTTTCTTTACATTTAAATAGAATAGCTTTAGCTTTACATTAAATTTAAATGGAAGGTTAATAATACAGATAGAGTTTGTTTACATTTACATCTCCACTGATTGAAAAGTGTTCACAATATAAATTGAATATGTTTTCATTTATGTTTACACTGATTTTAAAGGTTGGAAACTTCCATTAATTTAAAAATGAATATTTTCACATTGACATCTCTACTGGTTTAAATCTTGAAAACTTACATTAATTTTAAAGTGAATATGAACATTTAAACTGTAAGTATTTATACTTAGAATGTGCATCATTTCTTTCATCTTTTCCTCCCTGCTCCATATGGAACCAGTGACTGCTTTATGCTTTTAGTTCTCTTTACGAAACAAGCAAAAAAGCAATCACTAGCCCTTGGCAGTGGTGGTTCATGAAATCATCATTCTATACGCTGAGGTTGCCAG
This sequence comes from Oreohelix idahoensis, assembly GCA_024509875.1. Taxonomy (NCBI): domain Eukaryota; kingdom Metazoa; phylum Mollusca; class Gastropoda; order Stylommatophora; family Oreohelicidae; genus Oreohelix; species Oreohelix idahoensis. The sequence goes on from JAMPIV010013188.1 coordinate 684,119, forward strand.
CCTCAAATGACTTGGACATCCCCGAGCGATTTTCACATATTAATCTTCACATGGTAATATACATATATATGTTAGTTCACATGTTAGTAATAAAATATAGAGTGTAAAATGACAACTTACGCCAATCCTGGCTCACAGACTTTTTGCTCAAATGATTAAAAGAGACTTGAATCGGCCTCTTACACGCGTCTGGTGTGTCGTTAATTTAATAAGTTCCCTCTCTGACTTCGTGTGTGATCCTTCAGTTCCCTCAGTCCCGGTTTCCTTATTTAATATGAAAGAGATTTCCAGAGCTATGAAAGTCCGTCCAAAATTCTCCAATAAAAGGTATCCGGTATGTTAAGAAGGAATTCTGAATTCTAGACTCCACTCTAGCAAGGTCTGGTATCTTGGCAAGCGAACGTCACAGTGGAATAACACTGAAACGTGTCAGGTTATATTCCCGGTTTCCCGCGCATCTGTTTGTTAAGGAGTTAAATAAACGCTGCAATCATTTTCAAACAGGCGGGTTAGGGTGTGGTACTTTTCAAAATATTCCACGTGAAATAAGGTGCGTAACACAAAAGATCACGTATTACCATATATGGCAATAAGACATACGATGCCGTGCGTATAGACTCGCGAACATGTCGTTAACCTCATATGACAACGTGTTCCAAAAGTAACAATTCATTACTTTATCAGAAAGTAATCTCTTATCTGTGTCTGTCCATCAGTTGTCTCCCCGTATTCCAAGCTTTTGTGGTGCACGCACCCATATTATCGGTGATTAGGCAGATAGCGCTGGGCGATGTAGGTGTTAATCTGTCGAGGCCAAGCTGTGGTAGAGGAGAATTATCTCAATCGCTCCTTGCAACACATGGAGAAATAAATAACAAGCAACGATGATGACTAATCTCTGGGAGGGGTGTTAGAATGTAGATGCCAAATATCTGCTATATAGCAGAGAAAGAAAGAAAGAAAAGGGCGACAATTGAAAGCGCACAATAAAATCAGTACCACATATGTACCGATTACTACCGGAGTGAAACAGAGATCGAGAGGGGCCGCCCCATTCTGTCACAGAGCCTGGGCACCTATAGGTTTGCCTGGAGCGGAATGATGTCGTTTCTGAACAACAATAACAATAATAATTAAATGCAAAAAGGGACCTCAAGACGCAGCAATAGAGACCGCAGTCAGCGACTCATAGCTTGACTGCCTGCGTCAGGACCAGCGAACCAGAGCTGGTCAAGACCGCACTCCACCTCCACGTGGTGGTCCTGGAAACAGTCTGCAGCTGTGCAGGCTGGCTGAGCGAGTGTGGATCGAAATGGGAAGGCAAACCCGGTCCTAAAAATGCCGTGCAGAAGTCGGATGTGTCGACCGAAAGGTGCAGATATCACAGCTACGTTGTAAACAGACACAACGCAACCACCGTCCTTTTCAGGGCGAACGAAGAAGAAGAAGAAGAAAAATGCAAAAATCAATGATAATTTTCCGCGTGAAAATGTTCGTGAAAATAAAATTTAAATTGTTAGATTACGTACAATCATCCACTAGAATCCATTCATGAACCCCTCAACGGTTCCGTCAACAAGAGGTTAAGAAATAGAATGATGCAAATCTCATGGAAAAAAGGAAGGAAACAAACAAAGAAGTCCTAGAAGAGGAATGCAACGAATGAATTAGATAAGGTATTCAAATAAAATATTTTGATCATATGAAAGACATAACACCGAGCTTCAATCCACAATTAAAGGGGGTGTGGGGGAATTGAAGGCAAACGTGCAAGACGACAAACTTGGAGACACAACTACAGCTAGTTTACTTGTGGGAAACCTGCAGCAGTGGTTACGTAAATGTACATAAATGCGTAATTAAACAAAATTACATTTTAAACTTTTAGTTTTATACATCAGATGCGACCCTTTGGATTTTTCAAGGTAGTGCGAGGTATTGTGGTGTCCACTCCTCCGTGCACCCGTGCAGTATTGTATGTTTTCGTACAAGACTCAGTGTAAATCTGTTGAGTAGGACAAGACTCAGTGTAAAGTTGTTGAGTAGGACAAGATTCAGTGTAAAACTGTTGAGTAGGACAAGACTCAGTGTAAAGTTGGTGAGTAGGACAAGACTCAGTGTAAAGCTGTTGAGTAGGACAAGACTCAGTGTAAAGCTGTTGAGTAGGACAAGACTCAGTGTAAAGTTGTTGAGTAGGACAAGACTCAGTGTAAAGCTGGTGAGTAGGATCACACTATTTCGTTTGGTTTTAAGGACCGTTTTCGTTGCACACGGACAGCTACATCAGTGCTCTGATCTCCTTAATTAAATCACACAAGGAGGATCTCAGCACAGGGCACGAAGTCCGTACCACCAGCGAGAATCCTAATGTGTGTATATAGGAATCACACATTCTATAAATATTTTTATAATTCTTAAGTTTTGCTAGGGCAGCGGCCTTACGGCCTACTCGTTACGATGTCCAACTGACGTGGAATTTTTAACGAGTGCAACTTACACACGGGACCTCCAATTTTTACGCCCTTATCCGAGAAGTCTATGCATCCTATCTCACTACCTGTTCTCTTTCGTTTATCTTGTTCTTTTAACATTCTAGTGATTTTATTCTTTCTCATAAATTTCGGAGCCTAAAGACTGCCTCATCGCTTGCACTACCGAACAGTACACGGACCCCTAACAAGAGGTGCGTGGGCCACAAATTGAGAAGCCTTGAGATAAAGGAATTATTTCAGAAGCTCGTGACACTGTCCCAGTTATTTGGAGCGGAATTTGGGTGTCAGGAAGTGACATTTTGATCTTGGTTGCGCAGATATTTTCTATGACCTGTTTTGATGTGGTGAGCAAAAAAAAAAAAAGAATCATTCTTCCCTACAAAATTATTGCATTAAGAGCATTATCTTTGTCGTCTATTTTGGCACAAGCATCAACATCATCAGCGTGGGCGTTGTTTTGCGATCCATCTCTTACTCTGCGGGGTAATTGCTGTGATCCATTATAATAATTTATAATCAGTTTTACCTGTTAATGCTAATTTGCTTTTTGTTACTACCTCGTTGAAAGAAGTTATATTTACACTGGTGGAATTATGTCTCGTTGAAAGAGGTTATATTTACACTGGTGGGATTATGTCTCGTTGAAAGAGGTTATATTTACACTGGTGGGATTATGTCTCGTTGAAAGAGGTTATATTTACACTGGTGGGATTATGTCTCGTTGAAAGAGGTTATATTTACACTGGTGGGATTATGTCTCGTTGAAAGAGGTTATATTTACACTGGTGGGATTATGTCTCGTTGAAAGAGGTTATATTTACACTGGTGGGATTATGTCTCTTCTTCTTTATAAAGATGGAAGAACTAAAGGCAGCACTGGAAAATATCAAGATGGGCAAAGCAGCAGGGCATGATGGTATAACACCAGAAATGGTTAAGTACATGGGAGCATCAGGTGACCTATTACTCTTAAGGGTCCTACAAGCAGCGTAGTGCAACAAGACCATACCAAAGGATTGGGAGATTGCCATCATAACACCAATTTTCAAAAAAAAGGTGACAATCGACAATATGGACACCATAGAGGCATATCCCTTCTCAGTGTCCCTGTTAAAATCTACTCTAGAATCCTAGAGCAGAGACTCCGACGCCTAGCTGAGCCACAATTGGATGAGGTTCAATGCGGATTCCGAGCAAACCGAAGTACTCTAGACCTAATCTTCACACTCAGACAGCTGAGTGAAAAGGTCCTTGAGTACAAGTGTGAGATCCATCTTTGTTTCATAGATCTGGAGAAGGCGTTTGACAGGGTCCCCTGTAGCAAACTTTGGGACTATTTGGCAAGGAAGAACATTCCAGCACCTCTGATTCATGCTATACAGAGCTTATACAAGTCTCGCAGAAATTATGTGAGGACAGCAAACCATAAGTCAGAAGAGTTCAGGACCACCACTGATGTAAGACAAGATGATATCCTGTCACCTTATCTTTTTGGGAGACTTTTTCAGGCCATAAATCGAGGATTCCTCAGCAAGAGAGAGATTGGTAAGAAAACGAAGATGGCTGTATACCGCTCCACCTATGTCCCAGTCTTGACATATGGATGCGAGTCATGGGCAATGACTACAACCCACAAAAGCCAGATCCAAACCTCAGAAATAAGGTATCTGAGGAAGGTGGTTGAAATAACAAGAAGAGACATGGTCCGCAACCAGACGATACGTCAAGGTCTAAAATCCCACCCCCTGCAGACCCAAGTAGAACAGTCCCAACTAAGATGATTTGGCCAGGTCTGCAGAATAGGAGAAGATCGGCTACAACGACAAGCATGGGAAACAAAGAGCCAGGGATCAGACCCCCAGGACGACCCAGAGTCCGCTGGGAGGACAACATTAGACAATCTTTGAAGGACCGAGGACTAGAATGGAACCAGGCCAGGAGGAAGACAGCCGATAGGATAGTCTGGCGCTCTCTCTTCCAAATCTCTACACCTCACGGTAGAAGGGGAACGACTAAGTAAGTAAGGAATTATGTCTCGTTGAAAGAGGTTATATTTACACTGGTGCAGTTATGTCTCCTTGAAAGAGGTTATATTTACGTTGGTGGAATTATGCCTCGTTGAAAGAGGTTATATTTACATTGGTAGCGTTATGTCTCGTTGAAAGAAGTTATATTTACATTAGTGGAATTATGACTCATTAGAAGAGGTTGTGTTTTCAATGGTGGAATTATATATCGTTAGAAGAGGTTGTGTTTTCAATGGTGCAATTATGACTCGTTAGAAGAGGTTGTGTTTTCAGCGGTGGAATTATGCTTCGATAGAAGAGGTTATGTTTTCAGTGGTGGAATTATGAGTCAATAGAAAAGGTTGTTTTTTTATTGGTAGAACTATGACTCGTTAGAAGAAGTTCTGTTTTCAATGGCAGGATTATGCCTCGATTGAAGAGGCTGTGTTTTCAATGGTGGAATTATGACTCGTTAGAAGAGGTTATGTTTTCAATAGTGGAATTATGCGTCGTTAGAAGAGGTTGTGTTTTGAATGGTGGAATTATGCCTCGTTAGAAGAGGTTGTGTTGTCAATAGTAGAATTATGCCTCTTTAGAGGAGATTATATTTGCACTGGTGGAATTAGGCATTGTTGAAAGAGGTTATATTTCCACTGGTTGCCTTTATGTTTCGTTTGAACAGATATTCTCTCACTGGTGGAGATATGCTTCGTTGTAGACGTTATCCTTTTACTGGTGGAGATATGCCTCGTTGAAACAGGTTATCGTTTCACTGGTTTGATTATGTCATGTTGGAAGAGGTTATCATTCCAGTGGTAGAATTATGTCTCATTGGAAGAGGTTATATTTCCACCAGTGCGACGTAATCAACGTCCTAGTCTTTCGTCCTATTTTCCTTTCTCCACTCCCCTCTGTCATTATTCACTCCTGCATTCTTTTTTCATTTCATCTAGTCACTTCTTTACCTCTACATCGATATCGGCCTATAATAATCTTATATTTCTTATGGATACTCCCAACCTGGTTACCTTAATCGGCGCTTATGCGAAAGCGGGTAGACAATAACACATTGACTTCTGTTTGTTCACGGTGAATTTTTTGTTTTATTATGGACACCAGGCGTAGACGTGTTAAACGGGCACATTACGTAACAACTTCCGGTAAATGTGTCTGATAGTGTCTAAGTAGCGAGAAGGGTTGATCGAACAAACACCTTGGGAATGAGTCTGATAAAGGATAACAGATGGACAACAGATGGCATTTTAAGATAACGTGTTAATTTGTGCAAGCATGACTTGCACAAATACACGGACTGTCCTTAAAACATATCTAGACATGACAGGCCGGAAAGGCGTGGACAGCGGGAAATATGATGATAAATATTTCCGGGCCAGGTTGTTTGGTAGGACAAGGACGTTGGTCGAGAATAACAATCTTGATAAAAACCAAGGCAGAAAGTGATATAACACTTCCGCTCAGATGACTTGCTGTAATAAACAGCGATGTAATTATAACAACAAGAGATTATCAGTAGTAATAATTTGGACAGGTCGGTGATATAATGATTTTGGCAAAAATAGCATGTAAGAGGTAATACCTTATATTGTCAAGCAGTAATTTTCAACATGATGATTGGGGAAACAACTCCCAAAATGAGACGCCCTACTCGTGGTTGGTTTGGTATTGGAATATTAAACTAAACTTACTTATGATTAGATCGTGCCTCCATAGGACTTTACGGGGAGCTGTGTGTTGGAGCAGAAAATCAGTTTAATATCTGAAGCTATTAAAGACTTCCACACAACATCCCTTCTTCGTTAAGGAGCAGTCATTGACTGCCAGAAACGAGTAATATTTAGGATCCCAGTACAGGACAGGCCATAGGACTGGAAGTGAATTCTAACTTTAAAAAGAAATTATCACTTTGCGCCCCACGTTCTAGGATCCTACATCAAGTACACTCAGTTAGACACCTAACCCACCTGAAGGACGACGGCATCTTAAATAGTTGGCCGACATATTACAGCCGTTTAATATGCATCACGCCAGGATATAATTCTGAACTCAATCTACTGGGGTAAGTTGTAACAAGTGTATTTTATCACTTTATATTTGCTTTTAACGTGAATGCATTGCTTGTGGGTGTACAGTTGTACATGTGGTTGGCCACCTCATCATATAAAAGAACTGCCACATTAACCTCCACTACAAGATCTGGTGACTGCTTCATGCGTGTTCCATCACAAGGAAACAGTAGCAGAGGTAGCCCTAGGCTCCATAGGGAGCATGGAATTGATGATGATAACATTATGGTGTATATAATTTGTATGCCCACCTTTTGAATTAAGTTGTATATGTATATTAAATTATATAGAATACATTTGTCACCTTCCGCTGCTCTAAAGCACTTTCATCTGACTCGATGGGTTCAGATTTAATGTTCAGGAGTTCGGACAACATTCTGAGGAAAATGGAATGGTGGAAGGAAGCTAAGGTCACCTGATGTTTATATCAGGAGACACGATACTTAAAAGAGGCATTTTTGTACTCTCAGTTTTTTATACCAGTTGCCTGATGTCGAAGCCAGCCACCTTTTACTGCTTCCAAAACATTCGAGAAAGAACAGTCAAAACACCTCTGGGACCAGCAATGACCTACTCAGTAATCAGCTGTGATGGGGCCGTAAAGTCACCCTGGAGTCCCGTCCCCCCCCCCCCCTTCATTGTTCATGGCAGATTTATCGCCCACATATTTTAGAAGTGCGCGCAGCACGCTAGTATGTAAAAATTCTGACGAGATAAAGAAGAAGATTGATGACTAGGCCATAATAATGCCTAAAAATTAAGTTGTGGTGTAGAATTGTGTTTTTGCTCTAGAAATAGTTGTGTATATTTCTGTTTTTGGACCTTCTAAAGCAATATCGTGAGTGTTATGTATGCGGCCAAATCAATACGCCTAGCGCGCAGTAAATTGAGTGATTCGACCTAGGCTTATAAAAGAGATAGCGGCCGGCGGACGAGCCTATTTTGCAAGAACTGCCCAGAGAGAAGAAACGAAGTTAGGCTAGCCGTGTGTCGGTAGAAGAGGAACGAAGACATGACACGTGAGTTTGATTTAAAAGCAGATTATATTATTTCCTAGTGAAATTACCATTATTTCCCTGTAGCTTTTGAAGTTATATTCAGCGTGAGGCTGTTTTAATGTTTAGTGAAATAAATAGATAGATGTGTTCCCAAAGGAAATGTCTTTTTAGGGCATTATGATTTAGTCTCGAAATGATAGATGAGTGAAAATAATGTTTGATAGGTTTTATTAGGCATGCTAAGTCCAGATTGCGGCTGTAAGAGCGATTATTTCAGTCATCAGACCGGGCAAGAAAGGCGAAGATAGTATGAAAGTATTTTGTACATGAAACTGGACAGAAATGTTATCAGAAACTGGAATTTAGATCATATTAACTAGTTGGGAAGATGGCAACCGGGAGGACCACGTGTTGATGACCGTGCGTAAAAGAAGACGCCAAGGAGTCTGCATTTAACACTCTTAGTTATCACTTAATGTTACGCAGTTTTATATCGCGTGAATCGACATGTGGGTGAAAGTATGTTAAATGTAATTTTCCCCAGTAATAGAAGAGAGAGTTTTCGTGGTAAATTTCCTTTATGTGATGACTAGTTCTAGTTGTTAAGTCAAGAATAATTATATTTTATTCTTTGGTATTTCACGTTTATTGATGATTCTACTGTATATCTTTGGTGGGTTTCTTTGAGGTGAGAATATATATTTAGATTTCTGGAGAGCGTGCGTAAGGCGTAAGGCACGTTGAGACAGCTGTTTCTCTGTTTGTTCCCGGCAGAGCATGGAAACACCAATGCAGCTGGTGTCCATTACAGGCCCACAGTAAGCATTTTGATGCTATTGCTGTGGTTGTTTTGGTGACGGTAACAATGTGTTTCATGTGATGAGTTCCCAATCTCATCAGGGGTCGTATACGACACGCTTGTTACCAGGCGCACCAGTCGTCACTTACGACATGTTCAGAATGCAGTAATGAATATTGAGATGGACCAGTTGCGAGGTGGTGGTTTATTCTCATTAAGGAGAAAATTTGTTGTACATATAGAAGAATATTATTTTATGTCCAGTTGATTATTATTTAATTGTAATGTGAAGAATGGTTCGTGAGAGCACGTGGACTCACTTGGAGATATATATTTCTCTTCTTCGCTCCTGTGGGAGCATGGTGCCACCAGTGTGGTTTGCCTCTGCATGAAGTATTCATATGATCGTGCAGTAGTGGTTTCAGTAGCAATCTGTGTTACATAGTGAGATTGCCATGAAGGGGCCAGAGATAAGGTTATTTAGTGGAGAGGGGAGTCCCACTTGGCAAGAGTTTGTGGAAGATGTAGAAGCCGCGTGGAAGGTGGCGCCTTTTTGGGCAGAAGACAAGTTAGACATGATCTGGAACAACGTTACACCATGGGTATCTAGAGAATTACGGATACATGGCGGAGCCAAGGCCAGCCCTGAGCAGTTACTCAAGATAATAGAAAGAGCCTACAGCGAGCAACCACCAGTCAGTGAGATGACCAGGAATTTCCAGGCCGGGAGTCAGGGGTCTAGGGAATGTTCTGTTTTCTTGGGAGGAAAAAAGCCAGAGACACTGGTGCAGATAGCAAGTCCAGAAGCCCACAGTGAAGAGGAGGCACTCAAAGCAGAATTATCTCTTCTAAAGTTCCAGTTAGCACAGATGTCACAGGCCAGTTCGCCAGCACAAGAGGAGGTGCAGAGAAAGAGAGCACCATGCCAGCCGCGGGAATAGCCAACGCAAGACAAGGAGGTCTGTCCGCGGGAACAGCCAACGCAAGACGAGGAGGTGTGTCCGCGGGAACAGCCAACGCAAGACGAGGAGGTGTGTCCGCAGGAACCTCAACTAGACCTTCTTGTATGTGAGAGTCATGCTGTTGTCAAGGAAAGCTGTGAGCTGACAGCACCAACAAACGCAGCTGCACCGACAAGGCGAAAAGGAGTTTGCAAGTGGTATAGTGTCCACAGGGGATGGGGGTTCATCACGCCAGATGATGGAGGTATTGATGTATTCGTACATCAAACCAAGATCTTCAGAAAGGGATTCCGGAGTCTGGCGAGGAATGAACGAGTAGAGTTTGACAGCAAACCATCGGTCCAAGGCATGGAAGCAATTTATGTATGCGGCATTGGCGGTCAAGAGTGTAAGGGCAGCAGGGGGCGACCCATGGCACAGAGGAAGCCCAGAAAGATAAGATGCTACAATTGTGGAGACCTGTCAGACCACATGGCAGCCAAGTGCCCTCAAGGCCCTCTTCCCAAACGATGTTTTAGATGCAAGTCAACTGAACATTTGATAGCCGCCTGTCCCTCGAGGAGCTCTTTCCCTAGACGGACTGTCACAACCAGGTTGCCTTTAGGGCGCAAGCCAAGAGATGGCCACGACAACTGTCACACTAAGGGCGACGAGAGAATTGGCCGTTGTCTAGGGGAGGAAACCCGTCCTAAGCAGATAGGAGGGAGTGCAAATCAAGGTTCAGCAGAGGAGACTCATCAAAGGCAGATTGTGGGGAACGTAAGCCACCGTCCACACAAAATGAGTGGGAAACACGTCAAGAGCGATCTCCCTTCAAAGTCGACAGCTGCAAGCACTGACAGGCAGATATCACGGGCAGACAGCAACGCGGCACAGGTGAGCGAGTCTTCTAGATCACAGCAACTGCCAGTCCGACAACGTAGTGATATGACGACCAAGAGGGTCCCCAGCAGGGTTGTACCTATTACAGAAGCTCAGCCCAAAGCATCGCCGCTCAGAAAGAGTCCTGAGCAGCATCAACGATCTGAGGGGTTACAATTGAAGCGCCAGAGGTAGTGATGTTGTCGGGACGACAACAAAATCAGGAGGGAGATATGTGATGGGGCCGTAAAGTCACCCCGGAGGCCCCCCCCCCCTTTCATTGTTCATGGCAGATTTATCGCCCACATATTTTAGAAGTGCGCGCAGCACGCTAGTATGTAAAAATTCTGACGAGATAAAGAAGAAGATTGATAACTAGGCCATAATAATGCCTAAAAATTAAGTTGTGGTTTAGAATTGTGTTTTTGCTCTAGAAATAGTTGTGTATATTTCTGTTTTCGGGCCTTCTAAAGCAATATCGCGAGTGTTATGTATGCGGCCAAATCAATACGCCCAGCGCGCAGTAAATTGAGTGATTCGACCTGGGCTTATAAAAGAGATAGCGGCCGGCGGACGGGCCTATTTTGCAAGAACCGCCCAGAGAGAAGAAACGAAGTTAGACTAGCCGTGTGTCGGTAGAAGAGGAACGAAGACATGACACGTAAGTTTGATTTAAAAGCAGATTATATTATTTCCTAGTGAAATTATCATTATTTCCCTGTAGCTTTTGAAGTTATATTCAGCGTGAGGCTGTTTTAATGTTTAGTGAAATAAATAGATAGATGTGTTCAAGAATAATTATATTTTATTCTTTGGTATTTCACGTTTATTGATGATTCTACTGTATATCTTTGGTGGGTTTCTTTGAGGTGAGAATATATATTTAGATTTCTGGAGAGCGTGCGTAAGGCGTAAGGCACGTTGAGACAGCTGTTTCTCTGTTTGCTCCCGGCAGAGCATGGAAACACCAATGCAGCTGGTGTCCATTACAGGCCCACAATAAGCATTTTGATGATATTGCTGTGGTTGTTTCGGTGACGGTAACGATGTGTTTCATGTGATGAGTTCCCAATCTCATCAGGGGTCGTATACGACACGCTTGTTACCAGGCGCACCAGTCGTCACTTACGACATGTTCAGAATGCAGTAATGAATATTGAGATGGACCAGTTGCGAGGTGGTGGTTTATTCTCATTAAGGAGAGTATTTGTTGTACATATAGAAGAATATTATTTTATGTCCAGTTGATTATTATTTAATTGTAATGTGAAGAACGGTTTGTGAGAGCACGTGGGCTCACTTGGAGATATATATTTCTGTTATCCGCTCCTGTGGGAGCATGGGGCCACCAGTGTGGTTTGCCTCTGCATAAAGTATTCATATGCTCGTGCAGTAGTGGTTTCAGTAGCAATCTGTTTTACATGGTGAAATTGCCAGCCCCATGCACAACACCATACTAGTCTCATTGGATGACATGCATGCGTGTGTGATAGCTGAGTGTGTACTCTTGCAGTAGTGGTTTTGGTAGCAACCGATTTTACACGGTGAGATTGCCAGCCTCATGCACAACACCGTACCAGTCGCATTGGACGACACGCATGAGTGTGTGCGTATGTGATAGTTGAGGGTGTCAGGTGGCATGGAAGGACTGTTTGACAGGTGAGAGTATCGTTATTCAACAATGATTTTAACTAGCCCGTGCTTTGTTTGCGTTTCAGGATTATTAGGAACTGAGCACTAGCTGGGTGTTTTGTTATGTTCGTTGGTTTATTTGTTTAATGTTTGCTTAGTCACTGAATGGGTTGTAAAAATAAATACAGCCCCTGCCTCTAGAATCAAGAGTTTTAGTGTTGTTCGGGTCGGTGCGAGTGTGAAAAGAGAGTGATCAAACATATCACAATATAATCATCATCATCATCTCGCCCACCCTATCACACAGCGACAACCTTGGTACCCCATTTCGAGCTAAGTACTTGGAGCAAGCTCAGCTCATGACTCCAATTTTGACAAACCACCAAATCATCCTATGATGATAAAAGTTAAATGTTTGTTTTTCCCTTTTCTTTACAAAAATTCAGTTTAGTTAATTTTACTCTTCTAAAGCAAAAAACTCACTTTCAAATCTGTTATATGTGTAAATATAAATCTAGAGTTGAGTTAATCACTACTGAATGAATTTTATGTCTGCACCCGTATGACTAATTTTTTTTAAATACAGATATACCCAGAGTTAGACACATTAATAATTTTTGCTGAATCCCCTTTAGCTGGGTGCTCATAAAATATGAGTCAAAATATTTTCTCACAGAAGGAGCGGAAAATAATAAGTTTATATCAACTTAGATGACTCAGTTATTATACTTGCTATTCTGTAAATTCCCGTGAGACTATATCAAATAGAAGCATGATTCTTCTTTTTATATCTCTGCCACGAGTAATCCTGAGCACAGGTTGATACCTTTGAAAACCCTCATCCATTACTCTGAGTTTGGCCATCATTAGACCGCTGCTGCAGAGCAGGGGAGACAATCCGCGACAACTAAATGAATTTCGCTTCGCTAGAAGAGGTTATAGTGCCACCTATGGAATTATGTCTTGTTGGAAGCGATATCTTCCACTAGTGGAATTATACCTCGTTGAAGAGGTTATCCTTCCACTGGTGGATTCAAATCTCTTCATTGTAGAGGTTATCATCCAGCTGGTGGTATTAAGCCTGAGTGGATGGTGCTGTGAATTGTCTTTTGCGCACACCCTTCTTGTTTGATGATTGTGTCCATAGTAAGAGCAAAATATTCCTTTGAATCTTCCTTTTTCTATTGTGTGCTTCTTCTTCTTCTTACCCTAATTAGAGCGTCCGACTGATAGAGTGATTATAGCACTGGTCTCTCGTGGCAAAGGTGCTGGGCTCGATTCCGCCATGCTGCAGTCTACCCAGCTGTTATTGGGTACCTGACTCTGCTCTTTGACTTAGGGAAGAGAAAGGCAGGAAGGAAGAAAACTAGTCACGCCACCTCTCAATTTTGGACCTAGTATGGTAAAATCTCTAACATTCCACTCCTCTAAGGCAGTATCTGCTATGGGACTACAACCCTAATTTTTGGATGGGCTATTCTACATTCTGAGCATAGTTAGTTTGGTTTTTTGGTTTGCTGTTGTTTTTTTGTTTTTTTTTTATTTCTTAATATTTCTGAGTTTTTCTACGAGAGCGTAAAAATGAATAATCCTCTTCTCCTTACGCCAAACCCCCTCCCCCAGAAAATGTGCTGTTTAAAAAGCACCGGTGAAACCGCAACTAATCTTAACCGTATGTGTGTGTGAGTGTGTGTGTGCGTGCGTGCGCGCGCGCGCTCGACTGTGAAGATCTTTTTTATAATTTAGGAAGTGTGTGATGTCCTATCTTGTGAATTCTGCTATCCGGACGTATGCTTTGCTGGGTTCTTTCCGGTTAGACGCCAAACACATAATATGTAGACACAAAAGTGACTTCATAGGATTCACTGCAAATATCAATGGTGTAGTGGGTTTGATGGTACTGTATGGTTGTGATGTTACCTAGTGTGATGCATGAGGTCAGCTGTGAAGGCTCCTGAGATAAACGTAGCTGTGAATTTACAGAAGGCCCTTCTTGCTACCACTTACGACCTCACACATATCTTTTTTTACTAATGAATGTGGCTACGTTAAAAATCTAGGGTACTGATATGTAATGTGTTGTGGTAGATTACATACACACACACATATATTTAATAAGTCTAATAATATTACTAAAATTTATAACACACTGACTAACTCAAGCTGTTTAAATTTTTGATATTAAATTTTCTTTAAGTTTATTTGTTCTGAACCAAGGTTTTATTTTGGTCAGAACATATGAAAGGTTTTGAAATTATGAACGAAATGCATGAATATATGTCATAATAAAATAGAAAATGTGTACCTAATTATTTCAAATGACTGGTTAATAGTAATTATCTTAAGATAGTCCCAGGAGAACTTATTTCTAGATATGCTGTTGGGGTGATATCATCACTCCCAGTCTATGACTACCAAACATTGTCCCTTCACTGATGGGAGTAATACAAGTTTTATTTCCCAAAAATTGTGTGGGTTCTAGTGATGGTAATATAGTTGGTGTGTTAGTTAGTAAATAAGTTGGTGAAGGTCCAGCAGGCCAGACGCTCACGTATCTTGACTGAGAAGTTCTGGTGCTGGAATCTGGTGGCCCCACCTCTCCGTGCTTGGGGGCAATATAAGGCTGCTCTGACAAAATACTAGACTGCACTGGTCCACACTTGTATTTATTACCACAGCATTTGACACCGCTTTGGTTCCAAACAGAAACTCACACTTCTGCAACAAAAGTATTGGGTCATGTGTCAGAACTCTACCTCCTGAGCCACTTCTGCACACAACACTACACAACAACACCACATAGACGGGGTCAGATCTCTCTGACCATACAGCACATCTTACCAAGTTGGTTTCACATAGTACTAGTTCCCCAAGACTACATATTCTGAAATATGTTCATTAGCTTCCTGCTATTGAATAAGATAGGTGATATGTTCCACTGATCTCAATACTTGATCTGCCCTTCATAATCCTTGCTGGCGTTTATGTATTTTGTTTGTCTCTAAACCCTGAACTTGGGCTGGGGATCTAGAGCGAATCCTTACTTGTTGTAAGGGATAGATTTTGATATGGCAGTATCAAATCACTCGAAACATTAAACAATATTAAAATATACACAGAAATACTTTCATTCTTACCAGAATTATGAATAGAGAACACAGTTATATTGTAGCAAAACTCAGCTGAGCTGCTGGCTCTAGTATGGCGTCCCTCTAAATATGGCAATTAGCTTCTGGGAACTACACCACTGAAGAATTACTGTGTCTACTACTGGACAATTTATGTTGAATGGCAAAAATGCGCGTCTGTGCGCCGATAATATGATTATCTGTGGCCAATCACCGACTTCCCCCCTTTCAAATTTTAAACCTCCAACCAAAAGTCAATTCAGTCATACCTCAGTCAAGTATGTATTATTGTCTGTTGGTCCGTCTGTCTCTACCTGCTTTTTCATAAAAAAACACGCTTGGTTCTACATGCCTTTTTACACGAATCGGTCTCTAGAGTTATTTTTAGCCACAATTTTCCACTATTTCCCCCTCTCTTTCATTCCAACTAGATTTTAGCACTTGAGTCTCAAGGCCGCAATTTTTGAAAATTTAGTGACATTTTTTTTTTACAGTGCAGTCGCTCGCTGATATGAACAACACAGTCTTTTGTCAATATCTTCATTATTATCCATCCGTCTGTATAAATGAAAGCATATTATTTCTCTGCTCAAGATAGGCTATCAGACTAGCTAGGTTTTATATTCCTAACATTATTATTAAGAAACAGTTACATTTTCAAGGTTAGTTGTTTTTTTGAAATATGTTCGAGCATCTTCTGTAATGCGTTTGCCGCTGAATTCAAATAAAAGGACTCAGTATCGTAAAAGCGTCCAAGAAATGACTGTTGCGTATAATAGCTAAGGTCCCTTTTGTCCATTTCTGTACATTGTGTCAACTTGGGGACGTGAATTTTTTTCCTTTCCCCACCAATTGCGTCTTTTTAGCCTTGCTAGTTTCAAGCACGTGTTCAGTCATATTTTTTCTTTTTGATCTCCGTTCCCTCCCGTCTCCAAGGGTAAACGTTTGGCTTCACGTCTAACAAGTTAGTTTCCATGGCGGGTAGTGAACCGCGGCATGGGCGATCATGTCTTCTAGTAGCTTACTCATTATTTTTATCCCTACATTTTATCTTTGGAGATATTTTAACGTTGTATCACGGTTAAATTTATCACAAATGGCTGACTTTCTTTTATCTTATTCCTTACTATGGCTATTTCCTAGCTGATCACTCTGTTTTTAATTGACATGAGGCACACTTAACAAGTGTTAAATATATTGAGAATGAACGTAGGTGCTCATGTAAGTCGGAAATGATGATCTAACAATATAGATGAAGTTGACGTATATGACTATGAATTACTTCATTATCGTATTATAGAGGATTTTGATTAAATTAACCATTAAGGAATATAAGTAATGGAAAAAAAAAAAAAAACGGGTTTTTGCACAATTAGCTTCGACGCTACGTGCAAAAAAAGCAATTTTAAATAATGAAAAAGAAACATTAATAATACTTTTTCTACACTTTACTAACCTCCTTTTCCTTTTCCAAATTCCTTAAAAACACTATACAAGATAACATTCAACAGGTATGAATATTATAAATCCACAAAGAATTGGAATTTTGGAACAGGCTGTGAACAGGTTAAGCTTGTTCCAGAAGATAATGTAAGGTTTGAGAAATAGCAAATAGGGAATTTAAGTTGCACTTAGGTAAAATCCGTGATTAAGATAGATTACTTTTAAAAATGATGAAAGAACACAACCGGGAGAGAAATGAAATAAGATATGATGAAAAAGCTACAGGGCGATAAAGCCTACGAACTCTGTATCACAATCGTCAATACTAAACAGATATCAACACATTATCGTATGCTATGCTGGGTTCATCAGGACTTAACATATATCAACACATTCTCGCAAGTATCATCATTACTAAACAGATATCAACACGTTCTCGCAATTATCATCATTACTAAATAGATATCAACCCATTCGTGTATTTATCATCGATCTCTAAACAGATTTCAACACATTCTCGCATAAATCATCATTACTAAACAGATATCAACACATTCCCGAAAGAGAACATCAATAATAAAAATATGAGAATTATGAACACAGTCTTCTTCTTCTTCTTCTTCCGTCCTTAGCCACCGACCGTCAAAGCAGTCAGTGGCCATTACGCCTAGTGGCGTCTTAGGGCAACAGAAGATAGGTTTTCTTTGCCATTGTTTCCCATCACGCCTAGTGGCGTCTTTAGGGCAACGACAAATCAACCCATTTGCTGTTGTTTCCGTAATCGAAGTGACTAGCAAACGGGTGATCAGCCCGTTGTGATGAACACAGTGACGACCTGGAAAAGTTTGGACATCCAATCTGCTTCTTTTTAATTATTTATTTTAAACAATAGAGTTTCCAGAATTAATGAAGAAAGACGGAAAACTTAAATACTTCTCCTTTTTCTTCTTCGTACACTCTCAGGCGTCAACATGAATATGTTCAAAGAAAGCAGTGGTCAGTTTGAGGCTATTTCAACCTCCATAGAGCTTTTCCAGGAACGGTACTGGTGAGAGCAATATATGCATTCTCTATTGCTCATATGTTCAATCAATCAATAGTCTTTAGCTCCCCACGGAGCATAAACCTTCAAGAAACACATGCCAGGTCCTCCTGTCACGTGTCAACATCTTAAGTTCTTTCCATGTTTTCTTCAGCAGTTTCACTTCTGTCTCCAGCTTTCTTCTCCATGTGTTTTTATGACTGCCTCTCTTTCGCTATATAGCAATATAGCAATATAGACAAACGTGGAGGAACAGACAATGATATCAAAATAAGAATACAAAAAGCAAGAGGAGCTTTCATTGCTTTAGGAAACATATGGAGATCAAGAGAAATCAAGTCCATCCTATTGTATGGTTCTGAAACATGGAGAACAACACAAGTCCCATTCGAAAAGCTACAGACTTTCATAAACGGGTGATTGCGTAGAATAGAAGGACTGAAATGGTATGACAAAGTCACAAAGGTGGAATTGATGACTAGAACCAGACAAGTGCCAGTGGAACAAGAGTTGAGAAGAAGACGCTGGCGATGGATGGGACACACACTGAGGAAACCTGTTGATAGCATTACAAGGCAATCTTTGTTCTGGAAACCCCATTGGCAAGAGAGGCAGAGGTAGACTAAGAAGCACATGGAGAAGAGAACTGAAAACAGAGGTGAAAAGGATGAGGAGAACGTGGAAAAAACTTGAGATGATGGCACGTGACAGGAGGACTTGGCATATGTTTGTTGAAGGCCTCTGCTCCTTTGGGAGTGGAGAGTTAGGTATGAATGAATGAATGAGCGTTTATCAAAGTGTGGTAGTTGAATGTACGCGACAGGGCTTTAAAGGGTATACGACAGAGTTTTAATTAGTTATTTAATCGTATATATATATATATATATATATATATATATATATATATATATATATATATATATATATAAGAGATTATATATATCTACATATATATATATATATATATATATATATATCGAGAGAGAGACAGAGAGAGAATGATAGATAGATAGATAGATAGATAGATAGATAGATAGATAGATAGAGACAGATAGACAGATAGACAGACAGACCAGACAGACAGACAGACAGACAGACAGACAGATAGACAGATAGATAGATAGATAGATAGATAGATAGATAGATAGATAGATAGATAGACAGACAGACAGACAGACAGATACGAGGGGCGTTCAGAAAGTAATGCACCACATCGTTTTTCTCAGCTAATAATGAAGATAGAAGCATGAAATTTTGCACACTTCAAATATGGCATGTGCCAATTGTGTGCACCAAATTGCACTGCAACCGGCCAAATAATACGGCTGCCCTAAACCGTTGAAATGGAGCGTGTTAGCAACTTGCGTTATAAGCAGCGAATTGTGATAGAATTTCTCGTTGCAGAGAAGGAAACTGTTGTGAACATTCACAAGCGTCTATGTGATGTGTATGGAAGTTTTGCAGTCGACAGGAGTACAGTCAGTCGCTGGGTTCAGAGAATCAAAGAATCAGGAAGTGGAGATATCTGAATTGGGGGAGCGTTTCAGTGCTGATGGAGAGAACGTTTTGGCTAAGATCGTTACACCTGGGCACATTATTTTGAACCTGAGACAAAAAGACAGTCAATGGAGTCCCATCATTCGCAATCACCACGAAGAAAGAGATTCAAGACAATTCCTTCAGCTGGAAAGGTCATGATCACTGTCTTTTGGGACATTGAAGGTGTGATTCTTGTGGACGTTATGCCAAGAGGAGAGACAATCAATTCGCAAGCTTACATTAAGACATTGAAAAAAACTCAATCAACGTTTTCGCAGAGTTCGGCCGCACAAGAATCCAGCAGACCTGCTTCTCCTTCACGACAATGCGCGACCTCACACAAGTCTGGCAACACGGGAAGCAATCACCAAATTGGGTTGGACTGTACTACCCCATCCACCCTATAGTCCCGATTTGGCACCCTCTGATTTTCATCTATTTGGTCCTCTTAAAGATGCACTCCGTGGAACAAGGTTTGAAGATGATGAAGGAGTGATTCATGCAGCGAAGAAATGGCTACATGATCAAGACAAAATCTGGTACTGGCTAGGAATACATGCACTTGTTTCGCGCTGGCATAAAGCCATACAAGTTGATGGGGATTATGTTGAATAATACCGATGTTTACATTACATATCCATGTATATTGTGTATAAATTTCATGCTTTTTGAAAAAACATCTCCTGAGAAAAATGATGTGGTGCATTACTTTCTGAATGCCCCTCGTAGATAGACAGACAGACAGACAGACAGACAGACAGACAGACAGACAGACAGACCGACCGACCGACCGACCGACCGACCGACCGACCGACCGACCGACCGACCGACCGACCGCCCGACCGACCGACCGACCGACCGACCGACCGACCGACCGACCGACCGACCGACCGACCGACCGACCGACCGACCGACCGACCGACCGACCGACCGACCGACCGACCGACCGACCGACCGACCGACCGACCGACCGACCGACCGACCGACCGACCGGCCGGCCGGCCGACCGACCGACCGACCGACCGACCGACCGACCGACCGACCGACCGACCGACCGACCGACCGACCGACCGACCGACCGACCGACCGACCGACCGACCGACCGACCGACCGACCGACCGACCGACCGACCGACCGACCGACCGACCGACCGACCGACCGACCGACCGACCGACCGACCGACCGACCGACCGACCGACCGACCGACCGACCGACCGACCCGACCGACCGACCGACCGACCGACCGACCGACCGACCGACCGACCGACCGACCGACCGACCGACCGACGACCGATCCGACCGACCGACCGAACCGACCGACGACCGACCGACCGACCGACCGACCGACCGACCGACCGACCGACCGACCGACCGACCGACCGACCGACCGACCGACCGACCGACCGACCGACCGACCGACCGACCGACCGACCGACCGACCGACCGACCGACCGACCGACCGACCGACCGACCGACCGACCGACCGACCGACCGACAGACAGATAGACAGATAGACACACAGCAGACAGACAGACAGACAGACAGACAGACAGACAGATAGATAGATAGATAGATAGATAGATAGATAGATAGATAGATAGTTAGATAGATAGATAGATCGATAGATCGATCGATCGACCGACCGACCGACCGACAGGTAGGTAGGTAGGTAGGTAGGTGGGTAGGCAGGTAGGTAAGTAGGTAGACAGACAGGCAGACAGGCAGACAGGCAGGTAGGTAGGTAGGTAGGTAGGTAGGTAGGTAGGTAGGTAGGTAGGTAGGTAGACAGACCGACAGACAGGTATGTAGATAGATAGATAGATAGATAGATAGATAGATAGATAGATAGATAGATAGATAGATAGATAGATAGATAGATAAATAGATAGATAGATAGATAGATAGATAGATAGATAGATAGATAGATAGATAGATAGATAGATAGATTAGATAGATAGATAGATAGATAGATAGATAGATAGATAGATAGATAGATAGATAGATAGATAGATAGATAGATAGAAAGGTAGATAGGTAGGTAGGTAGATAGATAGGTAGGTAGGTAGGTAGGTAGGTAGGTAAGTAGGTAGCTAGCTAGCTAGCTAGCCAGTCAGTCAGGTAGGTAGGAAGGTAGGTAGGTAGGTTGGCAGGCAGGCAGGCAGGTAGGTAGGTAGGTAGGTAGGTAGGTAGGTAGGTAGGTAGGTAGGTAGGTAGGTAGGTAGGTAGGTAGGTAGGTAGAGTTCGATTGACAGAGTATATAGAGCGCTGGTCTGTCGTGGCAAAGGTGCCGGGTTCGACTCATGGTATCGACACGTTCCACTCTCCCCAGCTGTACATAAATGGGCATCTGGCTTTTCTCTTCAGTTAAGGAAGGAAAGGGTAGCAAAGAAGTGGAACATGTCACCGTCACCTCTCAAGTGCTGGACCGCGAGCACAGTGAAATCTCTAACACTTCCCTCCCCTACTGCAGTTTCTGCTATAGGACTACATTTTATAAGTGTAAGTGTGTGTGTGTGTGCGCGTGCGTGTGTGTGTGTGTGTATGTGTGTGTGCGTGTGTGTGTGTGTGCGTGTGTGTGTGTGATTATTGTTACCTGGGTAAACTTTGAGATAGAGAATGTTATCGTCATCACCATTGTCTGTTGCTATTCTCACAGTGCATGAACCGCAACTGTAACTTGACACCTTCTAGGACGCCGGCACCAGGTATTCACACGCTCCTGCAGCAGTGGTGTCTTTGACAATTTGTTTTACCAGATGAGATTGATAGCAGAATGTATAACGTCATATTAGCCACCTCCCTTCGACATGCCTGAGGGTACGGAAGGCGTATTCTTGCTTTGTCTCTTCAACCCCCGAGGGAACTGAGACTTTATCGTGCGTAAACAAAGTCTAATTTTAAAACACTAACAACTGACGGTTCATATTAGATAATCTATTCAAACATAAATTTCAGAAGTGCATCTTAAAAGTAATTTAGAATATTTTTAGAGGAAGTAATTTTAGAAAGGATACAATTTCTTGTAAATACAATCATTTTGTGTATTCAGTTGTTGAGTTTCGCTATATTGATCTCCATTGTGTCTCAATTATGGCATTAACCACATCAGTTACCGTAATATGTTTTAAATAGTAATATACACTTTTAGTTTGTCCCCATTAAAACACACGCAGCGTGAGCTTAATTTATATTTAAAAGTGCATATGGACTTTTGGAGAAACCATGTGGCGTAAATTCAATGATGAATGGCATATCTAAGTACGATTTTGCGTTGCGCACATTTTGAAGATACATTTTTTTAACTTGCTGTTTTTTGCCATCTGGAGTAGACGAAACCAGTTACTTCCATGTAAAGTTATTCCTATAATAGATACTGCTGTAGAGGAGTGAAGTGTTACAGACTTTACCATAGTAGGTCCAACTTTACGAGGTGGAGTGACCAGTTTCCTTTCTCGTGTCATTGCCTTCGCTAAACTCAAGTGCAGAGTCAGATACCCATTTACGACTAAGTAGACTTGGATTCGGTCTAGAACCTGATAACTGTACTGCGAGAGGAAAGCTCTCTACTTAGCCAATCAGACACTTCATGTACATTTGTTACTGTCGTTGTTGTTAAACTAGGGCTGCTGAGTGTTTCTCTCTTTTGCAGCAAACACCAAGTTGAAGAGTCCTTGGTATTATCTACGCTGTAGATCTAGGCTTTCCTGTGGCTTTTCTGCCATTCCAAAATGTGCTGAGTTGAAGTCATGAGCTCCAGTTTCTCCAACTTGACTTGCATTTAAAAGATCATCACATCTGGTCCCACACTAGCAGTAAGAAGCATGTGGCATACTGTGCATTCCCCGTCTTCCAAGGGGGTTCTTCAAATATTCAGAGCTAAATACTGTGTTTTGGTTCTGGCCTTGCCCAAAGAATCGTCACGTCCTACAAAGAGTTACTTTTCAGCTCCACTATCATGGAGTCCATAGTGAGATCCTCCTGCATGCTGTCAACCAGGTCAGCGCATGAGTTACATCTGGGGCTCAAGTGACTACTCCAAGCTTATTGTGCAATGCTGGGTTATCAATATGTTTCACCACTTGGAGAATTCCTGAAAATGTGTGGATGATTTCAATAGTCAATGAGGGTGTAATTAGCCTCACAGACAGAAGTTCACTTCCACATCTGTATACTATAGCACTTACAGTTTCCAAGACCACGTGTGTATCGCAGAACAACCGTTCGAAGAGGGAATTATCAGTTTCCCAGACCCAAGTGTATCGCAGAACACCCGTCGAAGAGGAATTCTTACAGTGTTTTCCCAGACCAAGCTTATCGCAGAACACCCGTCGAAGAGGAATTATCAGTTTCCCAGACCAAGTGTATCGTTAGAACACCCTTCATACGAATGAATTACTATAATTTCCAAGACAAAAGTGATTCGAGAGCATATAACCTTAATTGCTCGTGTCCATTCTACCCTGCGCGAGAAGATTGTGTATTTTCAAAACTGTGGGGTAAGTGTAAACCTTTATTTTACAAATGTAAATGTGACGTGTTTTCTTGCTAAGTGGTTATTTATGAGGCTGGCAACCTCAAACATATGAAACTATTAATATTCATAAACCACTACAACAAGCGCTGGTGATTTCTTCTGGATAGTCGTGCGGGAAAACCGACAACAGAGGTGATCCAGACTTCAAATGGAGCAGTGATGACTGATGATTACATCACATGTGCCAAAAAGTGTATAATATTTTGTGAGATATATGCACTTTGTTAATTGTAACTCATGCAACTCATTATTCGCGCTGTCCGGACACATTTTCCCAGTTAATACCCAGAGGAAAATGGTGAATTTTATTCATCTTCCCTGAGCTACAATGTGTACTCACTCGGGAATTTAATTCTTCTGGGAGATTAACGTTGGTAGGTGGACAGAGAGAAATTGTCAATCCACCAATGGACTTAGCAGAGACATTTGTTTTCCTATTTTGTCCAAAACTCTGTGGTTACAAGCCATCAGACGATTTGTAGTACGAACGCCGCTAGTGTGAGGAAAGAGCATCACCACTAACCACCTACATGGGAAGAGTGTGTGGAGAAGTTCCCTCAGCATCATAGCATTGATGAATTCATAGCTGCAGGGACTCATCTAGAGTTAAGGTTGTTTTTTTTTTGTAACAGGCAACAGCAAAAACAAGGACATTTTACAGCGCCCGACGAAACCTCTATGAGGAAACTTAAGTTTCACCAATCTTTCCATATTTATTTTACCCTGTTAAAGACTAAGGACTAATTCACTATTAAAATTTGTTACATGTTATTTTAAAAAAACTAACCAAATATAGTTGATTCAGGTATTACATGTATGAAAGCAAACGTATGAGCCAGAATATAATATATATATATATATATATATATATATATATATATATATATATATATATATATATATATATATATATATATATATAATATATATAATATATATACAGTAGAACTCCATTTATCCGAACCCCAATTATCCGAACATCCAATTATCCGAACAACTTTTTCCAGAAAAAAAAAATCAGCGCCACCAGTCACGTTAGACTACATTTCTGAATCTTTTGATGCGGTAAGCTTCAAATGTATGCGAACAATTTGTAGAGAATGGGATGGGCTAATGGTCGGTCACTTAGGTACAGGAAGTCAGTTAGATCATAAAGTCAGTTAATATCTGGTTTACCAATCCAATGTACGTGTGCGTTCTAGGCAGAACACTGGCTAAACAGACAGTTCAACTTAAAATAATTGTGTTTGCTACTACAGCAGAATAATTTTGGTGTACAAGTATTTCTCTGTGCGATATGGCATCTTCCAGTAGGCCTAAATCATATAAAAGGAACCACAATCTTTTGTCAATTGAAACGAAAACAGAAATTATCAAGAGACTAGGAAAAGGTGAAACTGTGTCTTCACTTGCGAGGATTCTCAATGTTGGGAAAGTTACCGTCTCTGACATCAAAAGTAACAAGGATAAAATTAAGAGTTTTGCATCGACATTGGATAGTGAAAATGGGTCGAAGAAACGTAAAACCATGAGAAATGCGAAAGATTTGAAATTGGGAGAGGCTTTGTGTATATGGTTTGTGCAAAGAAGAAGCAAAGGAACCTATCTCTGGCTCTCTATTGTGTGAAAAGGCACTTCAGTTCAACAATCAACTTGACGGTCCTCCTGACTTTAAGGCTAGCCAGGGATGGTTAAGAAACTTTAAATCTCGTTATGGCATACGAGAATTGGAGATTCAAGGGGAATCTTTATCTAGCGATGCAACTGCCGCTGAAAATTTTAAAGAAACATTCTTGGCTTTTTTTTTAATAAGGCGGCTATTCACTCGATGATGTGTATAATGCCGATGAGACTGGCTTATACTGGAAATCATTGCCTCAAAAATCACTTGCATCTCAGCGCGAAGCAGCTGCCCCTGGGTTTAGAAAGTGCAAAGAGAGAGTAACAATTTTGGTAGCCACGAATGCCAGTGGAAGTCATCGTTTACCGGTGCTAATGATCGGCAAAGCCAAAAAACCACGTTGTTTAAAGAATGTGTCATGTCTCCCATTGTGCTACAAAGCACAGAAGAGTGCTTGGATGAATAGTGAAATATTTCTTGATTGATATACAAATCAGTTCATCCCAAATGTGAAGAGGTTGAGAGAACAAGAAAAGAAAACTGGAAAAGTAATTCTTCTACTGGACAATGCATCATCTCATCCAGAGACGGATACATTGAATGCAGTTGATGCAAATTTTAAAGTAATTTTTCTGCCTCCCAATGTAACAGCACTGATTCAACCAATGGATCAGGGTGTTATAGCAAAGCTTAAAAAGATGTACAAGAAGGAAGTCCTGCGTCGTTTATTGTTGGCTGAAGATGAAGAAAGTGTGGTGGCGTTTTCCAAAAAGCTTAATCTCAAAGACTGCTGCTATATGTTAGCTGATGCTTGGACCACCCTGTCACAAGATAATCTCAACAAGGCTTGGAATAGATTGCTTGGGAAAGAAGGAGGAAATGAAACTACTTGTGGTGAAGTGGGATGTTATAAATACTTATAGGGAACTTAGTGTACTGACTGAGATCAGCTGTGAAGGTATCTATATCTATTAAGAGTAGTGTATTATAGATAACCTTACTTGCTACCACATATCTATATATCTCAGTCAGAATTATTCTGGAATAGTGTGATGACTACGTTATGTGTCTAGGGTATGTGTATGATGAAGTGTAAGTCACAACAACAGACAGATAAACAATTTAATTTATCCACTACTCTTAACAACACTGTGACACTCACATACATATAACACTCTATGAGAATATCTTAAAGAAGTCACTCGTAACTTTTCAAATAACAATATGTATTCATTACTGGCATGAATGAATATGTGTCCTGATTCAACTACAAGGGAACCAGGAATCACAATCAATTTAAATTACAAGTTATGTACAGAATGTATTTAATATGAATATTGTAGTGACATATATTATTACAAATGTTCTATGTGTGTCAGTTGTGTAGTAGTAAAATGAGGTAATACTGGTTTTGTTTTGTTCAAGCTCTGTTGGTATTTGTCATCATGACTTCAATAGTTTGTCTTTAGGGACTAGTATTGGAGATGTTCACAGTTCCTGATTTTAAGACAAGTAAATTCCCCTCTTAATGTTAATTTTACAAAGTCAGTTCAAGATGAGGGGACATAATGTTGAGCTCAGCTGGCCAAGTTAGCTTATCTGGCGTGATGGCGGCAGGAAAGGACTCCTCTGCTCGAATTCTCCTCTGGGCTCTGGAGACACCTCACTGATAGCTAAAAGGACCAAGGAGTATGCTGTCCGACACTGGATTCAGCAAAGCTCTGACTAGGTGCTGCTCAGTACCATCAAGACCACTGTCCCACAATTCATACGAATAAACACAGATACGTTGATTAGCAATGAATTCTGGCACAAACTGGCACAAATTCCCATCTGCTTATCTTCCAGGCTTTTATTTAGCCAAATATAAGCTGGCTTCAACGCACTGATGCTTTATCAATCTTATTTAAACAAGTGGTTTCGAACTAACGCTCCCAAGTGTGTATATCAGCGAGTCTGACCAATGATCCCCGTTTCGACAAGTGTTTGAAAAAATGTTACCTTTCCCCGTTTCCCCTAACAACCAAGATAGTATTTATAGCCCGACCAATCGTGGTTAGGCTTTCATTTGTTGCGCTCCAATCAATTTGGAGTTTACATGGTAGGCTATTTCTGTAACGTAAATTTTTTTCAAACACGTTAAAAAAAAAATCTTATGAGCAGAAATGATTTTATGCTGTCAGGCACCCCCAATATTTTATTTTGGGTATAATTTATTAATTCCTGGACTATTTGCGTAACGTTTTACATATTATTTGTCAGCAAGCCCTAAGGAACCCAAAAATACAAATTTAAAGGAGCTACGTGGCTGCATTCAAAATATGCAATTTCTTCTACCTCCTGTTTCGAAGATGTGCTGTCTGGGTACTGTTATGTTTTCAACCGTAAACCCATCTAATGTTATCTTTTCTAATAAGAGTTTTTTTATGATTTATAAACCTAACTCTGGGAAAGGGTAGTGTATTTTATCACTGTCCGTCTGAAAAAAAGTTAGTGCTTGTAGTCTTACACGCGTGATGGCAGCATTTGTGTATCGCGCGAAGCGTGTTGCATGCGTTCCTGATTTTCAGCCCTCCCCTCTCTCTTTATCCTTTTGTCCATCTGTTCGTTCGTTTTGGTAACGCAGTATAATTAATGTTAGGATTAATTTAGGTCATTACGCAGTACGTCTCAATGTTTTTCTTAGAAATGCAGCACACGTTTCATTGAAGAAGGCGGTTAATAATACAGTAAGCTTTTATATCAACGTGAAAGCGTTACAATTTGCAGACGAAGCAGAAAACAAGGGGGATTTCGAGTACATTCTTTGTGACAGCACTGTTATTTTCCCATTGCTCTTTTCTTTATTAATTTTATTTGTTAGGCTTCATATTTACCTAATAATTTATATATGTGGATTAGAATATTTCATGACACCTCCCCTCTTAAAACAGACATTATATGTCAGTCCTTTATTCTATATACACATAGAGAAATTTATTATTATTGCTGGTGTTTACGGTGATTCTCATCACACGGATGGCGGCTTAAAAAATCCGCTCCCAAATTGGTTTTTCCAGATATATACTCAATGCTAAAATTATATGGAGCCAGAAGCAAAGACCATCGGAGTAACCTAGAGTTCTCATGCTTAGCCTGTGCTAAAAACGATAAAGGTTTGTGATCTGTTTGCAACTTAAATGCCTTCCCATATAGATAAATATTGAATTTCTTTATTGCCCATATTACTGCAAGACATTCTTTTTCGCTAGTTGAGTAGTTGATTTCGCTTTATTCAACTTTCTGCTAGCATATGCCACTGGGCTTAATTCCCCATCCAATGCATCTGATTTCTGTAGTAGAGTTGCACCTAACCCAATATTACTTGCATCCGTCCTTACTATGAATTCTTGACTTAAGTCAGGTAATTTCAAAATGGGTTTACTTGTGAGCTTTTCCTTCAATTCTTGGTAAGTCATTTCACATTGTGGTGTCCATGTAATGCGATCTGGATGTCCTTTACGTGTCAATTCCGTTAACGGTGCACATATGGAATTAAAGTTTTTGATATACTTCTGGTAGAAACCACATAATGAGACAAAGGATCTCACGTCCTCTTGGTTTGTGGTCTCGGGGCTTTCTGTAGTTTCTCTAAATTCTTTGGGTCAGGGGTCATGTTTCCCTGATAAACTGTGTGTCCCAAAAATTCCAATTCTTTACATCCAACGCAACATTTGTTTGGACGGGCTGTTAAATTTGCCTCCCTAAGTCGATCAAACAGCATGTTCAGAGAGTCAATGTGTTCCTCAAATGTTTCTGTTGCTATAAGGATATCATCCATAAAATTTGTTATACAGGGATTATTCAGAGGATCCAATAATTTTCTCATCATTCTAGAGAAGACACTAGGCGCATTCTTCAATCCAAATGGCAATCTATTAAACTCATAGTGTCCTTCTGAGGTACTAAAAGCTAAGTATGGTCTAACCTCAGGCTTTACTGGGATCTGATAGTATCCTTTACTCAAATCCACTTTTGAGAAATATTTAGCTTTATTTAGTCTGGCAAACAGCTGATTTGTATCCGGCAATGGATCCACCTGTCCTTCTGTAATAGCATTCAGTCTCCTGTAATCTATACAGAGGGTATGTTCTCCAGAGGGCTTCCTTAAGAGTACAACACCGGAACTATACGAAGACTCACTGTGCGAAATAATTCCTTCCTTCAACAGATAGTCTATCTCTTCCTTCAAAGCTTTCTCCTTAGCAAACGGAATCGAATATGGTTTCATACAGACAGGTGTGGGGTCTATCAGTTTCATATCATATTCCAATAGGTTTGTATGCCATGGTCGGTCTGTTAACACCTCTGCATGATTATTTAGAACCTGTTGCACTCTCTCTTTCTGAGTTTTCGTTAAATGTGTACTGATTTTCACCTGTGCTGCTGTCTCACAGGGGTGTAATGGATATTCAAATGATGAAAGTGGTTCCTTTTTCATCTCCATGGCGATGGACAAGGTCAACAAGTGTGTCTCTTCCTGATGTTCTCTTTCCAAATATTTCTTCAGGAGATTCACATGATAGATTTTTTCTTTCCCCTTCTTATCTATCTTATAATTTGTTCTAGACACCTTCTCTAAAACTGTATATGGACCCTGCCATCCAATTTGTAACTTATTCTGACTCCCAGGCAAAAGAAGCAGTACTTTCTCTCCCACAGCCAAATTTCTGTCTTTCGCCTTCCTGTTATAATAGGCAGCATGTTTCTTCCTGGCTTGTTTCAAATTTTCATTGGCAAGTTTCCAGCCAGTTTTCAACCGAGTGGTCAGCTCATTCACATATTGGTATGAAGATGTAATGTTTTCCTCTGCCTTTTCATCAGTCCACGTTCTTAACAAAGCTTCAAGTGGACCTTTTATTGGCCTTCCAAACAATAATGTTGCCGGGGCCATACCGGTTGAACTATGGGGTACCTCCCGATAAGCAAAGAGGGCGGCGTGCAGGTACTGGTCCCATGTATCTGGTTTTTCGTGTGCCAACTTTCTCAGGATCGACATCAATGTGCCGTTAAATCTTTCCACTTGGCCGTTCCCGGGGGGATGATACACACTACAATGGAAGTGTTTGGCCTGGAAGATCCTGAAGACTTCTTCAGTTAGTTTCCCCTTGAACTGAGAGCCATTATCAGTCAAGATTTGATTGGGAAAGCCTAACCTTGTGAAAATTGTGAGCAATGCCTCTGCCACATGTTTAGAATCAATCGATGACAGGGCTACTGCCTCTCCCTACATAGAACAAGTGTCCACCAGAGTCAGAATGTAGCTGTTCCTTCTCTTGGTTCGGGTGAGAGGTCCCACAAGATCCACGGCAACTCTCTCAAAGGGTGTTCCCACTATGGGCATTTCCCCCAGAGTTGCTGGTGCAGTCCAATGTTTAGGTCTACTCGTTGGCACTCTGGACAGGATTTTACATATCGTTTGATATCTTCAGTTATTCCTGGCCAGAAATAGTGACAAGCTATTCGCTGTCCTGTTGCGCTGATTCCCATATGACCACTGAAGGGAATCGCATGCCCTAGTTCCAACACTTTAGTCCTATATGAAGTGGGAAGGACCAGCTGTCCGTGACCATTGGATTCAGATCCAGCCTTCCTATATATCAGTTTGTTCTTCATATAAAACTTCTCCCTTGCCTGGAGGTGTATGAGATTTGGGCAACTTCTTGAAAACATGGCTTGAGTGTTTTGTCCTCAGCCTGTGCCTTCCTCATCTCATCTGGGTGAGTATTATGGGATTATCCTCCTCCTTCTTTGTCTGTGATCTGGTCTGCACTGTTGCCAATATCACAGGTCTCTTTGGATTCCCCAAGAAGACATATCTACACCCCAATATTAGAGGGTAGATTGGCTCATTTATCACTGCTGCTTTTATGATTCCTTCCACATATCGCGTTTTCACTTTTATTCGGGCGACGGGAAGTGTCATGGTAGCTACATCCTTGGTTGCAGTTTGAATCTCCACTGTTTCTGTGGTGTATTGATCGGCCTGCACCAGGTGAGAACTCACAACGGAATCGTAATCTAAACCGTTATCATATAAACATCTTATAGTGACACCATTACAGATGACATCTTCACACACTGGGGGGTGGTATGGTTCCTGTAATTCTTCAGGTTTGCCCTTCTTTTCCTTTTCCCCCGATGTCATAGCAGCAAAATGAGGAGGTTTCCTTCTACAATGGTCAGTGTCATGATTGTTCATCTTACAATTTTTACACCACCTTTTTCCTTGGTTGAAAGATTTTTTTTCATCATATTTTCTTTCATCGAATTGTGGGAATTTATTTTTATTTTCATACCGTGGCCTATCAAATTGGTGCTTACCTTTATTTTGATCCTTAGGATCAAATTTATTAAAGTTCTGTGGTGCCCTAAAGTTATCCACCTGTTTCTTTTTATTACCTGTTACCTCTGCTTGAGCTGCTTGATACCTTTCAGCAACATTTAGCAACTCACCCAGCCTCTCTGCACCTTGTTCCATGAGAAACTTTCTCAGGTCTGGAGCCATGGACTCTCTTAGTTGCTCTATAAGGACCATTTCCTTAAGATCTTGGGTTTTCCCCAGAGAAGTCCATTTCTCCAAGTATGTCTCTATTCGTGCAGAGAACTGGTGATAGGTTTCACCTGACAGTAGTTTAGCATTCCTAAATTTTTTCCTGTAAAACTCTGCATTCTTTTCATACCTTAACAAAAGAGCCTGCTTTAGCATGTCATAACTTTCCTGATCACCTCTGCTCATTTTTGCAAAAACTTCATAAGCTGCCCCACGAAGTCCCTGAGATAACTTTAAGCTCCACCTTTCTCTCTCTAACCCATACGTGGTAGCTAATAGTTCATACCTATTTAGGTAGCTCTCAATATCATCGTCTTTCTCAACAAAATGATCTAAATGAAAATTCATAGCTGAGGTTGAGGCTCCCTGAGTAACCGTAGCATCAGAGGCAAAGGGACTGGCACCATTTTCAGGAGCATGGCCTTGAAACTCAAACTCCCTTAGTCGTAACTCATGTTCCCTTTGTAATCTTTTATCTTCTGCTTCCCTTTCTGCAGCTAATTTCTTCTCTTCCCTTTCTGCAGCCAATCGTTTGTCTTCTCTATCTGCCTCCAATTTCTTAGCCTCAGCCTCAATCTGCAACCTCTTAATTTCCTTGTCAGCCTCTAACTTTCTTTCGGCTTCAAACCTTCTTTCTTCACGTTCAATAAATTTGTCACATTCCGTCGTGACATAGGCAACCATAACTTGCCCATCTAATCCTAACTCTTTTGCAGTCTGAACCGCAGCAGATCGAAATTTGGCCAGGTCCGCCATTGTCTATTATGTAAATTTATACAATGTCTAACCAACAATTCAATCTCTAATGGACAACACAGGCACCGTGAGCTCAACCTTATTTAATTCCACCCAAGGATACCTTTTAATTCTTATATTCCCTGAAGTGAATTACCCCCAATATTTTTAATAGGGAAAGATTCAAAATCCCAAGAGCGAGACCCCAATATATGTGGTGAAGTGGGATGTTATAAATACTTATAGGGAACTTAGTGTACTGACTGAGATCAGCTGTGAAGGTATCTATATCTATTAAGAGTAGTGTATTATAGATAACCTTACTTGCTACCACATATCTATATATCTCAGTCAGAATTATTCTGGAATAGTGTGATGACTACGTTATGTGTCTAGGGTATGTGTATGATGAAGTGTAAGTCACAACAACAGACAGATAAACAATTTAATTTAATCCACTCCTCTTAACAACACTGTGACACTCACATACATATAACACTCTATGAGAATATCTTAAAGAAGTCACTCGTAACTTTTCAAATAACAATATGTATTCATTACTGGCATGAATGAATATGTGTCCTGATTCAACTACAAGGGAACCAGGAATCACAATCAATTTAAATTACAAGTTATGTACAGAATGTATTTAATATGAATATTGTAGTGACATATATTATTACAAATGTTCTATGTGTGTCAGTTGTGTAGTAGTAAAATGAGGTAATACTGGTTTTGTTTTGTTCAAGCTCTGTTGGTATTTGTCATCATGACTTCAATAGTTTGTCTTTAGGGACTAGTATTGGAGATGTTCACAGTTCCTGATTTTAAGACAAGTAAATTCCCCTCTTAATGTTAATTTTACAAAGTCAGTTCAAGATGAGGGGACATAATGTTGAGCTCAGCTGGCCAAGTTAGCTTATCTGGCGTGATGGCGGCAGGAAAGGACTCCTCTGCTCGAATTCTCCTCTGGGCTCTGGAGACACCTCACTGATAGCTAAAAGGACCAAGGAGTATGCTGTCCGACACTGGATTCAGCAAAGCTCTGACTAGGTGCTGCTCAGTACCATCAAGACCACTGTCCCACAATTCATACGAATAAACACAGATACGTTGATTAGCAATGAATTCTGGCACAAACTGGCACAAATTCCCATCTGCTTATCTTCCAGGCTTTTATTTAGCCAAATATAAGCTGGCTTCAACGCACTGATGCTTTATCAATCTTATTTAAACAAGTGGTTTCGAACTAACGCTCCCAAGTGTGTATATCAGCGAGTCTGACCAATGATCCCCGTTTCGACAAGTGTTTTGAAAAAATGTTACCTTTCCCCGTTTCCCCTAACAACCAAGATAGTATTTATAGCCCGACCAATCGTGGTTAGGCTTTCATTTGTTGCGCTCCAATCAATTTGGAGTTTACATGGTAGGCTATTTCTGTAACGTAAATTTTTTTCAAACACGTTAAAAAAAAATCTTATGAGCAGAAATGATTTTATGCTGTCAGGCACCCCCAATATTTTATTTTGGGTATAATTTATTAATTCCTGGACTATTTGCGTAACGTTTTACATATTATTTGTCAGCAAGCCCTAAGGAACCCAAAAATACAAATTTAAAGGAGCTACGTGGCTGCATTCAAAATATGCAATTTCTTCTACCTCCTGTTTCGAAGATGTGCTGTCTGGGTACTGTTATGTTTTCAACCGTAAACCCATCTAATGTTATCTTTTCTAATAAGAGTTTTTTATGATTTATAAACCTAACTCTGGGAAAGGGTAGTGTATTTTATCACTGTCCGTCTGAAAAAAAGTTAGTGCTTGTAGTCTTACACGCGTGATGGCAGCATTTGTGTATCGCGCGAAGCGTGTTGCATGCGTTCCTGATTTTCAGCCCTCCCCTCTCTCTTTATCCTTTTGTCCATCTGTTCGTTCGTTTTGGTAACGCAGTATAATTAATGTTAGGATTAATTTAGGTCATTACGCAGTACGTCTCAATGTTTTTCTTAGAAATGCAGCACACGTTTCATTGAAGAAGGCGGGTAATAATACAGTAAGCTTTTATATCAACGTGAAAGCGTTACAATTTGCAGACGAAGCAGAAAACAAGGGGGATTTCGAGTACATTCTTTGTGACAGCACTGTTATTTTTCCATTGCTCTTTTCTTTATTAATTTTATTTGTTAGGCTTCATATTTACCTAATAATTTATATATGTGGATTAGAATATTTCATGACACTACTGCAGTGGACACAAATGATGATTGCATAAATGAAGTTGTGGAACTGTTTCAAGCAATGCCCGGATTTTTGGACTGTAACAAAGATGATGCACACATGTGGCTAGAAGATGATAATGATTCTTGTTTTCAGTTTTTGAATGACGAAGAAATTTTGTCTTTTGTGCAAGAAGAAAACCAAATACATGTAGTGACCGATGATGAAGACTCCTCAGAAGTACATGATGTACTTGTAGATTATGAAGAAAACCCAAAACGTCGACCAAATCCTGAAGAGGCCTTTATAGCACTAGAAACAGCGATGGCTTGGTACGAGCAAGAAGATGACAGCTGTCCTACACAGCTTCTGCTGTTGAAGAGAATGCGGGACTTAGCAGCCAAAAGGAGACTATCCAGTTTGGTGCAAAAGAGGATTCCTCATTATTTTAAATAGTGGGCTACATCTGTGCAAGTACATGTATACGTAAGTTGCGCCTGGTTTTGAATCGTTTGTAATGTTATTTTGAAAACATTTCTCTTTCTTAAAAAAAATAATTAATACAAGTAGTACATGCACTGCAGTGTAATGAAAAATTTTGGTGATACAGTGATCTAATACAGTGTGGGTATTATTATTACAGTACAGGTAAATATGTTTTATAGTGTATTTTTCTTGTGATGGTTAATTATTGTTAGACATATGTGTACATGTACTCGATACATTATGTAATCCAATTATCGGAACATTTGATTATCCGAACGATGCTCGGTCCCATGGGGTTCGGATAAATGGAGTTCTACTGTATTTACATCTAGACAGAACTATACCATTATAAGAGGAATTCGCTGAATTGACTCAGCTCGGGGCTTGAACGGGCTAAAAACCATTGCTTAAATCCTTCACAAAAGGCGACGGACAGATATACGTTAACCATTGCACAGCGCTTTACCGCATGGATCTTGACTTATGAATTATCTTGTGAGCACTCCCTTCGGATAGAGGCGTCATTACACTTCTATCTACATCTCTGCCAAGAGTAATCTTGTGCGAAGGTAAATAACTTTGACGACCCAGTTTATATACCCTTGAGTTTTGGCCATTGTTGGCGGCAATCCGTGACAACACCAAAGGATTTCAATACGAGATTTTGCCGAGGCTGGCAATCCCATTATGTAAAATTTATGCCATGGAAACCCCTGCTGCAAGATCATGCAAATGCTTGGTGAAACCTTCCAGGAGGCAATGCTTCAATGTTGATTACATGCTTCGCAAGGAACACATGAATTAGTGCAGGCATTCTAAGAATAACTACAGTGTTGGTTCCTTGCTCCGTTAGGAGCGCCATGGACAAAAAAGAAGAAGATACTGCTATTCTGACACAGAAATGTTTTCCTAAGTGTGACACATGTACTCCAGAGATGCGCGATATGGAAGGGGAGTTTAGAGGTTCACCGAAAGTCCCTTAAACTTCACTCCCTTTTGGCTGTATCTACTATAGGACTAACTTTACCACTGAGTCTTCCATTGATACCAGGTTCGAAACCTGCTGCAGGCGGTTTGGTAGCAGATTGCTTTGTGTGGGTTTTTAACAATGGTATAAGCGCCGTACCGTTCAGAAAGCAATGGCAAACTACTGAATGAAAAAAAATTGCTTAGAAAAATCACAAACAGCCAATAAAAGCTGGGGTTGATTGCCACGTCCTGTAAATGATAAGCAACTAACTTCCATTGATAGAGTGATTACAGCTCTGGTCTCACGCGGCAAAGGTGCTGGGTTCGATTCATGGGATCCATTCTACCCGGCTGTAGTGGGTACCTGACTTTGCTCTTGAATTAGGGAAGGAAAAGGCAGCGAGGAAGGGAACTGGTCACCCCATCACCTCTCGTTGAGGACCTAGTATATTGAAGTCCTAAAATGTCACTCCCCTATGACAGTATCTGCTATGGTACAACCTTTATCTTTTCGGGGTACGCTGCAGGCATTTTCTTTTGTTTTAACTTTAAGGTACTTTTTTTAGCTGCAGGAAACAGTAAATTAAAATTTAATAAATGAGAGATGTACACCAGTAAGTAGAGTCGGCTTAATTTCTACCATTCTGGTGGGACCCCCTGGACTGAAAAGTATAATTTTGGTATAACGTGTTTTATTTCAACACATAAAGTAAAAAATATAGATTTTGTTTAGTTTTGATACAACGTAATAGCAAATGGTTCTTATGTCTAATAGGAAATAATCTTCGTTGCTCATCTTTTTTCAAAGCTGAGGATGAGAACCCGAGTGCGGTAGCTCCTGTGGGCTTAGGCCACATTGGGTTAAATGGGATCAATCGGCCTAAGTCGGGCCTTGCCTGTAAGACGAAACTCTTGTACGGATACTAGATTATTATTAGTTTGAGAAACACTGTGGCATAGAATAAATCTTCAACGCGTTATGGCAGTCAGAGAAAAGGTATAACAGCCCCGCCACTCTTTCATCCTGTTTCTGGTAGTTCACTGTTGATGAGATAAACATCCAGTCAGATAATATTAAGTTTTGGGATTCCACCTGTTAGGTTGTTCCCCGTGAATGATCTTCATACGTGCCTGTCTCATATCTTGATGGTGCATTCCAACAAACGTATCGTTTACGACTGCTTCAGTACGTAATTATTTTCAGCTCTGGACGGAATTATTTTTAAGCCCCAAAAATTTACATATACATAATTTACTTTTACTGACGATGTGTGTCTAATCATGAGTTAAGTATAATACTTTATATATCAAATTAAAGTACATTGGATGGACAATATGAATATATATACTTTTCTTGCTAATTTTATGTTATGTTTATGTTATGACAGATAATATGTACATAGAAAAAAAGATAACTTGAAATTTTTGAACAGACATTTTTCCACTTACGTTTGGCTTGTCAACATAAATATTATCACAATACAGTTTCACTGCTCTCTTTGTGCAGGTAATCCATTTAGAAACACAGAAAAAGTAAGAAAAA
This sequence comes from Oreohelix idahoensis, assembly GCA_024509875.1. Lineage (NCBI taxonomy): Eukaryota > Metazoa > Mollusca > Gastropoda > Stylommatophora > Oreohelicidae > Oreohelix > Oreohelix idahoensis. Next base: position 721,801 of record JAMPIV010013188.1, read on the forward strand.
TGTGGTTGATCACACAGTTTGTTCACTGTTTTACATATTAGTAACATAATGTAACACGTCTCATGGAAAGAGATGCAAACAAATAAAGAGGTCATAGAAAACCTAGGCATGAAAAGTGAAATGAAGGAGATCAAAACTAGACAGCTAAAATAGTTTTGCCATGCAAAAAGACAACACCAAACTGAAGACCATAAACAGAAGGCAGAGCTGAAGGCACAGGTCCAATGGGAAGATAGCGCCATATATGGAAGATAGCAATCAAGGGATGGACAGGGAAAGAGTCTATCAGAGTGCACCATCAAGACAAGAGACAGGAAAGAGTTCTATCAGAGTGCACCTGTGGCGCTGGCTATTGCACGCCACACGGTAGAAAATATAATAGGATTTTGGTGCTGATGAGCGCTGCACGATAGTAATTTGTCGATATGTGTATTGCGCACATGACGTGAGCAGTTAGGGGAGGAAAAATGGACAAAGCGTGTGTTGACCCTGAATGGGCGGCTTGTGTGTGTGTTTCTGCCCAATGGTAGAAATATGGGAAGTGTTAACAGAGAAGTGTCTTGAAACATATTAATGTTTATTAAATACAACGGAAGGTAGGAAGAGGAATGAGGTAATGTTTATATGGACCTACGGATTAGAGAAATTGCCGAATCTACCTAATTATGCATGCTGTGTAATGATGTATTGTCTACGTGAATAAATAATGGAATGTTACTAAAATATCCAGCTGTTATATTGATCGTTGTGTGTGGAATCTTTGGGATATAGAAAGTATCGTTAATGAACTATTGTGGCTGTCCTGAATCTTGTGGACCTATGATATATAAACCTAGACACAGTGTGAAAACGAGCACAAACAATCAACTGAAGAATATAAACTTTTAACGCCACAGATATGGGAGGCACGTTCCGTTGGAGAGGAATTAATTGTTTGGAATAGGTACAATGCTGTACTGTGGAAAGTACGCAAGATATTAAGCACACGTATTTGTGGAATCAATAGAAATTGCAATTTTTCGTACGAGGTCACGCCAAGACCTTGGACTGTTGGGAAGACGTTATTACCAAACAACATATATTCTATTAAAGTCGCTGAACAGACATTTGACTGCCTACGAACAGATATGAAATTTCGACACAATATATTGCGGTCACAAGTTACTATGACGAATATTGTCACCTCGAGGCCATTTCGCGTTGAATCGTTGTAGTGAACCATTACATCAAGATCAACCTGAACGGACTTGTAAATCCTAAAGTAAAGTTACCAGTGGACATTTATTATACCAATAATATGAATCGTGAGAATCATGACGGTATCCAGAACCAGTCTTTTGGGTCTTTCAAGTCTGACAAGTCTTTCAACCCTGATGTCCGAGAAATCATTTCGGTTGTCTGCAATGGTCAAGAAGGGATGATTTTAATACCTGTTACGTACGTCATCGAACAGATTTGCTGACCACTTAGATTTCGTAATCAGGAACATGGAACGTCTTGAACAGGACACTTATACCCGTTGAGCAACTCAGACTTTTACATTCTTTCCTTGACCCGTGTTTATTGCATAGATTCAAGGCTACTTTGCGAGGTTGATGCGTCTTGTCTACAACGAGGATTGGCGGTCGTTGATTTTAATCATATAAGTGAATATATGTTTGTAAGGTCATGGTCTCCGGTCCTAAAAATGTCAGGCACATCTTATTTTTGTGTATCTTTTATGTTTTATGTTTTCTTGTGGGCGACACTCAATTATATCTTTGGATAAATTTAGTTGTCGTCGTTCTATAGATTTTGATTGTATTGATCTCTTTCAGGGATTCAGCATTTAGTGCTGTCGTATTTCCGCTCTGACTGAGATTAATATTTTCTTAGTTGTTTAGCTGTGCTGTCACGTAACATATTGTCGTGGAATTCTTATTTAGTTCAGTATGATTATGTTCGTACCTGTAGGTCTTCTCTGACTTTCTTTTTAATATGTACAGCAGTTCTATGTGATTGTATCTCGTCCTGTACTGTTCATTGACGGTGGAAACAACTGTTTTATTATATTGTAGGATTTTATGACTTTTTACATTGTTGTCTCTTTCCTGATTTGTTTCCAGCGTTGTCTTTTAGTCTTTTGTCTAATGTGATGTTATGGCATGCTTTGACATAGGTATTAATGGCGATATTTAGTACTTGAAGATGATTATATTATATTGTTAATTGCTGATATGTTAATATATACGATGATTTCAGATACTCTGAGATAGTGTGGATAAGTATCATATACTTCAGAGACAAGTATATCACACAAAACGAATAAATACTGTATATACAGTTGGTGTTGAAAAAGGTTTGAATTACCTTACGACTAAGTATGGTCATTGGGCAACAAGTGGGAGAGATATACATTTTGAATCTATAGCCCATTACTCTTTAATTTCATTATGGCGGACTTTGTGAAGGTAAAGGCCGGATTTATACAGAATGGGAAGGACTTGAATTTCTCGGGTGATGATCTTATAGCCTATGTAAATAAAGAAATAGCGGAATACAAAGAAGAGAAAAACAGAGAAGAAAAAAGACAAGAGAAAGAAAGAGAAGAAAAAAGAAGAAAAAAAAAGAAGAAAAAAGAAAAAGAAGAAAAAAGACAAGAGAAAGAGAAGAGAGGGAACATGAGAGAGAATAGAGAGAATTCGTTTAGCAGAAATTGCTGCAGAACAAGCGAAATTTGAAAGAGAAAAAACTTTTGAGTTAGAAAAATTGCGCTTACAATCTTCTTTTTCTAGGGAATCTTCTGGTACTGGATCGTCGAAGATCATTAATTTAAAATTACCAAATTTTTCTTCATTGCATGACGATATAGGATTCTTTCTTTTGAGATTTGAATCAAGAGTTACGGCTTTAAATTTACCTAAGGCCTCATGGCCTGAACATTTTGTCGGGTTACTTACTGGTGAAAGTTTACAAACTTTTTTTAACATTGCCGATGACAAAAGAAACGACTATGAATCCATAAAATCAGTATTTCTTCGCAAATATTGTTTAGACGAGGAAGGATATCGTTTAAAATTTTAATCGATGGGTCCTGTGGAAGGTAAGGATGTCGAAGACTTTGTGCCTTCAGTGAAGATGTGTCTAAACAGATTGATTGAACTGTCTAATATTACTAAATCTTTTGAAGGACTTTATGATCGCATCTTAAAAGCCCAAATTTTATCTTCTGTGAATACGGAAATTTTCTCATTTCTTCAAGAAAGGAAGCCTACCGATATAGAAGAAATGGAAAAATTAGCTCAACAATTTGCGGTCGCACACCCAAACTTGACTTTAGGTAAGACGAAGGTCCTAGAAACTTTGCCAGCTTGTGCGGTCACTCATGATAGATCACGCACTCGCAGTCATGGACCGACGGTATAGGAAAGACTATCAAAATTCCTATAGAGGTAGATATAATTTCCCTCATAATCATTCGCCCTCACGGGGTATAGAGAGACGCAACTTTAAAAATAATAATAAAAAGTCATGGCAAAGAAATAATCAATACTCCAATAATAATTACACTCACAAACATCATTTTTGACACCCTCACGTAATGATTACAATAACAGTAATTACAATAACAAACATTATGTCTCACCACCATCTCGTGATGATTCCTATTTTCTCGCACGGACAAAAAGGGGTACTATCGGTCTGCTGGACTGTCCAGTGGATCGGGAAGAGGAACACATTTTTCTAGGAGTCAAAGTAAGGAAGATCACAAGCTCACGCTTGTTATATTAACGTTGGTAATGACTTAATATTTCCAATAATGAGAATAATACTCATGCCAATGCATGTAGTTTTGATTTAGAAAATAGTGGTAATTGCACAGCAATGTATGACTCTATTTCAACCGGGAACTACTCCACGTCTGAGATGTGGCCATGCTCTGCCAGTTTTGTCTGTAAATGATGGGGTTGGCTCACTCGTGACCATAGAGGTTTTGTTTTTTTGACACACCCGTTTCTATTTTTAACGTGACAGCGGATGCACCACCGTTGGCCTAAGGAATGCCCCCCCCCCCACTAATTCCTTCTTCTTGCATTTACGGGAACCTCTATAAAGTGCGTAACTTTCGGTGGAACTGTTGAATCTTATCCGCTGGCAGATGTGGTAATAGATACTCCTTTCTTTTCGGGAAAAGTAAGAGTGTGTGCTCTCGATCGACCTTGTTGTGATTTACTTATCGGTAACATAAAGGGGGTTAAAGATTGTTCTGAACAGGATATTATTGATTGGGAAGAGAAATCATCCCTCCTTTGCTAACGCGATCACAACCAGAGCACAACAAGCTGCAGAGACAATTGAATTAAATTCTTCTATACACACTCAACATATTACAACTTGTCATTACATTGACAAAAATATATTTATAGCTAAACAACAAATGGATCCTTCTTTGGCACATTTTTTCCCATTAGCTATTGCTCGAACTACATTCTAAAAATGCAAGACATTGGTTTCAAATGCAGGATATTATTATGATACGATGTTTTGATAATTACTCTTTCATTCTCAAACAAGTTATAGTACCTACGTAATTTCGCGCACTAGTCTTGTCAAATGCGCATGACGTACCATTTGCTGGACATATGGGAATTTCCCGTACGGCTTATAGATTACTAAAATGCTTTTATTGGCCTGGGGGTAAATAAAGGACATTTCAACTTATTGTAAATCTTGCGCTGAATGTCGAAGTGTTGCACGTAAGGGTGCACATCAATCAGCACCGTTACAGGTCACGGATATTGCTGTACGCCCTTTTTTCAAATTGGCTATTGATATCATAGGACCACTGTCTGTAAGGTCGACCAGAGGTTTTCAATACATATTAACATGTATTGACCTGTGTACGAGATGGCCAGAGAGAAGAAGCCATTCCTTTAAAAAATATTACCACAGTGTCGGTAACAGATGCGTTGCTGTCTATATTTTCACGCATCGGGTTTCCGGAAGAAATCCTCTCTGATCATGGATCTTAGTTCGTGTCAGGTATGATGTCAGATGTTTTTCAACACACTTCGTATCCGTCACTCTCTTAGTGCTATATTTCACCCTAGCTCTAACGGGGTCGTGGAACGTTGGAATGGGACATTAAAACAATTGTTGGGGAAGGTGACTACATCATTTCCTCAAGAAATGGGATCGTTTTTATTCCTGCTGTACTGTTTGCGTACAGAGAGGTTCCTAATCATACTGGTTTTTCGCCTTTTCAGTTGGAATTTGGTGCGAACCCAAGAGGACCAATGTCTCTCTTACATGATTTGTTAATGGAATCTGATGTGAATAATAATAATAAGAAGAAATCCACTTATCAATACGTTACAGATTTACGCCAATATCTTGTGGATGCATGTCAGGTGGCGACTGAAGCATCTGAGATAGCAAAATATAAGACCACATCTCGCATTAACCGAGATAGACGACTAACGTCTTTTTCAATCAATGACGATGTTTTTGTTCTCCTGCCACTCAAAGTAGATCACTTGTTAGTAACATGGCAAGGTCCGTTTAAAGTGGTTGCAAAGAGAACGGACGTGGACTACGTCATCAATATGCGGGGTAAACAAAAAACATTACATGTTAACATGCTCCTACATACATCACTCGTCCTCCTCAGTTACAATTCATTTGTGATGCTATCATGAACCAACCTACCCACCATGTATCGATCGCGTTAGTGAAAGAGGAGGAAACCCATTTCGATGATGTACCTTCTACGTATCCGGTAGCAACTATTAAGTCCTCGTAAACATGGAATGATGTTATAATTTGTCCTGATTTACCTGCAGCTCATGGGGATCAAACTCGTTCTCTGTTGGTATCCTTTCAGGACTTTTTGTCTGATCTTCCGGGACGTACTAACATTATCACACACGAAATCAAATTGTCCAGATTACACCAACCCCGATTTTCATTACGACCATTACGCCGTTCCTCTACATGTTAGAGATCAAGTGTAAAACATGGGTATTATTTCACACCCTGATTCACCTTTCTGGTACCAAATTACCCATCCCGTCATTACGAACCCATCACGCCTTTTTCCTATGGTGGCAGTACGAAAGAAAGACAAGTCAATTCGTATTTGTATTGACTTTCGTCGCCTTAACAAGGTGACCATATCCGATTCTGAACCAATGCCTTTGCTGGAGGATTTGTTGCCGCGCCTATCATCCGCCACTTTCTTCAGCAAGTTTGACCTATCTAAAGGTTACTGGCAGATTCCTCTGGCTGATGTATCAAAACCTTTGACTGCTTTTGCCACTTCTCGTGGATTGTTTCATTACAATGTCATGTGTTTTGATTTACGGAATGCTCCAGCGACATTTGTACGCATGATGCGTCGCGTTTTAGGTAATCGCACCGATCTCATTTCGTATATGGACGATATTTGCATTTTTCATGATACTTGGGAACAGCATATCGCTGGTATACAGTCGTTGCTCCAAACTCTCAGAGTACATAACCTCACAGCTCGACCTTCCAAAGTCGAAATTGGGTTTACTGAGATTTCATTTCTGGGTCATAAGATTGGCCGACATACAATACAACCTGATGAGTCTACACTAAAAAGGGTAACTGGATCTTGCCATACCAACTACTAAGAAACAAGTTCGTAGTTTGCTGGGACTCATAAACTTTTACCACAGGTTTATACCACGATTTTCCCTTTTAACTTCTGTTCTATCTGCTCTGACAAAAAGGGTATGCCTGACAAAATAATATGGAACAAAGAGTGTGACCATGCCTTACAGAGCATCAAAACACAATTTTCAAAAAGTCCAATACTAAGACTACCAGACTTAAGACGACCTTTTCTCGTTGTTACAGACGCATCTCTGAAAGGAATCGGGGGATGTTTAATGCAGACCTTTGATGGCGAGTGCTACCCGATATTCTACCTCAGCAGAAAACTTTCAGAGACAGAATCCAGATATCCAATTGTGGAAAGGGAACTTTTGTCATTGGTATGGACATTACATAAACTACAGAAGTTCTTGGTGGGTACACATTTTAAATTACATACTGATCAAAAAGCCCTCACATATTTACAGACTTTTAAATCGACTAATGCACGTCTCACCCGATGGGCGCTACAAATGCAGGGGTATGATTTTGACGTTCTACCAATAGCAGGAAAGGACAATGTCCTAGCTGACACCCTCTCTAGAGTTATGTAATAACTCGAATACGGAAGTGGACAATAATTACTTATTTATTCATATTGTTATTACTGACATTATTTTTTTTCCTTTAAAATCTAGATAGATATCATTTAATTGTTTGATAGTTAATCATAAGGCATTAGGGATAAGATGAATGATTTAATCTCGCTTCACATTATAATTGCCTGACTGAAAACTAAGTTTTCAGTTGTTCGAGGGGGGGGGGGGGGGTAATGTGGCGCTGGCTATTGCACGCCACACGGTAGAAAATATATAGGATTTTGGTGCTGATGAGCGCTGCACGATAGTAATTTGTCGATATGTGTATTGCGCACATGACGTGAGCAGTGGGAGGAAAAATGGACAGAGCGTGTGTTGACCCTGAATGGGCGGCTTGTGTGTGTGTTCTGCCCAATGGTAGAAATATGGGAAATGTTAACAGAGAAGTGTCTTGAAACATATTAATGTTTATTAAATACAACGGAAGGTAGGAAGAGGAATGAGGTAATGTTTATATGGACCTACGGATTAGAGAAGTTGCCGAATCTACCTAATTATGCATGCTGTGTAATGATGTATTGTCTACGTGAATAAATAATGGAATGTTACTAAAATATCCAGCTGTTATATTGATCGTTGTGTGGAATCTTTGAGATATAGAAAGTATCGTTAATGAACTATTATGGCTGTCCTGAATCTTGTGGACCTATGATATATAAACCTAGACACAGTGTGAAAACGAGCACAAACAATCAACTGAAAAATATAAACTTTTAACGCCACAGCACCATCAAGACAAGAGACAGGAAAAAGTCTATCAGAGTGCGCCATCAAGACAAGAGACAGGAAAGAGTCTATAAGTGTGCACCATCAAGACAAGAGACAGGAAAAAGTTTATCAGAGTGCGCCATCAAGACAAGAGACAGGAAAGAGTCTATAAGAGTGCACCATCAAGACAAGAGACAGGAAAGAGTCTATCAGAGTGCGCCATCAAGACAAGAGACAGGAAAAAGTCTATCAGAGTGTGCCATCAAGACAAGAGACAGGAAAGAGTCTATCAGAGTGCACCATCAAGACAAGAGACAGGAAAGAGTCTATCAGAGTGCACCATCAAGACAAGAGACAGGAAAGAGTCTATCAGAGTGCACCATCAAGACAAGAGACATGAAAGAGTCTATCAGAGTGCATCACCAAGACAAGAGACAGAAGACGTTGGAGATCTACTGCTGCCGACCTTCAATGAGAAGATGGCACCTGATAATGATGATGATGTATGTGTCTGCCTTTTTCATTTATTCAATACATTTTAGCTCCCTGTGGAGTACTGGCCTTCAACAAGTGAACGTTAAGCCTTCATGTCCTGTGCTATTTGTCCAGGTTCCTTCCATGTCTTATTTAACTCACTCCTAAGTCTAATTTCCTGACCTATATGCAGGGCTGGACTAAGAACTCTGGAGACCCTAGACTTTTAAGATATTTTGGGGCCCCTCTCCAATCTTCTAAAAGATAAAACTAAGAAAAAAAGTAATGGGTTTCTTATAAATGTTTATATTAATATATAACAATATTTTTTAAAAAAAGGGTTCGTTACAGACCCTAGATTTTGTTAAAGGTAGTGGGGCCCCTGCGAAGAAAATATAATTAAAAAAGGAAAAAAAAACGGGGGTGGAAGTAACTAATAAACTAACAGTTGTACTGATACTATACACGTGTACAGCATGCAAGAGCATACTACAGTGCACGAGTTGTAGCTGTAGAGCCCTGTGTGTTATGACTTCTTTGTTTTTTTTCGCAGGGGCCCCTGAACACCTGGGGCCCTAAGCCTGTGTCTAGTGGGCCTAATCCGGCCGCTGCATATGTGAAATATCATCATCATCATTTTCCTTTGCGCTCCTTATAAAGAACGGACCCACAGGTGTAGCTGCTCCTCCTGCCGGACGCCTGCACAAAGGATTCATATGCTCTAGCAGCGGTGGTTTTTGTGACAATTTGTTTTACATGATGAGATTGCTAGCCTCCATGCACAACCTTATATTAGACGCCTTGTACGACATGGCTTGTGTTAAATGGTATCTCTATATGTCTCTTACCCTGGGGAATTTTCTTCTTCTTCCTCGTTCGTCCTGAAAAGGACGTTGGCTGCGTTGTGCCCGTTTACAGCGAATTTGCGATATTTGCGCCTTTCGGCCGACACATCCGACTTCCTCATGGCATTTTTTTAGACCGCGTTAGCCTTCCCTCTTCGATCCCTACTCACTTAGCCAGACTGCAGTGATGCAGCCTGTTTCCAGGACCACCACTTGGAGGTGGAGTAGGGTCTTGGTCAGCTCTGGGTCGCTGACCCTGACGCAAGCAGTCAAGCTATGGGTAGCTGACTGCATTGTCTATTGTTGCATCTTTGGGTCCCTGGGGAATCAAGAACAAGGAATGTACTGTTATGTTATAATTTTCCTTTTTCAGTCTACGTTCTACACAAAGTCAGGGTCTTCTCTTCACGTCTTCTCCCACTGGTAATTGTCTGGCTCTGTTCATCAGTTCCACATTGGTGACCTTGTTATACCATTTCTGATCTGTTCTGTCTGAGCTAGCACCCATTTATGAAAGTCTGTATCTTTCTGGTTGTTCGTTTTTTTATGTTCTCCAAGTTTCAGAGTTGTAAGGTACAACAGCCATGACGTTTTAGTTGAAGAATTTTACTTTTATCTTGGACTTGATTTACTTTGATTTCTATTTATTTCCCAGTGTAAACACATTTTCCGCTTGCCATTAAAAATATATTTTTTTAATATCATTATCAGTTCCTGTAAATTTAACTATACTGCTGCGAAACTATAAATGTGTGTGTGTGTATGTATGTATATTTAAGGGAGCCGCGCTGGTGTAATGGCTATGGCTTTGTACTGGCGACCAGGTTTTCATGGTTCAAACCCGGGCGTCAGCGTTTGAAGGAATGTTTACGACCGGAAATTTGACTGAATAACCTGAACGGCTCCTGCACATAAATCCCGTGTGGATGGGAAGGAGCGAAGCTCCTGACGGGTTGGAAGGAAAGTCCACTGACCCCCCAGCCTCGCAATGACATGTCATTGGGCCAAAAGAGCTGGAAAGCTCGAGTGCCGCTGGTTAGAGAGAAAAAAAAAGAAAAAAAAAAATATATATATATATATATATATATATATATATATATATATATATATATATATATATATATATATATATATATATATATATATATATATTTATTTATATATTTATTTATATATATATATATATATTTATATATTTATATATCTATATATTTTTTTTATATTTATATATATATATATATATATATATATATATATATATATATATATATATATATATATATATATATATATATATATATATATATATGTGATCTCACATCATTTTCTGCCGCTTGACCCGTTGCTATTCACTATATAACCGTTTTTGGTATATGTCTTCACACTAGCAATTTACTGTAGTATCTCCACCATCTTTTGAACCCTTTGAATCGCGCACTGTCCTTATTCTGGTTTTGAAAGAAAAATACTCCCTAACTAACTTGTTAAAATAATTTCAAACTTAAGAGATGATCGTATTGGTTTATTTCTCATACAGGATAAGTGCTCTCAGAATGGAAAATACATTAGTAGTCTATCGATTTTTATATTAAACGGAAAAACCAGAAACAGCTAATTTTGTACGCATCAATAGCAATAGTGCGGGAGTTCTCAACCTATGGGTCACGGGAAACATTGGGAATGAGACGCGTCCGTTACTTTTCCCTCACTCGAAGTTTGAAGTGTCAACCCTTTTGCTTAATTCTTATTATCCGTTTTTATCTTGTTAATTTTGTTACATAGGTCGCCAGCTTTACCAACAGTGAAATTTGTGATGTTTTAAATACAATTTTGCCTCGTCTTGGCGATGCGTGTCCCGTTCTTCCTAGTCGGTTCTATTAGGGCGCATATCCTAATACAAAAAAACCTTTAGGTTTGATAACAGTTTAGTGACATTTGTGTCGAGGTCGTAAACAGGTTGAGAAACACTGCTATAGAGTTTTATTTTTTTCTACTCTGGAAATCATTTATGTAATGAGAGCTTTTGACTGCGGTTTAAGGTCTTGGAGGGCTTTGTACTGCTGTTTAGAAAGCTCATGGATGGCATTTGACTGCGGTTTAAGAAGGTCTTGGAGGGCTTTGAACTGCTGTTTAGAAAGGTCATGGATGGCATTTGACTGCGGTTTAAGAATGTCTTGGAGGGATTTGTACTGCTGTTTAGAAGGTCATGAAGGGCATTTGACTGCGGTTTAAGAAGGTCTTGGAGGGCTTTGTACTGCTGTTTAGAAAGGTCATGGAGGGCATTTGACTGCGGTTTAAGAAGGTCTTGGAGGGCGTTGTACTGCTGTTTAGAAAGGTCATGGACGGCATACTGTTGCGCACAGATTCTTTTGTGTGACGCACAGATTACTGTTGGTAGGCATACAAATGTAAAGTAATAACTATTTGTCTGATGAAAAGTATTTATTTGAGAATTAATGATTCTTAGAGTAAGGGACAGAACCCTGATTGGTCGATGTTGTATTCGGTTCTATGGGTTATCTGTTCTTGTGTCTCGGTCTGGCGTATGAATACTAGATTTACGTCATTTTTCGTCTGGTATGGCCAGAAACAGATTGGTCTTGCTTAAAATGTTTATGGCCCGAATTTATAGTTACTCCTTGATTATTTAAGGTGATTCGGTCTTATATCTTTGTATCTTTGTATTTCTATGTCGGACTATTTTGTGAGCTGAACTCTGGGGTAAAAGGCCTTTCTGCGCATGCGTCGATTTTGTGTGGGTGGACAGAGAAGGCTGTCATGTCGTTGCTACTATGGGCTTGTCGATTAGAAAGTTTGAAGATTGATCTCTGTGATTTATTCTAGGAAGGAGATTGTTTCTCTGTATGACTGTATTATCAGAGATTCTCCTAATGTCCATTATTAACGCCTAGGAATGGCGTGCGTTATTCGCTTGTATGATTTTTCCTAAAGCCAGGTAAAACCAGAACATTTTTTGCTGAACTTTTTTGCTAAGCCTAGATGGGAGACGTATTATCGTACATCTAGGATTGTTGATTACAGATGAAGATGACGTATTATCTAGCAGCACTAGATCACTTGATGCAACCAGCCTTATTGATAGCAGATATGTATAGAAGCCCAATGAGGACATTTACGTATGAATAACGAAGTAATTCTGCTTCATAATTTTTCATCCTGGGTGAGCGAAGCTCACGGAGAAGAGCCATTTTGGATTCCCGCCATTGTAAGCGGATCATTGTCGGAGAACAGAAAAGGTCTTACTATCTGATGATGGTACAGAGATCTACATATTGTGAAAACCCACTACTGTGGTTTAACATTGTTGCTATAAACATTTGATGAATTTACGGCTTGAGAAACTTAGCCAGGAGAAGGTTCTGTCAGTGAACCATTGTTGATGATTATGTATCCACCTTAACTGACGCGATTAGTCAGTTGAAGCATGAGACGATAGACAACCAGAATATTGAGTGCTTGCCTACTATCGTTCCATTATATTGTCATGCAACATAAATGTACATCTGATATTGTCACCCATTTTCCAAGTATACGATGATTTTTTTGCCAACCTGTTCAAGTGACTGTAATCGTGATGTCGAAGTGTACGTCCATTATTAAATGTATGAAACGTCATCAGCAGTCTACCCTTTATTGACTTCTGCTTATGATTGAGTGAGTGACTTGTCAACTCAACTCGTTCGCTGTTGTTTAGAAATGTCTACACAAGAAGTCCGGTTTTCTGGATGTATGTTGCTGTGGTTGAAAGTTCTTCAAGACTCCCAAACAGCTTTGTGTGGATGTGCGTCTCTGTGGGGCAATGTTCAGTTCGCAATTGACTAAGCATGTGGCAGTCTTGCAGGATGTGTTCGGCTGTCTGTGCTGCCTGTCCACACGTACATAGGGGTGATGGGACCAATCTCAGTCTGTATAAGTGACTGTTCAGTCTGTTGTGTCCTGTTCTCATACGGAACAGGATCACCTGTTTTGCTCGATCAAGATATTGATAGTTGTCTCTTTGTTGATCAATTTTCCTGATGGCCTTGATAAGGGTCTTCTTTTCCTGGAATGTGATTGTTTGTTCTTTTTGTTCCTGTGTTGCTCCCTCTTTTGCTAACATATCTGCTCTCTCATTTCCTGGTATGCCACAGTGTGATGGTATCCACTGTAGCACTACCCTTCTTTTGATATTTACTTCGCATAGGACTTTGTTTAATTCTGGCAGTTTATCACTGTTGAGGGCTTGCAGAACTGACATTGCATCGGTAAGGAATACAACCTGCTGACATTGGCTTATTGTGTTATTTATTATTCCTGCAGCAATGCTTATGGCCTGTACTTCAGCAGCATAGTTTGAACAGAATATTCCAGTAGGTGAACAGGTGGATTCATTTTCTTTGTCTGGATAGACCACATAAACTCCTGCGCCTCCGTTCTTCACTGCTCTGGTTGCAGATCCATCAGTATATACTTGGATCCATGCTTCTCTGGGGTATAGTTCTTCAATCATGTCACATGCTGCTATTTTCCTTTGGAGAGTATTTAGCTCTCCCATGGGGCAGGTGGTAGTTATGGAGGTCTTAATACTGAAATTTTGATGTTGTTCCCATGGGGTTGGGAGGAGTGTGGGAGTTATTTCCTTAGTGATGTCTGGTAGTTCATCCTTGTATGTTCTAATTAGTTTTTTGGACCGATGCACAAAACTGCTTCTCTTCAACCTCCCACTGGCTAAATCTCCAAATCTAGTTTTCATTGGATGTGCGGGCATGTTCTTGTACTTTTCTGCTTGGATCAGGGTCTTAGTGTCTCGTCTGTATAATAAAGGTGGAATGCCTGTGATTTTTTCCATTTCATTTATTGGTGTGGTCTTCATGGCACCCGTGATCAACCTAAGCGCTTGATTTTGTACTTTATCTAAGGCTTGTAGGTGTGATTTGGCTGCTGTAGACCATGCTGCTGATCCGTACTCTAATATAGGTCTTATTGCACCTGTATACACTTTCTTTAGTGTTGTTTCGTTAGCTCCCCAACTTGATCCAGCTATTTTCCTCAGTATGGAAAGTTTTCTTCTCGCTTTAGCCTCTGTTCTCTCGATGTGGTGCCTCCATGTCATTCTCTTATCTAATGTAATGCCCAAGTACACCGGTTCCTCATCTGTTTGGACATGTATATTTCCAAGTCGTATCTCTCCTGCTTTGTCTTTGTTGGAGAGCGTGAAAAGTGTTGTTGATGATTTTTCAGCGTTGATCTGCACCATCCATTTCTCTGCCCATGCTGCTATGTTGTCTGCTGCCCTTTGTATTCGCTTATTAGCGATAGTTAGATGTTCTTCTACACACCACACCACCAAGTCGTCAGCGTATAGGGCAGCTCTCACACCTTGTGGCAGATCGTGGATGAGGTCATTGATGAATACAAGGAACAGGGTGGGAGACAATACTGAGCCTTGAGGAACTCCATGTTTTAGGAGGATTTTCTTGCTGTTGTGACCTTCCATAGTGACTCTTGCTTTCCGATTGTGTAGGAACGACTGGATCCATTTTCTCATATTACCCTTGATTCCGTTCCTTTGCAGTTTTACTATTAACCCGTCTTTCCATACTTTGTCAAAAGCTTTTTGGAGATCTATCCATAGGGTAAAGACTTTTCTCTTTTCTTGGAAGGCATCTTCAACGATCTGTGACAGGTATGTGATTTGGTCTTCTGTGCTGCTGCACTCTCTAAACCCTGCTTGTTCTGGCACTAAAATTTTCTCGGATTCCAAGTACCATTTCAATCTTCTGTTGATCATCCTCTCCATTGTCTTACATACACAGCTTGTTAGGCTTATTGGTCTGTAGCTGGTGGCCTTCCTGTTGTCTTTTCCTTTCTTTATGATGGGACACATGAGCGCCTCTCTCCATATCTGTGGCACACTGCCTGTCATCCAACTGTAGTTGTATATTTGCAACAGTTTGCTCATTGCTGTATATCCTAGGTGTTTTAGCATTTCGTTGGTTATACCATCCGGGCCTGGTGATTTCCTGTCTTTAAGTTTCCACACGGCTGTTTTTAACTCGTCCATATTGAAAGGTTTGGACATAACGTCCGGACTGTTTCCATTAGTTCTAGTGTGGATTATTTCTTGACGAATGTCTCGTTGTCTGCGTAAATTGACGGAGATGTTACTTTCATTTCTGTAGGATTCCGCAAATATGTCTGCTGCTTGTTTGCCGGTATATAGTTTCCCTGCATCGTCTAGTGTAATGGTTTGTCGTTGAGAATTGTTATCGTCATTCAATTGTTTAGTGAGTTTCCACAACTTTCTCCCTTCCTTTTCAAGGTTTAGTTTATATGTTTTTTCCCTCCAGCTTCTCCTCTGGGCTTCTAGCTTTCCTTTAATGAATTTTGCTTTTGCCTTTTGTAGCATGATATGGTTCTGTTGGGATGGTTGTACCTCTGCAGTGTGCCTTGCTTCATTCATATCTTCATGTAGGTTTTGTAGTGTGTTGGACCAATATGGTACATAGTTCTTCCTCGCTCCTCTCGGTATTGTCTCCTTTGCTGCCTTGAGTACTCCATTATTAAAATCCCAGATGACTCTGTTAATGTCTCTGTCTAGTACCTTAATATCTTTTGTAAGCAGATTTGCTCTGTGTTGATAAATGGACCAATTTGCTTTTTTATAATTCCATCTTGGCTGACTTGGACTTGTATTAATTGTTCTATTAATTTTGATGAATACAGGACGATGATCACTTCCACCGAGTTGTTCTCCTATTTCCCTTTCCACTATCCCAGCCAAATCAGGTGTGCAGAATGCCAGGTCTGGAGTAGAGGTGCTATGCCATCTTCTGGAGTAAAAGGTTGGAGGATCATTAGGGTTGTTTAGAAGGGTTAGGTTATTGTCGTCTTGCCAGTTTTCTATCTCTTCGCCCCTTCTATCTAGCTGGTTGTATCCCCAGCTTTGGGAATGGCTGTTGAAGTCTCCCACCGCTATGAAGTTGCCAATGGGGACATCTATGCTAGTCATGTTCAGTGGTATGTCATTGGGGCAGTAGAAGTTTAGGAGATCCAGTTCCAGAGTGTTATGTTTTAGATGGATTACTTGGTATTCTGCACCTTCTTTATATGTCTTGGATTCTATAGCGTTGAGGTTATTCCTTATCAGTGTTAGTATGCCACCCTTCTTCCGATCTTTTCTGTCAACTCTGAAGCATTGATAGCCCCGTATCTTAAAATGTTTTCCTTCCTGTAGGTGGGTTTCTTGTATGCAGCATATGCTAATTTCTTTCCGAAATAGGGTATTCTCTAGTTCAGTCTTTTTGTTGTTGACTCCCTCTGCATTCCAATGCATGACATTCAGAGGGGCCGTCGTCTTATCTGGTTGGCCAGTTACTTTCTCCTTCCGCCTCCTGGCTCCATTTGGCGGACTAAGGAGACCTCCAGTAGCTGAGGGTGGATTCTGTCGAGGCTCAGAATCCGGCACTGCTCCTGCCTGGAGGGACTTCACAGGGCGAGCACCATAACGATAATTTTTTGACATCTGTTGTGTAGACATATTAAACCAAAGCGGGTTGCATGGTACCATGGTTGCTGGTGCGCCTCCTGGCCTGGTACATCTGACTTCAGCACCTGTTTCTTAAGGCAGAGTGTGCTCATGCCTCCCCCTCTGGCTGGGGGATTTGATTTTGCCTTTACCTCGTTTGCTGTCCCATCTTGCCTCCCGCTGGGGTTGATACCCAACCTTCGGCAAGATTACTGGGTATAACGGGGTCCACCACGAGTAGGTGAGGTAGACTTGGGCAGGAGAGGCTAAGAGACATGTTGAGTCTTGTATTGCGCATCACTGCCCCATTTGGACCCCGACGTTTGTGTTAGAACAGACATCAGTGCACAGCAGGGTATTAGCAAGTATTAACTGTGTTAGCGAGAATTGCTTATATTTCAACGGTGGATCTTCTGGCGTTCTGCTCTAAATTGAACATTGTAATAGTTTAGGCCAGAAGTATTAATTTATTAAAGTGGCAATTTATTAGTAAATTGATAATTAGAAACTATACCATTATGCCGTAAAACTGAACCTCCTTTGCAACACATATTATTCACATGCTATTTGATTACATTATATGAGATATATATATTTATGTTTAAATGTTTACATGTTGCATATTAGTGTTGTGTATATGTCCGTGGGCGGTTGGGTAAGGTGACTGATATAAGATTTCCCACGTCATAGAGGGCTTATATTAGTGTTCTATAGGCGCGAATTTTCTTAATTGAAAATTTGCTAGCGACAATTTGTTGCTATTTTTGTTAGTTGTGACGACTGTACCTATCGTTGTTTTGTAATATTTTTCTGTTCTTTAGTTTTGTTTTGATTTGTTGGTACCTGTAGGTCTACTCTGTCCTTTCAATTAGTTCTATACAACTATATATTTATACACTGTGATGTCATTTGTGTTGTTTATTTCCGCGCAGTTATCATCACAGATTCTGTGATTATTTTCTTCAGTTTTCCTATTTGTTTATTTGATTTCTGCGAATGTTTTCGTATTGTCTTTCTTGATTGTCCTTTGTTTATGTTGTTGGTTGACATACACTACTAGCTGTGTAGTGCACTTGTGGTATAGAATAAACTGGTAGTTTATTACTATTATTATTATTATTATACAAGTGAGTATACAAGACCTTATTAAAGGCTTGTCTCCCACAGAGATTGGGATAAAGAGAGCTGGTTATTCAAGTTTACTAAAACTTGCTCTCATTTACTTTGAAATAAATTTCATTGACTTTTTCAGGTAACTAGTCACATATTGTTAGACATTATGTCGACTTTAGATTACTTTATTGAGCTAGTGAAATCCCTAGGAAAGACTGGTGATATGTTGGAAGAGTATGCTAACAGTCAATATGACAAAGCACAAAAATTTGAAATTGATAAACTGAAGGCTGAAGAGAAAAAACAAAAAGCTGAGGAGAAAAGATGGGAAAGAGAGGCTGAAGAAAAAAGATTGGAAAGAGAGGCTCAAGAAAAAAGATTACAAAGAGAAGCCGAGGCTGAAGAAAAAAGATGGCAAAGAGAAGCTGAGGCTGAAGAAAAAAGATTACAGAGAGAATCTGAAAATAAAAGATTAGAAGCTGAGGCTGAAGAAAAAAGATTACAAAGGGAAGCTGAGGAGAGAAAGGCAAAAAGGGAACATGAGGAAAAACTTTTAGCATTTGAGTTAGAAAAATTGAAATTGACAAACATGGGTAATGTTAATCAGTCATCTGGTGGTAATGGTAAACCTTTTATTTAGAAGATAAAGCTACCAGCATTTAATCCATTCAGTGACGATATAACAGTTTGGCTAGATAGGTTTGAAAGTTCTTGTCGAAATCATAATGTGGATAGATCACAATATGCTAATCAGTTATCAGAGATACTGAAAGGTGACACTCTGACTACTTTAAGCTTGGTAGAAGAGGCTGACCAGGATAATTATGATGTTATCAGAGCAGCCTTATTAAAAAAATATCAATTGACAGAGGAAGGTTACCGTCTTTTGTTTAAGAAAATGGTACCTGAAACAGGGGTAGAATTCTCAGAATTCATTGCAAGGACACGTCTTACATTTAATCGTTGGATTGAGCTGTCCAAAACAGAAAAGACATATGAAGCCCTTTTGGACTTGTTGCTCAGAGACAAGATTATGTCAAGTGTAAATAAACCATTCCTTGAATTCCTACATGAGCGTAAACCCAAGACACTAAATGAAATGGAACAATATTGTACCCAATACGTCACTGCACATCCGGACGTAGCTATTAGCAATGCTAAAGTTAAGGAAAGTATGCCAGTTGCTTCAGCAACACCATACACCCCTAATTACTCACACAAATTTCAAGGACCACAAAACAGGTTTGATAAAAAGAGTAACTCGAATAATTATCAAAATCAAGGTAATCAATCATTTCAAGGTTCTTCTTCGAAGAACTGGAGACGAGCTGACAGCCCTCGATACAGGGGTTGCCACAATTATAGGAATTTCCGTAGAGGAAGTCATTATAGGAACTATCCAAGTCATCCGTCATGGAGACAACAAGACCATAATTACAGAGATACTCATTATAGTGAACATAATGATTGTAACCATGAGAACTATGACTCAAACCCAAATAGGGGTTACAATAGAGGAAACAATAATAATTGGAGAGGCAATAATAAGCGAGGTAGATCGCAATACAAGGGACATAAATCACATTATCAGGCAAACTCTTCGCAGCAAGAGTCCCATGAAGCCTGTAATCAGACTAATGATAATAAAAACTCTAATAATATGGCATGTTCTGCTTTTGATTTTGGGAGAGCATCTCAATGCCCCCAATGCAAAATATTATTCGAACCAACTACGGTGTCTACTTTGAGTTGTGGTCACCCTCTCCCTGCTCTTCCTGCGTCAGTCGCGCATGATGGAAGAGGGTCTATTGTCTTACATAAAGGTCTAGTAAATGATAGCCCAGTCTCAATTCTTTTTGATTCTGGATGCACCACCATTGGTGTTAGACAGTCACTCGTAGATCCTTCCCGTGCCACGGGCAAAGCAGTCAAATGTGTAACATTTGGCGGCACCTTAGAGAAGTACTCTACTGCTATCATCAATATTGCTAATCCTTTCTTTACGGGAGATGTGCATGCATGTCTTCTGCCGAATCCGATCGCTGATCTCATCATTGGTCGTATTCACGGAGTCAAAGAATGCACTCCGCAACAAATTGCTGCTTGGGAAGATCAAAATATGCAAACTGCTAATGCAGTAGTAACAAGAGCACAAGCTCTCAATATGCCTCAAACTTCATCTACTGAAGATACTGAAGTGCATAACCAAAATGATCCCTTGGTAATTTCTCGTGACTCATTTATAAAACAGCAAGAAGATGATCCCACTGTAAAGAAATTCTTCACTCTTGCAACAAGAGGTGATCCAAATAAAGATACAAATCGGAAATCTTGGATTACAATGAAGAATGGCGTACTTGTGCGTATGGTCCAAGACTCTACTACGTCAATGCATTCTCAAATTCGTGTTCCCAAGAACTTGAGAGTTAAAGTTTTGCAGCACGCTCATGACTCTCAGTGTGCTGGACATATGGGTTTTTCCCGTACTAAGTCAAGAGTTCTTGCGGCTTTCTTTTTGGCCTTTCGTAAACAAAGACATACGGATTTATTGCCGATCTTGTAAGGTATGTCAAGAAGTCAAATCCAAAGGTCCACGCCATGCTGCACCTATTCAGGCTGCAGATATTCCTATTCGGCCGTTTCAGAAAATGGCAATAGACATTATTGGTCCGTTTAAGATCAAATCTGCAAGAGGACATCAGTTTATCTTAACGTGTGTTGACATGTGCACACGTTGGCCAGAGGCTATACCTCTGAAGAGCATTTCCACTGCCGATATTGCAGACGCTCTTTGGCTTATATTTTCTCGTCTGGGATTCCCCGGAGAAATATTATCAGATCATGGCACCCAATTGATATCGGATACCTTGTCTCAAGTGATGTCTACTCTGAAGATAGATAGATCATTGAGTAGTATCTATCATCCTATGTCTAATGGGATGGTGGAACGTCTAAACAGAACACTCAAAAACTTACTAGGGAAGATAACTTAGAATCATCCTCAAGATTGGGATAGGGTTTTGCCCGCGGCCCTCTTTGCGTATAGAGAGGTCCCCAATGAACATACAGGATTTTCTCCCTTTGAACTTGTCTTCGGCGCGCGACCGCGCGGCTTTATGTCGTTGCTTCATGATCTTATAACCGCTGATAATATTGATGATGACACAAAATCTTCTTACGAATATGTCATCGCGCTTAGACACAAGATTATCGAAGCATGCAGATTAGCAACTTCTTCTTCTGAATTTGCGAAACAGAAGGCAAGGCAATTTGCCAATAAGAAAAGAACCTTACGACAACTTTGTCCTGGGGACAAAGCGTATGTTCTGCTACCTTGTAGGGAAAACAGACTTCTTATCTCATGGAAAGGTCCGTTCGATATAATCTCGAAAATTTCCGATGTTGACTATATTGTCGATATTGATGGGAAACATAAAACCTTCCACATCAATATGCTTACGGAATTCCATGAACATCCTGATTATTTGCTGCCTATTTTTCAGGCAACGGACGATTCTCCAGTACCACATGGTCATTACTCATCCTTGTCAGTAATACAGGATGAAGAAACAAGTTTCTCGGATGTAAATCTCCCTCTTCCAGTGATTCCCCTCCATTCTAGTGAATCATGGAAAAACGATACTGTTTCTACTAATTTATCTCTAGAGGAACAGCGACAAGTTTCTTCTATGTTACAAACATTTCAGGATGTCCTTACTGACATTCCTGGACACACCAATGTCATTGAACATGACATTATTCTAACTGACCATAATCCTATTAGGGTCAGACCATATCCTATACCTATACATTTTCAGACACAGGTCGAAAAAGAATTGGATGAGATGATAGAATTAAAAATAGTCGAACCATCCAGTTCAGCATATTCTTCGCCGATGGTTATTGTTCGGAAAAAAGACAATAACATACGTCTTTGCTTTGATTATCGCAAATTGAATCAGGTGACGAAGTTCGATGCTGAACCTATGCCTTTACTAGAAGAGCTACTTACTAGGCTTTCTAAATCTCATTTCTTCACTAAACTTGATTTGTCAAAAGGATATTGGCAAGTCCCATTAAGTGAACGAGAAAACCTCTTACTGCTTTTTCTACACCTAGGGGTTTGTTTCAATGGAATTGCATGCCTTTCGGCATTATGAACGCCCCAGCTACATTCGTACGCATGATGCGTCGAATCCTATCTCATCGTTCAGATGTAATTGCGACTTAGACGACATCTGTCTTTTCAGTGGTACTTGGGAAGATCACTATTTAGGGTTATATGAATTACTGTCTACCTTACGCGAGCATAAGTTGACAGCGAAACCCTCTAAAGTATGTATTGGTTTTAGCTAAATTTCTTTCCTAGGTCACCGTGTCGGTCATGGTTTCCTAAAGACAGAGGACCATAATACCAGTAAAATACTTAACATCTCTATTCCTAAGACTAAAAAGCAAGTGAGAAGTCTATTAGTTCTTATACAATTTTATGGACGATTCATTCAGAATCTATCCTCTATCATGGCACCGCTTTCTTCGTTACTTAAGAAAGGGTCTCTAATATGGTCCACTGGTCTCAGGAATGCCAATCCTTTTTGGATAAGATTAAGAATTTGTTTTCAACACCACCTATTTTAGTGTTACCTACTACAGATAAGACATTTGTTCTTCGTAGTGACGCTTCATCCACTGGGATTGAAGCGGCACTAATGCAAGAGTACTCTAAACTCTGCATCCTGTAATGTATATCTCATGAAAACTTAATGCGGCAGAGAGGAATTACTCGGTTTTAGACTGTGAACTTTTGGCGATGGTTTGGTCAATTCTCAAACTTCAAAGATTCCTTCTTGGTGCGCATTTCATAGTGGAAACTGATCAGAAAGCTCTTACAGCTATTCAAAGCAAAAACTTGAAGAGCTCGAGATCAACTCGATACGCCATTGCTCTTCAACCTTTTCATTTCTCGGTGCGAGCTATCCGTGGTTCAGAAAATGTGATGGCAGACATTCTGTCTAGATGCCCACATGATTCCACCTAACTGTTAAATCTTGGACTTTTTAATGTGTCTAACTTTACAACAGTTCTTTTTTCTATACCAAAATATGTACACAT
Source organism: Oreohelix idahoensis (assembly GCA_024509875.1). Lineage (NCBI taxonomy): Eukaryota > Metazoa > Mollusca > Gastropoda > Stylommatophora > Oreohelicidae > Oreohelix > Oreohelix idahoensis. The sequence continues at coordinate 744,840 of JAMPIV010013188.1, forward strand.
TTGTAATATATGATATAGTGATTGTATAAACACTTAGCGGTTCACTAATGTATATTCACCGCTACTCGTTTGATGATTTTTCTTTTGTCAATCATGAACTTATGGTACTTAATATGAAATTGTGATTGAAATTATTGTATCCATTGTGTCATTGCCAGTATTGTAGTATGCGTTGGTGACACCTCCCTGGAAAAATTTATACTTAGAGAAATACTTTCTCTAAGATGTTGAGATATATTCTCACCGGTCGATCTATATTTCGACTTTGCCTTAATTTGGCGTTATAAATTGCTGATATTTGTCATCTGCGCATTATTCGTGCGTTGTGAGCCTATTGTATGTGCTCTCAGATAAAATAAAAAAATGATTTTCATTTTTTTCCCCGTGGGGGTGTGGTAGTCTGTTGCGCACAGATTCTTTTGTGTGACGCACAGATTACTGTTGGTAGGCATACAAATGTAAAGTAATAACTATTTGTCTGATGAAAAGTATTTATTTGAGAATCAATGATTCTTAGAGTAAGGGACAGAACCCTGATTGGTCGATGTTGTATTCGGTTCTATGGGTTATCTGTTCTTGTGTCTCGGTCTGGCGTATGAATACTAGATTTACGTCATTTTTCGTCTGGTATGGCCAGAAACAGATTAGTCTTGCTTAAAATGTTTATGGCCCGAATTTATAGTTATTCCTTGACTATTTAAGGTGATTCGGTCTTATATCTTTATATCTTTGTATTTCTATGTCGGACTATTTTGTGAGCTGAACTCTGGGGTAAAAGGCCTTTCGGCGCATGCGTCGATTTTGTGTGGGTTGATAGAGAAGGCTGACATGTCGTCGCTACTATGGGCTGGTCGATTAGAAAGTTTGAAGATTGATCTCTGTGATTTATTCTAGGAAGGAGATTGTTTCTCTGTATGACTGTATTATCAGAGATTCTCCTAATGTCCATTATTAACGCCTAGGAATGGCGTGCGTTATTCGCTTGTATGTGTTTTCCTAAAGTCAGGTAAAACCAGAACATTTTTTGCTGAACTTTTTTGCTAAGCCTAGATGGGAGACGTATTATCGTACATCTAGGATTGTTGATTACAGATGAAGATGACGTATTATCTAGCAGCACTAGATCACTTGATGTAACCAGCCTTATTGATAGCAGATATGTATAGAAGCCCAATGAGGACATTTACGTATGAATAACGAAGTAATTCTGCTTCATAATTTTTCATCCTGGGTGAGCGAAGCTCACGGAGAAGAGCCATTTTGGATTCTCACCATTGTAAGCGGATCATTGTCGGAGAACAGAAAAGGTCTTATTATCTGATGATGGTACAGAGATCTACATATTATGAAAACCCACTACTGTGGTTTAACATTGTTGCTATAAACATTTGATGAATTTACGGCTTGAGAAACTTAGCGAGGAGAAAGTTCTGTCGGTGAACCATTGTTGATGATTATGTATCCACCTTAACTGACGCGATTAGTCAGTTGAAGCATGAGACGATAGACAACCAGAATATTGAGTGCTTGCCTACTATTGTTCCATTATATTGTCATGCCACATAAATGTACATCTGATATTGTCACCCATTTTTCAAGTATACGATGATTTTTTGCCAACCTGTTCAAGTGACTGTAATCGTGATGTCGAAGTGTACGTCCATTATTAAATGTATGAAACGTCATCAGCAGTCTACCCTTTATTGACTTCTGCTTATGATTGAGTGAAACTTGTCAACTCGATGTCAGCACTGTGTCGGAACGAGTTGACCATTCATCTACGTGTCCAGTATGACCTTATGAAAGCAGTAACATCACACATCACAACAAAAAGAACGTCTTATCACATTTGACTGCGGTTTAAGATCTTGGGGGGGGGGGAGGGGGCTTTGTACTGCTGTTTAGAAAGATCTGGAGGGCATTTGACTGCGGTTTAGACAGGTTTTAATAGATCATTTGACTGCGTTTGAGATAGGTCATGGGGGGCATTTGACTGCGGTTAAAAAGGTTTTTATGGATCATTTGACTGCATTTGAGAAAGGTCATGGAGGGCATTTGACTGCGGTTTAGAAAGGTTTTTATAGAGCATTTGACTGCGGTTTAAGAAGGTCTTGGAGAACTTTGTACTGCTGTTTAGAAAGATCTGGAGGGCATTTGACTGCGGTTTAGAAAGGTTTTTATAGAGCATTTGACTGCGTTTGAGAAAGGTCATGGAGCGCATTTGACTGCGTTTGAGAAAGGTCATGGAGGGCATTTGACTGCGGTTTAGAAAGGTTTTTATATAGCATTTGACTGCATTTGAGAAAGGTCATGGAGCGCATTTGACTGCGTTTGAGAATAGTCATGTAGAGCATTTAACTTCTTTTTAGAAAGACCTGGAGGGCATTTGACTGCTGTTTAGAAAGGTTTTTATAGGGCATTTGACTGCATTTGAGAAAGGTCATGAAAGGCATTTTATTTCGTTTTAGACAGGTCTTGGAGGACTTCTGACTGCGTTTTAGAAATTTCTTAATAGTAAGATGGTTTTTACTAAGGCTTTAATTCTTATTTTCATGTGCCAGATCTTCAATTAAATAATTTTTTTTTTTTTTTTTGCTTTTCAAAACTAGGTAGCATCACATTCCATGCTACCCAGCTGCAAACAGATGCAGAGACTCTGCTTCCTGATTTATAGAAAGCAAAGGCATCGAGGACGGAAACTGGTCATATTTATCTCATAAAGCTGGACCTGGTTTGGTTTGGTTTTTAACGATTATCTTCATTGCACACGGATAACTTCATCAGTGCTCCGATCTCCGCCCTTAGATCACACAAGGAGAATCTCAGCACAGTGCACGAATTCAGTAGCACCGGCGAGGATCCCAATGTGTGTATATAGGAAACACAAATTCTATCAATATTTTTTGTGGTGAGTAGGTTTCTAATTTTTAAATTTTTGCTAGGACAGCGGCCTATTTGGCCTACTCTTGACGATTTCCAGCTGCCGTGGGATTTTTAAACGTGCACAACTTGCACACGGGATCTCCTATTTTTTTTGCCGTTATCCGAGAAGCCTAAGCATCCGATCTCACTACCCAGGAGACCAGGGGGGAGTTTGAAATCATTGGGACCACTGGTTCTGAAAGAAAAGAAAAAATCCTTAAATTATATTACCTCAACTGGGAATCGAACCCGGTACCTCTATAATTCGAAGCGGACACCATACCACTTAGCCACTCCGAACCCAAAAGCTGAACCTAGTATAGTGAAGCCTGTAATGCTATGGTAGTCGCTGCTATGTAACTACCTTTATTTTATTATATTTATTTATTATCATTTATTATTATTTTTTTGGCTACATTTTTAAAAATAACGTTTTGGCGAGGCGCTCCATTCAATCTAAACACAGGGTTCGTCGGTTAAATTAGGGCGCATGTCGAAATATACAAAAACCTTAGGGTCTGGAGTAATTATTTATGCCTAGTTATTGTTCATAAAGTCAGTAATGCATTTTTCATGTGAAGAAATCACTGCCCCCGAGTATTTAGCTCTGTGTATCTTCTTTAATGTCGTTCCGTGTATCATTATTCTTACATTAAGGTCGGGTTCTGTGCCTTGTTGTTGTTGATCCAGCGGCGCATGGGCTCTCGTCCTTCGGGTCAGTGCCAAGCTTTGAGATAACCATTATTACTGTTTTCTTCCTTTGCAGACTCGATCCTTTCTTCGTTCTTTCTTTAATTACACTGTACGGTATTTTACGTTGTCTGTCTTGGTATAACACTGTGCCATCTTCTATGCAATGGGGTATTTTTTTGTGTATTTGTAATGTGTCTTATTAGGACCATGGGCAATGCCTTACTTGCAGTTATATGGCCTTCATCAGATACAAACTAACCAAATCAGGAAGGAATAACAGCGAGAGCTAAGTGAGAAACATATTTTTTTTTTAATAATAATAATCAATCCATCAATCAGTAACCTTAACTCTCCACGGAGCACAGATCTTCAACATACCTATATCACGTGCTCCTGTCACGTGCCATCAGCTCAAACTTTTTTCCACGCCTTCCTCATTATTTTCACTTCAGTCTCCAGTTCTCTTTTCTGTGTGTGTGTTTATTTAATCTACCTCTGCCTCTTTTACCCGGCGGATTCCAGTACAAGTACTGCCTTGTAAAGCTATCAACAGGTTTTGTTATCAGTGTCTTCCTCTATATGTCCTTCCACTTTGTCTCGCAGAGTTCCAGGACATCCTGCAGTTCCTCATTTCTACTCCCACGTATGCACCTTTCCCTTGTTCGCGTAGAGTGCCAAATTTTGACGGTATCGCCTCCCCTGCTTTGCAGTAGTGGTCCAACAGTGGTCAAAACTCAAAAGTATCTAATATGGGCTTTAAAGGTACTATCTATCTTCGCACAATATTACTCTTGGCAGAGATGTAGATAGAAGGGTGATGACACTTCTATTACAAAGGGAGTCTTCACAAGATATTCAGAATAAACGAGAACACTACAGCTTTGGGCTGAGTATGTTAACTCTGTAATTCTGCCGACGCTTTTGTGAAGGATTTAAAGCACTTATTACTTTCAGCTCGTTTAAGCCCCCACCCCTGATTTACACAGAGGCATTCTGTTATTTTAGTATAGCTCTGTTTAGAGTGTGTGTAGTAATTTGACTGAGACAAACATGAGGCAACTTTAAAATAATTAAATCAAAGTTAAATTTGTAACATTACAAATAACACAATTTAATAATCACTTTAGGTTTTAACAGTTGGAAAATAATTTGAATAGTTATGAGTCAAGAAAAGTGATCATCATGATCTGTAAGGAATGTGAGATATTACAAGAAGTACAAGTGGCAGCATATATTTGAACTTAGCTGCCAATGACGGTTCTGCTCATTCTTATGGGTTGGTTCTTTTCACTCTGCTCGCGCTCGTCTCAGATCAACGTTGTCGGGGGTAGCTCGTTTCCCAGAAACGTCAAGGAGAGTCTACCACGTGCGTCCTAAGTCTTAAAGCTTAGGCCACGGTTCCCTTCTTGTTCCAGAGGTAGTACTTTCTGCTGGTACCACCAATATGCCAATCTTGGCGACAGACTTGTTGCTCAGATGAATAAAAGAGACGAGTCGGTCTCTTACACGCGTCTCGGGGCTGGGGGTGTCTTTTAATTTGACAATAAATTCCCTCTCTGACTCCGTGTGTTTCAGTTTTCCTAGTCCCGGTGTTTCCTTATTAAAATGTAGAGATTTTCCTGTGCTTTGTAAGTCTTATTTGTTCTCCAATAAAAGGCCCGGCTAACAAAAAGGAATTGAGAATCTAGTCTTCACTCTGGCGAGGTCTGATGTTGTCTTGGCGAGCGTGAAATTCACATTGAAATAAAAACTGCGAAATGGTCAGACTATATTCCTATCGTCCCACGCATTGTTGTTATGAATCTAATCAGAAAGATCCAAATTCATTTCAAATCATGCAGATAGGGATGTGATATTTTCAACATAGTCCCACTTGAAATAAGGTGCGTGCCTGCAAAGGTCACGTATTACCATATATAGACATCTGATGCCTTGCATACACTCTCACCCGCAGATCGGTAGACACACATAACAAACATGGGTAAGTTGTAATACTTATTACTTTATTAGAAAGTAATGTTGTCATAACAAGTCGGCCGGAAGCGATTATGTCACACTTGTCTGCTCACATGTGTCACACAGACAGTAATCTCATTATCTGTCGTATGAGTACGCAAAAATTCCGCGCTTGCCCATCTCGGTTACCAAACGAATCGTCTTATCAGCGGTTCAATCTAAACACGCCGGCGACTATCTTATCTCAGTTGCTCACCGCAAGCTAGGATGACCAGGTAACAACAGGTAACATCACAGAGAGGAGTGTCGAATGATTTGATAAAATCAAATATCTGCTACGTAGCAGAAAGATAACGACGAAAGAAAGAAAGAAAAGTGCGATACTTGAGAAGTACATAGTAAAAAATCAGTACCACAAATGTACCGATACTGCCGGAGAGAAACAAAGATCGATAGCGGCCGCCCCGTTTTGTCGCACCAACAAATCCTGGAGATTTTTCTAGACGAAAAAAAAAGTTAGTCGGCAACCTAGACTCCTTCCGGCTTTCTCTGAGTTGCTTCATGAGGCTTATTTCCATGGGACCTTCTTTTATCTTGGACGGCTGAACTGACTTATTCTGTTTTTGACCTATCCATTTTGTTTGTTGAAGTTTTTGTAGTGTAAAACATTTTTACTGGACGGGGTAACCGCCTCCATGCCCAACCCTCCTTTGCTTAGTTGGGTACTGTGGTACTCTATGCTCTCCTTCAGTGACCCGGTAACACGCGGAAAAATAAAGATAATTCTACCCGGTAAATCGGCGTCGCGTCGTCCGGTGACAACACAAAACAACCGTATTGGGAAAGCGTATTAATAATTTTTTTTTATTATTTAAACCAGTCGTTTACCCTGGACTGGTATATAAAAAAAGTCTTATGCCATCAGTTACAGAACAATGCGAGAACAAACCAAAAAACAGAAACAAAATCTAAACAAAGATGGATCGTGAAGTAAAGTGTGTTTGTATTTAGCCATTTCTTTGTTCTATTTGTCTGACTTTGCAATCCTTTTTCCTTTTAATCGATATGGCTTCAGCACGCTAATGTGCAGTTTATTTCACAAACAGTTTTCGTCCAGTTCCTCCAGTTCCGAAAGGCCACTTTACAGATCCTTCATCCAGAAATTTTAAACAACCGTACACATTCTGTGGTCACAGTTATGGCCGTCTTCTTTATCTGATATTATTATGGCCGTTATTGATGTGATACTATCTTGGTCGTCTTGTTGATGTGATGCTATCTTGACCGTCTTATTGGGGATATCTTTGTCGTCTTATTGATGTGATACTATCTTGGCCGACTTATTGATGAGATACTATCTAGACTGTCTTATTGATGTGATACTATCTTGACCGTCTTATTGATGTGATACTATCTTGGCCGACTTATTGATGTGATACTATCTTGGCCGACTTATTGATGAGATACTATCTAGACCGTCTTATTGATGTGATACTATCTTGACCGTCTTATTGATGTGATGCTATCTTGGCCAACTTATTTATGTGATACAATCTTGGCCGTCTTATTGATGTGATACTATCATGACCGTCTTATTGATGTGATACTATCTTGACCGTCTTATTGATGTGATATTATCTTGGTCATCTTATAGATGTGATACTATCTTGGTCGTCTTATTGATGTGATGCTATCTTGGCCGACTTTTTAATGTGATACTATCTTGACCGTCTTATTGATGTGATACTATCTTGGTCGTCTTATTGATGTGATACTATCTTGGTCGTCTTATTGATGTGATATTATCTAGACTGTCTTACTGATGTGATATTAGCTAGACTGTCTTATTGATGTGATACAATCTCGACTGTCTTATTGATGTGATACTCTCTTAAAGGTCTTTTTGATGTGATACTACATTGACTGTCTTTTTGATGTGACACTATCTTAACTGTCTTATTGATGTGATACTATCTTTACTGTCTTATTGATGTGAAACCAAATTGACTGTCTTATTGGTGTGATAATATGTTGACCGTCTTATGGATGTAATACCATCTTGGTCGTCTTATTGATGTAATACCATCTTGGTCGTCTTATTGATGTAATACTATCTTCGTCGTCTTATTGATGTAATACTATCTTGGTCGTCTTATTGATGTAATACTATCTTGGTCGTCTTATTGATTTGATACTATCTTGACCGTCTTATTGATGTGATATTATCTTGGCTGTCTAATTGATGTGATACTATCTTGGCTGTCTTTTTGACGTGATACTATCTTGGCTGTCTTATTGATGTGATACTACCTTGACTGTCTATTTTATGTGATACTATCTTGACTGTCTTTTTGATGTGATACTATCTTGACTGTCTTATTGATGTGATAATACTTTGACGGTCTTATTGATGTAATACTATCTTGGCCGTCTTACTGATGTGATACTATCTTATCAGTCTTATTGATGTAATACTATCTTGGTCGTCTTATTGATGTAATACCATCTTGGTCGTCTTATTGATGTAATACTATCTTGGTCTTTTTATTGATGTAATACCATCTTGGTCGTCTTACTGATGTAATACTATCTTGGTCGTCTTTTTTATGTAATACCATCTTGCTCGTCTTATTGATGTAATACTATCTTCGTCGTTTTATTGATGTGATTCTATGTTTACCGTCTTATTGATGTGATACCATCTTGGCCTTCTTGTTGATGTCATACTATCTGGACCGTCTTATTGGTGTGATACAATATTGGCCGTCTAGTTGATATTGATACCATCATAGCCGACTCATGGATGTGATCCCATTTTGGCCGTCTAGTTGAGTTGTGATACCCTGTGACCGTACAAGTAAGTGGGTAATATTTGTTTTTGACAGTGTTTGTATAGCGTGACTCGTCTCACTACCCAAAACAGTAGGCAGCTAGGTGTTGATGTTATGGTAGTATAGCTCTAGATGATAGTACATCACACGAAGATACAATTGATTGATGGAGAACCTCTACTGTAAAACACTGCACTCAACCCGCAGTAAATAACAAAGATGGTGTTTTATTTACAGTAGTCATCCAACAAAGACCAAAACAAAATCTGTCGAAAATGTACTCATGCCCAACCTTCCATCTGGGCGGGTCTTCTTCACAATATGCAAAAATGTTCATTAACTAAACTTGGTAATAAGTTTCCTCTCACTCAATTTCTTCCTGTTATAGTCTGACGCAGCTTTCCTAGCTCGTATCAGAATTTATGTTCTCTGGTTTTGTTTACTACACATGATGAGTTACGTTAGGTCTGGTGGAACTAGTTTTGAGGTATTTACTGTATAAACTGGTCTAACCACCAGGGCTATTTATTTATCTCAAATAGTCAACTGTTCACCGCTCTGACCTTAGCTACTGTCTATCTGCTTTTCATCTTATTCAACATACCTGTTGCCTTGAAAAATACCTTGACGACTTGTTAACATAATTCTTGTTATGGCGACTTCATCTTTCTTTGCCTTCATCTACTTCTATTTTTAAAGTGGCCTTTCGAGCATCTTGTAGGTTCGGCACAACAACTTGATATCAGCCTGTAACCACAGTAACCAACCACATCCAGTGGCTTGTTCGCCAGAGTCATGAACCATCAAGCATCTAGTTCGCCACTGTACAAAATCTTACTGTCTAGCAAACTTGCTAACCTGCGCTGCGCGCGTTCAAAATCAAACTGATTAATACCCCGATTTGGGAGCCGCGCTGGTGTAATGGCTACGACGTTGTACTGGCGACCAGGTGTTCATGGTTCAAACCCGGCCGTCGGCGTTTGAAGAAATGTTTACGACCGGAAATTTGACTGAATAACCTGAACGGCTCCTGCACATAAAATCCCGTGTGGATGGGAAGGAGCGAAGCTCCTGACCGGGTTGGAAGGAAAGTCCACTGACCCCCCAGCCTCGCAATGACATGTCATTGGGCCGAAAGAGCTGGAAAGCTCGAGTGCCGCTGGTTATAGAAAAAAAAAAATACCCCGATGTAACATTTTTCTCGTTCTCTCCTAAAATGTGTTCACCTACCAACACTTTTCTCGTGCGTGTTTACTTTTACTCGCTCACCAAACCTTTCAAGGGACGTAATTCAAAGTTAACTCCCTTTGCTGAGTACACTCAAACCCCATACAATCGTCTTTAATTCTTTTTACCAAAACATTATATGCAAATTAGTCCCACCATAATTTGGAACTCACTTGATATGCTTAACTCTAAAACAATCTCTACCCACTTCCACAAGGGATAAACAGATTTACCTCCCTTTCCCCAAAGTACTCCTCTACTCATATCACTTCCCTTTAACAAAGGCAAACAGTCTTTCAACGACCTCATTCATTTCTCTCAAACCATTTTCCTGCACTCACCTTCCCTACCAAAACTCAAACCACCGTTCACACCATCAGTCTATCCTGTATACTTTCTTTGCACTAGCATGACCGCACCGTCAAGGTCTCGAAGCTCTGGTGAGACACTGAAAGAATATCATACGAACTTAATAAAATTAGGTTGTACATTGAGCTGACAACCCCTTCATATAACTCTTACAAAACGTTAGAATTTATTTTTTGTAATTGATCCAATGTTGCCTCATCATGTTCCTTCTTTGGAAATGTTCTAGAAATGATACAATGTTATTAATATGTGGGCTCATAATAAACAAAGGTTAGCAACACTGAACGGTGAAAAAGAGAACGTAACAGGCGCAATTGGACAGGGAGATAACCAGAATAAATTGAGGGATTTATTGAACATACATTGGGCAAATTTTCTCCCCTTTTTCTCCACCTCAGCTAGCACTCCCCCCAGCTGAGACCAGCAATCCTAATGTAACCTAAAAACAAAAAACAAAAAAAAAACTTTTCTTGTTGGGAGTTTGAAACACGGGGCTTAAATAAACAAAGTTAGAAATGCCTGAAAAAAGAAGAAACAAAAATACAGCCCAGTGCTTGACAGCTACAGTTGATAATTTATGGCTGCCAGATCTAAAATATGAAGAGATAGCGAGACATAGAAGGGGGTGGGGGAGAAATAAGAAAGATAGCAACAAAAAAAACAAATAATAATACAGACGATAATGAAAGTAAATTAACGCCATTGTTGTAAATGTGTACTGTATTTATTAATGGGTAAATAGTAGGCGCTCGGAGGAAAGAATTAAAGACATACAAATAGATAGAAAAGACACTACACAGAAAAGATATTAGAAAAAAAGACGTTAGAAATAAATAAATAAAAAAACAGTAGAAAGAAAGAAAGAAAGACAGGGAATCAGACAGACAGACAGACAGACAGACAGACAGACAGACAGACAGACAGACAGACAGACAGACAGACAGACAGACAGACAGACAGACAGACAGACAGACAGATAGAGACAGACAGACAGACAGACAGACAGACAGACAGATAGATAGATAGATAGATAGATAGATAGATAGATAGATAGATAGATAGATAGATAGATAGATAGATAGATAGATAGATAGATAGATAGATAGATAGATAGATAGATAGATAGATAGATAGATAGATAGGTAGGTAGGCAGGCAGGCAGGCAGGCAGGCAGGCAGGCAGGCAGGCAGACAGACAGACAGACAGACGGAATAGATAGATAGATAGATAGATAGATAGATAGATAGATAGATAGATAGATAGATAGATAGATAGATAGATAGATAGATAGATAGATAGATAGATAGATAGATAGATAGATAGATAGATAGATAGATAGATAGATAGATAGGTAGATTGGTAGGTAGGTAGGTAGGTAGGTAGGTAGGTAGGTAGGTAGGTAGGTAGGTAGGTAGGTAGGTAGGTAGGTAGGTAGGTAGATAGATAGATAGATAGATAGATAGATAGATAGATAGATAGATAGATAGATAGATAGATAGATAGATAGATAGATAGATAGATAGATAGATAGAATCATCCAGGTCTAATATTCCATAACTGTGGGATGTGTCCTTAAAGCGACTACCCCCAGTGATACACCAGTTTTTAGGGGTGCTTAGCTGGTCTTATGATATCATACGGTCAATTTCGCAGCAAGGCACTGGCATCGTTCGGATCTACATGGGCCGAATATCCATTTTTCTTTCTTTCTTACAAGTATCTACTATTTCTTCCCCTTTTTTGGTCCCTGTTGACAATTTCCAGACTTCGGAATTTTATCTTTCACTTTTTTTTTAACATATAAATTCAGAAGCTAGGGCAGTTAAGATTGCTACCACTTGTTATTAAGAATGTGGAAAGGAGAAAGAGTCAAGTGAAATCAAGTACAACAGGAAATTAAGACTCTTCAATCTAAATATCACGTTAGTCCAACTGTATACACGGCTGTAGAGTCGGCGTCTGAGTAGTGGAGTCTGAGTCTGAGTAGTGGAGGCGGAGTCTAAGTAGTGGAGTCTGAGTCTGAGTAGTGGAGTCGGAGTCTGAGTAGTGGAGGCGGAGTCTGAGTAGTGGAGTCGGAGTCTGAGTAGTGGAGTCGGAGTCTGAGTAGTGGAGTCGGCCATTTTTTAGTGAAGTTGGAGTCGGTTAAAAAAATGCCCCGACTCCGAATTTAACGAGGCTTATTAAGCCAAGCAGATCGACGTTCGATCAATGCGAGGGAGGAGGCCTTTAAAAAAATTGAAATAACATTATAAAGCAGTAGAACTCCTAAAACCACTTCTGTAGCTTCTGATCATAAATAAAGTTTTTATCACAATTAAACGTTTGTTGGCACATTTAGAAAAAGCACACAAGAAATTAAATTAAATTATATTCACTGTCAATTTGTCCGTCATTTTAAATATGACACTATTTTGCCTCATGGTGTTTGGCAAAGCAGTCATTTGTGCGCAGGTGTGGGTGATCTGTTATTTTGTATTACTGTATGAATGAACGAATAGTTTAAAATGTAGACTGCGAAAGCCATATGTTAATTAATTCACACACATACCATACTTATACATATAACTCCATATAAGTTCCTAATTGTATGCCACATCACTAGTTTTAAAAAAAAAATGTGGTAGTAGTCAGAGTCGGACTTCTAAAATTTCCAGAGTCGAAGTCGGAAGTATTTTTTGCCCGATACCGCAACCGTGATTGTATGGGACTAACATACGGAGAACAACAAAAATGACATACAGACCGATACAGACTTTCATAAATTGGTATTTGAGTAGAACAGAAGGATCGAAGTGGTATAACAAGGTTACTAATATGGAACTAACAGAAAGATACAGACTAATACCAGTGGAACAATGTGTGCGGATAAAACACGCGTTGAAGAGAACACACTCTGAGGAATTATGTTGATAGCATTACTAGGCAGTCCGTGTTTGGGAATCTGCGAGGTAAGACACACAAAAAGTGGTAGAGAAGATAACTGGAGACGGATATGAAAGGAATAAAGAAGATATATAAATACCTTGAACGGATGGCAGGTGATAAGAAGGTCTGGCATGTTTTTGCTGAGGACCTGAGAAACGTATTGATGATGAGGAGGAGGAGAAGGAGGATGGCGACGACGATGTAATGACGATGAAAGCGATGATGAAGAAGCAGGCATAAAATTATCTACTAGGTCGCATCGTCATAATAAAAGACAATTTTGGAAAATTCACTAGAGGTTTCCTTAAGTGCGAATATGGCACGTGATCTGATATGAAAGAAGAACACTTGTGCCATAAGTACTCACGATTGTGTTCATATACAGACATTTTCTCAAATTTCTCCTATAATTGCCCATGTTTTCAGACGCGGAAGACAGAAACTACAATAACAACAGCGTACAGCTCTTACAATGTGTCAGCTGCTCCGTCCCCTTCACGCTATTTATCATGACGCATCATTACCTTAATAATTACCCAGAATGCCCTATCTCTCCACAGATCTATTAAACGGGCCCTTAACTGTTTTGTCGGACCTCATCACCAAAATTTCCATCTACTGGTACGCTGGAGCCGCCTTTTGTAAACTCCACAAGTTTGCTCAGGTTTGTTTGTAATTTGTTATATATTATCTCCCTCCCCCGCCTCGATTTTGTCTCGTGTTCGATGTTTGATGTGATAGGCTTGGTAATTATAAAGATAAGTGTTTACGTGAACAGAGCGGGTTTAAAATTGGCCTATTTAACATTCAGTTTTTAGTGTTACATTAGGACTTTGTTTTAAGAGCTCGTGCTTTCCAATATATGTGACAATAATGTCTGCAATGTATACAAGGAAATACAAGGTAAAGGTCGTCTCATAATAGCAGATGTTGTTGTTCGTCCATCACGGGTGATGAAGACCACTCTGTTCATCCAATTATTAGGAATATGTTAGATTAGTCTATGGGTACGAAGGTGACTGATGAGCCCGATGCGGGCCTTGAAAGATCTCGGACAGTGTGGGCAGGGAATGTTTGCTTCATGTGAAGGTTTTATTACACGGTCTTTTCTAGCTTGTCTCCGCTGTTCCGCTGCTGCTCTTCTGGATGATTCACATGCCGCTGCACCTTTACGATGAGATGTGCGCCAAGCAGTTCGGTCTTGCGCAGCAGCTTCCCATATGTCTGGGTTTATGTCAAAGGTTTTCAATGACGTCTTTAACGTGTCTTTGAAGCGCTTCTTTTTGCCACCATGGGAGCGTTTACCCTTCTGCATCTCACCATAAAAGAGTATCTTTGGCAGTCGATGGTCTGGCATGCGGACTACATGACCTGCCCAGCGAATCTGTGACTGCATCAGAATAGTATGGATGCTAAGGATACCAGCTCTGTCAAGAACGGCGGTATCCGGGATCTTGTCTTGCCATTTGATATTCATTACCTTCCTGAGACAGACTGTATGGAAGTGGTTTAGCTTCTTTACGTGGCGCTTGTATACAGTCCATGTTTCACATGCATAAAGCAGCACTGGAAGCACCGCAGCTCTGTACACCTTCAGCTTTGTCTGTAGACTAATGCCACTTCGATGCCACACGTTGGTGTATAGTCTGCCAAATGTGCTGCTGGCTTTGGAGATCCTGGTGTTTACCTCATCATCAATGACGATGTTCTGGGAAAGTGTGCTACCAAGGTATGTGAATCTGTTCACAACATTCAGTTTCTCACCATTTACCTTGATGATTGGCTCAGTATAAACTGTGCCAGGAGCTGGTTGGTACATGATTTCTGTTTTCTTCGTGTTGATGGTAAGCCCAAAGTTGGCACATGCTTCGGAGAATCTATCCACGCTATGCTGCAGATCAGCCTCTGAGCCAGCATTAAGGGCACAATCGTCAGCAAACAGAAGATCTCTGATGGTGTGTGATTTGACCTTGGTTTTTGCTTGAATCCTCCTAAGATTAAACAATTTTCCATCAATACGATATCTGATGTCGATTCCTGTGTCCCCGTCTCTGAAAGCATCAGTCAGCATAGCAGAAAACATTATACTGAACAGAGTCGGTGCAAGTACACACCCTTGTTTAACTCCGTTTGAGACAGGGAAAGGCTCTGACAGCTCACCGTTTTCCTGAACTCTAGCCTGCATTCCATCATGCAGTTGCTGCACTATTGAGATAAATTTCTTTGGGCAGCCGTATTTTGCCATGATCTTCCATAGACCCTCTCTACTGACTGTGTCGAACGCCTTTGTCAAGTAGATGAAAGCTGTGTACAGGTCACAGTGCTGTTCTTGGCATTTTTCTTGTAGCTGTCTTGCAGCGAATACCATATCGGTGGTTCCACGTTCTTTCCGGAATCTACACTGACTTTCAGGCAAAAGACCTTTGTCAAGATGAGCCGTAAGGCGATTCAGAAGGATTCTGGCGAATATCTTCCCAGCGATTGATAAAAAAGAGATGCCTCGATGATTGTTACAGTCTTGGCGATTACCTTTACGTTTATATAGATGTATAATTGACGCATCTTTGAGATCGTGTGGGATGGTTTCACTCTGCCACGTTTGCTGGAAGATCATGTGAAGTTTCTCTATCAAAACTGATACTTACTGGATGTGTCCTTCACCCAGGTAGACCTACTATCACCTCTCTGTCATTTGCACAGTCAAGAAAGATGGTAAACTGCTACTTTCTTTCCTTGGTTTGGGATGTGCTGACTTTCCTGCTTTCAGAAAGTATGTATTTGCGGTACTAGGTCTGACTTTTCTGTTCACATTAACCCTTGCCAGGTCTGTTGTAGCAGCCAGTTTATTTAGTATTCTGTTGTGGCGCCATGTGTATCGCCTTGCCCTAATGGCACCTTGAAAGCTGACAGTACATGTTCAAGTGTCTGCATCCCATGGCACAGGAGGCACTGAGCATCGTCAGACTTTCCCCATCTCACAAGGTTAGCGGACGACGGCAGGAGGTCATACATTGATTGGATAATGAAGCTGAGTCTAATGAGTGCCATAAGCCTTATATCATTCCATGTCAATGACCTTTGTTGGGCTCCTTCCCATGTAGTCCATTGGCTTTGTTGGGCCTGCTGCACCGCATGTTTGCATTCTCTTATCATTCTCAGCTTCTATTATCTCCTGAATTGCCATGTCTCTGCGTTCCCTGCTTGATGCATTGGACCACCACCGGACGTCACCATGGCCAAATCCCCGTCTATTCGTCAGTGTGTATCCAATAACCTCCTTCAGCTTGAACGACTCTTGGACAGCACCAACAGCTTCATCCACATTTCACTTTCTTCCTCGCACGGCATCATTGCGAGCCATGCCTTTCCTGCTTTGTATTCTTCAACAACTGACTTGAAAGGAAGCACAAGCTTTGTCTTCTTGCAGTACTGTGCTACGTCTGACTGACCTGGCGGTATCCTTAGCCATTTTCTTATGAACTTGTTGACCTTTCATTCTATAGCTTCCACTGTAATTGTGCTTATTTAATATATAAACAGTGACCATAGCAATTTAGGGATCAAAATGCTATTGAGTATTTGTCACCAGTCCCGTCTCAGGTTTAAGAGTAATTAAGTTGTTAGTTAATTAAGTCCATATCATTTTTAACTGTGGTTCATTGCATCATCTTGCACCATTATTCATTTTCTGTTGTGATATAAAATCATATATAGGTAAATAAATTTACATCTTAGGTTACCACTTGTTTATATCTTTAGTGCTGTGAGTGTTTAAGTGTATCATTGTTTCTTCTGGCTAAACCGGAAGTGGGGACTTTTTATCTTTCGGGATCCCAGTGAAGCTGTCGCTGGAGATGAGAATACCTGCTGAAATGTTCTTACTCTCAGTTAGCATTCACCTTCTCTCATTCAATCTTGGTGTCCCAAGTAGGCCTTCATACTGACGAGCCTTTACCAATTGGGGGACCTAGGGAATTTATCTCATCTTTGACTTTGTCATTTGACAAAAACCAAATCACCTTGCAACACAGTAGAGATTGAATAGCGTTCATGAACATGTGTAGTGGAACTGATGTATAAAAATAATATACACTGATGTAAGTAAGAAATCACAGTTAATAATGTTATGAGGTTGAAATGAATTTTTTAGGGTACGGGGTAAGTATATGTCCCTCATCGCCACAATAATTATTGATACTCAGCTAATTTAGTAATCGAAGTCGATAATAATGATTCTGAGAAGGAGAAATATAAGGTTTATTTTGAATTTATTTTTGTTGCGTGTTTTGTATTCATGCCAAGGCAAGATTTTAAAAGATATCTGTATATATACTCAAAACAACTATTGTATGAGAATAGAGCTGATAATTAGTTAGTCCGATTTAATTCCTTTTGTTTGTTTGTTTGTTTTTCCACTTCTCTCTATGTCATTTTTTGACGGCTTGCTCAGTAGCTTCATGGCCAATGCATCCAAATAAGTTTGACTGCAAAGATCAATTGAAGATGAAAAGAAATGGAAATAAATGAAGTGGCTACAGGAGAAACAGTACCGTTATGTTGATATGCAGCTTATCATAAGTCACTCTCGTCATTTTTTGGCGGGTTACTTTTTCGTAATTGTACTAATTATTGCAGGCGATAATAAAGGTACTGATAATAATACTGATTATTTAGATTGTGATGATAATTATTGCGACAATGATGACCATGGTGATGAAGATGAGACTGGCCATAATGGCTACTGTGTGAAGATGATGATGATAATGATTATGATAATGATGATCAAGATTACGATGATGATGATTACGATTATGTTAATGATAATGATAGTGATGATGATGATGATAATGCTAATGGTAAAGTTTACTATGAAACAAATGCGATAATTGGGACTGTTATTAACAAACAAAAAACAGTATATGAAGACGTTTACAACAAATCTAAATTACAAGGTATTCGCTTAATTACATGAGCTTTTTTTGTCGGATTTTCGTCTTCTTCTTCGTGCACCTACTCTTACAGACGAGCGTTTTCTTGCTGCGCGTTTCTCGCGCGTGACGAATAAAATAGTGGTTGTTCGTCCATCACGGGTGATGAAGACCACTCTGTTCATCCAATTATTTAAGAATATGTTAGGTTAGTCTATGGGTACGAAGGTGACTGAAGAGCCCGATGCGGGCCTGGAAAGATCTCGGACAGTGTGGGCAGGGAATGTTTGCTTCATGTGAAGGTTTTATTTCACGGTCCTTTCTAGCTTGTCTCCGCTGTTCTGCTGCTGCTCTTCTGGATGATTCGCATGCTGCTGCACCTTTACGAAGAGATGTGCGCCAAGCAGTTCGGTCTTGCGCAGCAGCTTCCTATGTGTCTGGGTTTATATCAAAGGTTTTCAATGACGTCTTTAACGTGTCTTTGAAGCGCTTCTTTTGGCCACCATGGGAGCGTTTACCCTTCTGCATCTCACCATAAAAGAGTATCTTTGGCAGTCGATGGTCTGGCATGCGGACTACATGACCTGCCCAGCGAATTTGTGACTGCATCAGAATAGTATCAATACTAGGGATACCAGCTCTGTCAAGAACGGCGGTATCCGGGATCTTGTCTTGCCATTTGATGTTCATTATCTTCCTGAGACAGACTGTATGGAAGTGGTTTAGCTTCTTTACGTGGCGCCTGTATACAGTCCATGTTTCACATGCATATAGCAGCACTGGAAGCACCGCAGCTCTGTATACCTTCAGCTTTGTCTGTAGACTAATGCCACTTCGATGCCAAACGTTGGTGTATAGTCTGCCAAATGTGCTGCTGGCTTTGGAGATCCTGGTGTTCACCTCATCATCAATGACAATGTTCTGGGATAGTGTGCTACCAAGGTATGTGAATCTGTTCACAACATTCAGTTTCTCACCATTAACCTTGATGACTGGCTCAGTATAAACTGTGCCAGGAGCTGGTTGGTACATGATTTCTGTTTTCTTCGTGTTGATGGTAAGCCCAAAGTTGGCGCAGGCTTCGGAGAATCTATCCACACTATGCTGCAGATCAGCCTCTGAGAAGGAATTGAGGGCACATAATAAAATAGTAGGGATTTAGAGAAAGCAGACAGTCTCGCTCGGCTACGCAGCCGAGCGAGACTGTCTGTAAATCCCCACTCTTTCATTCGTCACGCGCGAGAAACGCGCAGCAAGAAAACGCTCGTCTGTATCTACCTGAATGTTATCAAAAGAAAGAATTAGTCAGCGTCAGTCTATTTGAACAAAAAGAATCCCACAGTTGTAATTAATCGATCGTTCAGTTCGAGAGCTTTAGAGATTATTTTAATGTCCCTAAATGTAGTTTTAAATTATTATGAAATGTTCTATACTAAAATCTAGGTTAAAAATTGCCGCACGTGCTATAGATTCAAATTTAAATTTAGACTTAATTATCGCCATAATCATCATCAGTCATTTTGGTTCCCCGTGAAACGTGGGAAATGCGATTGTTGTCCGCCACAGGTTTCTATTTTCTGGCTAAAATCTTGATTTAAAATTAATTACAAATATCCTTTTAAACTTGAATTGCTGATGAGGTTAAAACTTTTCAAAATTTCTGCTTGACAACACAAGATTTATCAGATTTATTTTTAAAATACTTTTTGTTAACTTGGCATGCCCGTTGTTTGGATGTTTTAATTCTTTTGCGCTCAAAATCACTATGTTTTACTCGTCGTAGACAGATGACACTTTCCTTGTAGCTCCCTTTCTTGGTACATTTTAATGATTCAAATTTTAATTGGAATTGGTCGGGCGGATTTTGTGTAATAAAATGGACATAACTCTTAATAAGAGAACAATCAAGCATAGCCAGAGGTGCGCTTGACTGCAACCCACACGTGAAATGAAGAGTGAGGAGGCCAAGGAGAACTTGGAGAAGAACTCTGGAAGAGGAGGCTAAGAAATGACATGGGCACAGATGAAAAAGTAGCCCAGAATAGAAATCGATGGAGAGCAACTGTTTCAGCCCTATGTTCCACGGGGAACGGAAAGGAATGATGGTGATAAACTCTTAAAGCAAGATTTGTAATGGTAAGGGAAATAATTAAATGCAAATACAAATTGTCTTTTGTGTTTAATGGGGGAGCTTGGATTAGTAAAAGGTAATGCGCTAGTCAATAGCAATTCTTATTATGGTGTCAGGGTCTATAAGAAGAAGAAGCAGCTAGTAAATAAATGTATTTCATTCTACTTACTTACTTAACCGTTCCTCTTCTAACCTGTGGTGTAGAGGTTTGGAAGAGAGGGCGCAATACTATCCTAACGGTGGTCTTTCTCCTGGCCTGGTTCCATTCTAGTCCTCGTTCCTTCAAAGATTGTCTAATGTTGTCCTCCCAGCGGACTGTGGGGTCGTTCTGGAGGTCTGGATCCCTAGCTTATAGTTTTCCATGCTTCTCGTAGTAGCCGATCTCCCATTCTGGAGACGTGGCCAAACCATCTTAGTTGAGACAGTTCTACTTGGGTCTGCAGGGGTTGGGTTTTTAGGCCTTGACTTATTGTCTTGTTGTGGATCCTGTCTCTTCTTGTTACTTCAACCACCTTCCTCAGATACCTCATTTCTGAGGTTTTGGATCCGGCTTTTGTGGGTTGTAGTCATTGCGTATCTCATTCTAAACAACTAAATTAGTGACTTACGGTTTTAGATACAGCTTCAACATTGACCAACTTTCATTTGAGCTTTACATAAGTGTTTTAAACGTATCAAAATGAGTTAGTGTACTTAACTACAGTAATAGAAGTGCTTCCTCATACGTTGATTTTTTACATTTAATTGTTTAAATTGCAGTCCTTAACGCAGTTTTTCTCTCAAAGAATGAAAATGGATAATTGGCAGTCATTCGTAACACAGTGCAGTCAAAATCATGCACACCATCATTGCGAGCAGACTCTGGAACTGGGTTGGCCATGTCCTCAGAAAGGACCCTGACACAATAACCAGAACTGCTTTACTTTGAACCTCAGAAGGACGTGATGGCCACTGATTGCTTTGTCATTCAGGGGCTAAGGATTCAAGAAGAAGAAGATTCGTAATACAGAAACAGAAGGACACTTGACAACAGAAGAAGAGACAATTTATCATCATTACTATTTTCCTTTGCGCTCCCAGTAGAGCATTAAGACACCACTGCAGCTGGTCCCACTGAAGGAAGCCTGCATGAAGCACTCTTTTGCTCCTCTGTGATTTCTCTGGCAATTTCTTTTAAATGATGAGGGGACCGAAGACGCAGCAAGAGAGATAAATGCAGTCAGCGACCCATAGTTTAATTGCTTGCGTCAGGGTCAGCGAACCAGAGCTGACCAAGACCCTACTCCACCTCCAAGTGGTGGGCCTGGAAACAGGCTGCATCACTACAGTCTGGCTGAGAAAGTAGGGATCGAAGAGGGAAGGCAAACCCGATCCCCAAAAACGCCATGATCAATTCGGATGTGGTGGGCCGAAAGGCGCAAATATCGCAGCTTCGTTGTAAACGAACACAACGCAACCAACGTCCTTTTCAGGACGAACGAGCTCTCCACATGTAAGCCTACCTTGCCGTGGTTGGAGAGCTTGAGCGCCTCAATGATCCCGGGAGCTATGCCGGCGGGAGTTTTACTCCTGGCAGGGTCACCCAAGCCGGACAGGTCCTGGGTGAGGGGCCAGACTAAATGGGCTGAGGAGTGGGTGGAACCCTATAGGTGTAGATGCAGAACCCACCGGCGAGTGGTACATGCTCTGGTCTGCACCAATCCACCCCCACTTCATGGGTTAAATGCTTTCTTGCCTCATTCTTCACTGTTTGTCGTCTATCACGCCCATGGCGACCGTTGCCTCAATTGGCTGTGTGTGGTGTACCCGGAAACGGGGCCTCCCAGTACTGAGGCAAAGTTAAGTCCCCGATGTCACTTATCGGTGCAGAATTGAGAGAGATGGCTGAGCATCACAATCCCTCCTGTGTTGCAGCATGATGAGAACCCAGCATTGCACACTGAGCTTGGGGGGATCACTTGGGCACCAGACTTAATACTGGCTCTTGACTGGATGGCCGCATGCAGGAGATTTCTACAATGGAGGGTTGGCAGGTGGTGGGTATCGGGAAGTGGCTCTGTGCAGGACGTGAGGATTCCTTGGGAGAGCCCCGAACCAGAGCACAGCATTGTGCAAGCTCTGCATAGTTGGAGAGCCCCCTGGATGACGGGGAATGCACAGTGTGCTACCCCACCTATCCCCAACTGCTAACTTAGAACCAGAAGTGGGGTCCTCTGTATGCGTGCCAGGCCAGGATAAAATGCCTGGGAAAGAGACTGGAGCTCAGAACTCCCTAACTCAAAGTTGCAGGATGGCAGAAAAGCCACGGGAAAGACAGGGCTATTTTAAAGATAACGCAACCATATTTTCACCATACGAGCTCGGACGCCGCCTCGGTAAACAAGGTCCGCGCAGAGCAGTGACACCCCCAGGCTGCTTGCGAATAGTCTACTACTGGGAACATAAACAGATTAGGGATGAGCCCACTCTCCCGTTGAACAGGTGCTAAAGTCGTAGATACTGGGCCAGAAGGCGCACCGGAAACCACAGTATCATGCAACTCGCTTTTTTTTTTTCTATGGAGAGTACACCGTCAAATAAATCTCGTTCTGGTGCTCGCCCTGTGGAGCTCCACCAGGCAGGTGCAGTGCCGGGCTCTGAGCCTCGACAGAGCCCACCCTCAGCTACTGGAGGACCCTCTAGACCGTCTTGTGGAGTCAACAGACGGCGGAGGAGAACTACTGACCAAAACAAAACAGAAAAAGAGAAACCCAGAGTGCCACTTGTCATGATGCACTGGAATGCAGAGGGAGTGAACAGCAAGCAGGCTGGATACAGCAAAAAGACAGAGCTGGAAAACATCTTGTATGAGAAGCAAGTCAGTGTTTGCTGTATCCAAGAGACTCACTTGAAAGCAGATCAAACCTTTAAAATAAGGGGATATCAATGCTTCAGATCCGACAGACAAGATAGACGAAAAGGAGGAGTACTTACTCTTGTAAGGAATAACATTCCTGCACACGAAAGGAAAACCTTCATGGATGGAGCAGAATATCAGCTGCTGCAGATAAAGGTAGACAAGATGGAAATAGAACTCCTGAACTATTACTGTCCGAACAACAAACCCCTGAGTCTCAGCTCTATACAGGTACCAGCCACCAACTTTATAGCAGTTGGAGACTTTAATAGCCACTCCCAGAGCTGGGGCTATAACCATCTGGATCACAGAGGTGAAGAGGTTGAAACTTGGCAAGATGATCACTCCCTAATCCTAGTCAATAATGCCACAGATACTCCTACCTTCTACTCCAGAGGATGGCACACAACCTCAACACCAGATCTTGCCTTCTCCACACCAGATATAGCTGGATCTATTAGTAGAGAAGTAGGAGACCAACTAGGGGGAAGCGACCATCGCCCAATCTTTTTTACTGTCCAGAGTGCAACTCTCAGTACAGGCCCAGCCATTACAAGATGGAACTACAAAAAAGCCAACTGGGGTTTATTCAGGCATCAGGTGAACACGCTGCTGTCTACCCTCAAGGTACAGAACATAGACATTAATGAAGTGGTAAAAGACTTCAACAGATGCATACTACAAGCTGCAAAAGAAACCATTCCCAAAGGATGCCGGCGTAACTACATACCATACTGGTCCAGCACACTCCAAGAACGTCAGGAAGCTATGGACAAGGCTAGAAAGGACGCAGAGTCTCAGCCTTCACTTGAAACTCACAACAAATGGAAAAAGGCTGTAGCAGAGTTTCAGAGAACAAAGCTAGAAGAAAAGCGGAAAAGCTGGAGAACTAAAACGGCATCGCTGAACCTTGAGAAAGACGGCAGGAAACTTTGGAGATTAGTCAAGTCTCTAAATGAAGAGCATTCCTCACCAAGGCAGACTATCACATTGGATGAAGGTGGCAAACTTTTCAGAGGAAAACAAGCTGCAGACTTGTTTGCTAGAAGATACAGTTCAGAAAGCAACTTACCCATTAACATAGACCATCAGAGAGAGATAAGAAAAGAAATACTGGCAACCATGGGACAGACAGATACTCCTGCCCCAATGAGGGAACCCATCACACTAGGAGAACTACAGAAGGCTATTTCCAAGCTTAAGTTTCAAAAGTCACCCGGCCCAGACAAAATCAGCAACGAAATGCTAGTAAATCTGAGCTCAGCAGCAAAGACAAAACTGCTTGAGATATTCAACCACAGCTGGTTGAAAGGAACGGTACCCCAAGTATGGAGAGAAGCCATCACAATACCCATACTAAAGAAAGGGAAATGTAAGACCGAGGCTGCAAGTTACCGGCCAATCAGTCTCACAAGCTGTGTTGGGAAGACTATGGAGCGAATAGTCAACCACAGA
This sequence comes from Oreohelix idahoensis, assembly GCA_024509875.1. NCBI lineage: Eukaryota > Metazoa > Mollusca > Gastropoda > Stylommatophora > Oreohelicidae > Oreohelix > Oreohelix idahoensis. The sequence goes on from JAMPIV010013188.1 coordinate 769,173, forward strand.
TTGAAATGGTATTTAGAGTCTGAGCAGATCCTGGTGCCGGAACAAGCTGGATTTAGAGAATGCTACAGTATAGAAGACCAAGTTACTTACTTGTCTCAAGCAATAGAAGATGCCTTCCAGGAGAAGAAAAAGGTCCTAACGATCTGGGTCGACTTCAAGCAGGCCTTTGACAAGGTGTGGAAAGATGGCCTCATTGCAAAACTTAGGAGAAGTGGAATCCAAGGCAACATGATGAAATGGATCCAGTCATACTTGCATAACAGGAGAACTAGAGTCACTCTTGACGGTCTGCAGAGCAGAAAAGTGTTGCTCCATCAGGGGGTACCTCAAGGAGGAGTAATTTCCCCAACACTCTTCCTTGTTTACATCAATGACCTGGTGAAAGATCTCCCTGCAGGAGTTAAAGCTGCCTTATATGCAGATGACCTAGTACTCTGGTGCGCTGATGAAAATGTCACCACAGCAAATTATAGAATGCAGCGGGCAGCAGACATGCTAGTGTCATGGGCAGAGAAATGGCTTATCACAATAAACACAGACAAAACCTCCACAACACTGTTCTCCCTCGCCCCCAAGGACAAATCAGCTAACATACACCTAGGGACAACCGTGATCAAGGAAGAAAGCTACCCCACCTATCTTGGGGTGACATTTGACCAAAGGCTTACATGGAATAAGCATATTGAAAATGCAGAAGGAAAGGCCCGAAGACGACTAGGCATACTCAGAAAATTAGCAGGTACCAACTGGGGAGCAAATGAACGAAATCTAAAGAAGATTTATAATGGAGTAATAAGACCACACTTAGAGTTTAGCTCAGCAGCATGGTCATCAGCTGCTAACTCACATCTGCAGTCTTTGGACAAGGTGCAAAATCAAGCTCTCAGGCTCATTACAGGAGCCATGAAAACTACACCAATAACAGAGATGCAGAAGGTTGCTGGATTACAGACATTGTCCCATAGAAGAGACACAAAAACCATGATCCAGATGGAAAAGTACAACAGTATGCCAATGCACCCAATGAAGGCAAGACTAGATGATCTGGCATTGGGACGTCTAAAGCGTAGCAGCTTTGTGCATCGGGGGAAAAGACTTATAAGACAGCATCAAGAAGACCTATCCATGAAGACAACACCACTGAAGCCCACCCTATACCCTGTACCATGGGAGCAGGCCAGCAGTGCCCTCCAAATTAATACAACAGTCAGTGGTCTCACAAGTGGATGTGAGTATAATGATCTGCAAAAACGAACTGCTACATTGAGTATGATCCAAGAAAGCTATCCCGATCAATCATGGATACATGCCTATACAGATGGATCAGCAACTAATGCTGTTAGGAATGGAGGTGCCGGTATCTTTATCTCATATCCTGACAACCACTATGAGACTAGGCACATTCCCACTGGTAAATTCTGTTCCAACTATACAACTGAGGTTCAAGCTCTAGAGCAAGCTGCAAATATGATTTATAACACCAACTCTGACTGCCACCAGGTAGTCATCCTCACAGATGCACTGTCTGTCCTGCAAGCTCTCAAGGGTGGTAAACTCCCGCATCTGAGAAATGAACTAAACAAGGTAGCTGCCAAAAAGAGAACCATACTTCAGTGGGTACCATCTCATTGTGGTGTACCCGGAAATGAAAAGGCAGATAAACTTGCAAAAAAGGGAGGAGAATGTGAACAAGAAGATAATGAAGTCACATACTTTGAGAAAAAGAGAGCTATCCAGACTATCAGAAGAGAACAGAACCAACCCAAAGACGACTATCACACTCTCGACCGGCAGGGACAGACAACTATTTTTCGACTCAGGACAGGGCATAACAAACTGAATAAACACATGCACAAGCTACGATTGTCTGCTTCACCACTGTGCACATGTGGATTAAACGAACAAACTGCTGAGCATGTTCTACAGGACTGTCCTCTGTATGACCAGTTGAGAAAGATATACTGGCCCAATGACTCAACACTAAACTCAAAGCTATATGGAGTTAAAGAGGAACTTCAAACAACAGTCGAATTCATCATGAGAACTCGTCTGACGGTGTAATCATCAAAGATGCGATCGCAAGAAGAAGAAGAAGAAGAAGGACGAACGAGGAAGAAGGAAGAAGAAGAAATGATGAGGTTGCCAGCCCTATACATAAACTGATACAGTTGACATTCAAAAATCCGGCAACCTCCGGACCCGAGGAGTGCCGGATTTTTGAAAATGCCGGATTTTTTATGGTTATATAGTTTAAGTATTGGGATCATATAAAGACAGAACTATGAGACAGTTTAAATATTGGGGTCATATAAAGAGACAGAACTATGAAAGTTTAAATATTGGGATCATATCGACAACGCACGATGTTTACGTTTTACACCATTTCTTTTATTTGCTGAATCCATAATGGGGCTATACAGCAGCAAATAAATGATAAAATGAGAAGGAATGAGCAGGAATGCCTGTTAACACGGGCAAGCAAGACCCAACAGCTGCATCAAAACATAAACGGCTCCAGAAAACAGTGGCGCGCCAACGCGGTAAATTTAGAAATGCGCTACGAAATCCATGCCGGAAATCTGAAGGAACCGGATTATCGATGGCCGGATTTTTGAATGTCAACTGTATTAGTCACCTTGTCGACATACCTAAGAATGCAGTAGTCACTTCAGAGACCCATTGGAACTTCACAGGGCAGGTTTAAGTTAGCACATTCGACTGCTTAAAGCAATCTCAAAAAAAATGGAATCCACTTGTTGGTAGTGGCTTTCTCGACACGACAACTAGCAACTATGAAATTTTAGGCCTGGATGATCCATACCTTGTTATAGATAATGTTACTTAAATAACTCGCATTAACAAGTACTGGCGAAATAACACACACAAAAATGGCAGTAATCAAGTGCCAGATGACCAAGAGATGAGAGGAAGTCGTTGGAGAAGAGAAATGGAGATTGGTATGAACGGAATGAAGAAGACATGAAAAATTCTTGAGATGATGGCACAAGACATGAAAACTTGTCATAGGTTTGTGTATGATCCTTGGGGAGTTAAAGTGTTAAGCAATGAATGAATGAATGAATGATTAGTACATAATAGTAGATTAAGAATAATTACAGAAATGTTAATTTTTCTCTGAGTTTGACAACTCATGGAGTAGGTACACATAAATAATAGGGACATTTAAAAAAAAATAACATTTCTTTTCATTTATCTCTCTGCGGTGCACATCGCTTTTCTTCATCTCTTATACGAAGCTCTTCTTTATCTCTTCCTATTTATGTTGACTTAGTTGTGCGGCCAATTTTTGTTCCAGCTCTCCATGTCTTTTCAATAGCTCTGTTACGACTTCATGTAAGTTCGTCTACGCCCACCTCTTGTAAAAGTATTCTAACATCTAAGATTTCCCCATTGGATAGAGTCCTGCGACTAGTCTTCTGTGATCCTTCGCCGCCAACTGTCAAAGCAGTCAGTGGCCATTACGCCTGGTTTTGTAGGGCAGCAACAGACTGCTTCCACTTTGCCCGGTCGGCGACCATCCTTCGTGCAATGCCCCAGCTATGTTTCATTCTTTGCATTTCGGCCTCCAAACTTCTACCGCGATTAGTATTTCATGTAAATTTAATAAGAAATTTTAAAATATGTATTAAAATTTTTTTTTTTAATTTGTTATTTAATAACATTCGGGTTTCAGAACCGGTGCTATTGTGAATCAGCGCAATTTGGACCGGCGCAAATCGAGGGCTACCTGTATATTTTATTATATCCGACCATTTAGTAAACAGGAGACGACGTGGGCGATTGTTTGCGAATCTCTAGAAAACTGTTTCTCAACCTTTTTACCACGTTGGTACCCCTCAGTTAGTCTTTTACATACAGCCGAAACACTACGACGCAATTCTATCACCTCTAAATTATTACCAATGAAAAATTTAAATAGATGATGTGTGTATATATATATATATATATATATATATATATATATATATATATATATATATATATATATATATATATATATATATATATATATATATATATAACGGTTCGTTTTAAGAAATGTGAAATGCAGTTTTTGTAAATATAATGTGACTACGATATTTTATCGGGAAAAAAAAATAATGCTAATTAAATACGAATTTGCTAGTTTAAAAAAAAAAATGTAGCCTTAAAAAACTGTTCGTGCACAGAATTCTAAAGATTACTGAAACACAAATATAAGTCAAGCATTAAATCTTTGCAAGTCGCTGTACTACTGAAGTGGAATGGTATTTAAATGTAGTCATGCTAAAAAATATTATTAATAATAATGAGACTGGTGTTGCACCGTTCAGATTATGTATAATCCCTTACTGGCGTATATTTTTAATTACAGAAAATTCTGAAGAATCGCAGCATGATTTTGTTTTTGTTATTAAAGTGTCTTAGAGCAAAGTTTATTAGCTTGTGGTCCATTGATTTGAGAAAGGAGGGGGTATATCCGTGAATGGTTTCTAGAGGGTTCATTTACACAACCTAAAGTTAACAAGGAGTCCATAAAAGATTGTACCCTTTTCAAAAAATTTATTCTCGGTCCCAAGATGTGGTACGAGGATGCTTTCTATCACAAAAGTAAGATAATCTCTGCAAGATTTTAAGCATACCTTACAAAGACTCAATATGTGCACCCTTCGTGACGCGGCAGATATCTAGTCGATAGTCCATTTCTTCCCACACTCGAATCAGCATGTCTCCTGTAACAGCAGCAAAGGCTCCAATGATCCGCTCTCTCAGCTCTAACAGATCTCGAGGCAACGGTGGGACAAAGACTCTGTCCTTGATGAAGCCCCACAAAAAGAAATCACATGGTGTCATGTCTGGGGATCTCGGGGGCCATCTCAGCAACACTGTATCGTCAGGACCACTGCAGCCGATCCACCGTTGTGGGAGATGTTCATTGAGGTACCCTCTCACTGCTCCATGGTAGTGGGGTGGAGCTCCATCTTGTTGAAACACGAAATCCCGTGAGTCCTCTTCATGTTGGGGCATCATCCAATTGTCGAGCATGTCCAGGTACGAGAGTCCAGTAACGGTTTTTTTCCGCAAAGAAAAATGTTCCGTAAAGCTTCCTTCTGGATATGGCACCAAAGACGTTTAACTTTGGAGAATCTTTCTTATGCTCAGTGACTGCATGAGGGTGTTCTGAACCCCAGATCCGTACGTTATGTCTGCCGCTGATGTGGAAGGTCGCCTCATCACTGAACACGAGCCTCTCCCCGAAATCATCATTCTCAAGCAATTTCTGCATGTTCTCGCTGAAGGCCGTGCGAAGTGCTTTGTCTGGTTCAGTGAGTTCCTGCACAAGTTGCAGCTTGTAAGCCTTCAGTATCAAACGCTTATGAAGTACTTTCCATACCGTACTGCGGGGCATTTCTAACTCACGACTCCGCCCTTCGAACTGACTTCATGGGGCTGTGCTGGAAGACTTGCCAAACTCTATCCACTGCCTCATCCGAACATGACAGACGACCGGTGCTTTTGTCTTTGCACAGGCAACCTTCCTCGAGGAATTTCGTATACCAACGCTTAATTGAATTCTTATCAGGTGGATCAACCCCAAACTGTCGCCGAAAATTGCGTTCAACTGCGATAACAGACGTCGTTTTCGCATATTCTACCACACAAAATGCTTTCTGTTGTTTGGTCGGCGCCATTGTGCAAAAACAGTGCGCATGCGCACGACGGGTATTTCAAGTGAAACTTTCGCAGTTGAGTTGCAACCGGTAATTGTTACATGTCTCTCCACACACCGGTCAAGTGGGTGAAAAAAAAAATATGTTTACATTCTTTTATGGACACCCTGTAAAATGTAACCTTTCTAATTATGCGTTTGTGCACATTTTTGCAAGAAAGGGTCGGTTGTCTAGACCAGACAATCTAGAGGGTCCAAGGCATAAAAACAGCTTAGATGCCCTGCTTTAGAAAAAGCTATTTTAAGGTGATAAAGAACTGAATTTTTTGCTTTATACTGTGTCTTCTAAATAGCTCATCAGTTGTTATGTTTGTTTGTTTGTTTGTTTGTTTGTTTTCATATTTAAAATGTCAGACACATTCTGTAACTGTAGAACATGGCTTTCCCAGGATACAATATCAAAGTAAACGTGACCTTTGTGAAAGAAGTCAATAGACTCAAATACCTGGGCACGTAAATAACATCAGACATAAGATGTATCTCAGTAGTGAAGAGTAGGATAGTCATGGCAAAAGAAGCGTTTAATCAATTAAAAGTATTTTATGCAAAAAAAAAACAAGAAGAAACAAGAGGAAGAAGAACATACTACGTTTTACATTTGTAACCTTGAAAGAAAAACAAGTAGGTTTCGTTTCTTAAGTATTGTTTGTATTTTATTGTACTTACAATGTACATTCCCTTATGTAGATTTTTTTTTTTTTTTAAATGAAGTGTTTGTAACCAACAATGAAACAACCCCATCAACTTTTAGTGAAAAATACGGAAACGGTGCGCATCGCACCCTTGAAGCCAAAATGACAACCCATTGGTCAGAATACTCATGCCTGTCAATTGTTCATGTGCACTGACCACTGATCATAAGTCCTGATGTTTGACTTCAAAGATCCCGCGAAGTGAAAATGGAAATGAAATAAATGAACACATGAGATTAAGTGATGTCATCTCGACATGCAGGAAAAAGAGCTGACCATAATTCACTCCCGTCATTTTTAGCGCGTTACATTTTCGTGGTTAGTGCACTGGCTTCCCAGCTTGGTGGTCCTTGTTCGATTCCGAGTTTGTATTTTTTTTTTTCGTATGCCCGCTAATACTCGAGGCGAAATCTCATGTTAATATGTCTGACCTGAGACTGATCTTATGTGAGTATCCTTTTCACCTGTACACTGACAGGTGTCCTCTCGCCATTCAGACAGTTACTCGCCGATTTCGGAGGTGATCCCCAGTTGGGGTGGGATGTTTTAGACCGCAAACGGCTCCTGGGTCGAACCAAGGTCATGAATTGGGTACCAAAGCAACTCTGGAAAGGTTAAAAGCGGCCGGTGTGATGCTGACCACATGACCCCTAGTGTGCTGATGGTCAAGAAAATATGGGCCTAACACCATATTCCCAATATGCTTCAATGGGCATATATAGGGATCCTTTACCTTTTTTTGAATGTTCATGTGTAAAGAACTGTTGCTATGAGCTTGACACGGCGTTGTATAAAGGCTTGGTATATTGTCATGTAAACTTGATTTTCCGCCCAGATCCTTGTCATGTACGCATCGACCTACATGCTTGTGGCTCTCAGTATTGACAGACTGGACGCCGTAGCCAGGCCTCTACACTTCACCGGCAGTTGTAAGTATTACCATCGTCTTAAATAACTTTAATCAACAAAGTTTTTATCATCATTGTCGTCATACAGACTGGACGCCATAGCTAGGCCTCTACACTTCACCGGCAGGTGTAAGTATCACCATCGTCTTAACTCTTTGACTCCGGAACAACGCTCAGTGCGTTGGTCAGATTTGACACCCGTGCCACAACAACTCTCTGAGCGTTGTTTTTAGTCTATTAAGAATTAAAATTACGGCACAGGGTGGAAAATAATTGCGGAGTCAAAGAGTTAAATAACTGTAATCAACAAATAGTTTTGTGATCATTGTCGTCAATATTTTCTTTTAGCTCCTTGTGGAGCATAGAGCCACTCCTGCTGGCTGGTCCCCTTGTAGGAAGCCTGGATTTATGCATTTACACGCTCTTGTGGCAGTGATTTCTGTAGCAATATGTTTTACATGATGAGGTTGCCAGCCTCACACACAACCTTATATTTGTCGCCTCATTGGATATAGTGTGCAGTCTTACTCTTCATTCTGTGTCTCATTAGAGACCCCCCCGGGAAATATACAGAAAAAAACTAACAAAAACATATATAGTAATACGTCTTACTAAGAGAAAGGACAACGAAAAACCTACGTTGCAGCCACAAGGCCTTCGCCAGGGACAGACAAACAAAAGACAGAAGGGAAAGACAGTGAGAATTAAGTGGAGAACATGAAACTATAGAAATAAGAGGAAAAATACTCCCTGATGTGTGTCACATATTGGAGCAAAAATGTCCGCTACTGAACCGGAAACCGGAAGTGAATAGTACATGAAAATTATAAATCAAAAAATTATGAAAACAAGACGAAAAAAATCTTTTACATAAAAGCCATTAAAAAAAAAATTTTAAACATATATATATATATATATATATATATATATATATATATATATATATATATATATATATATATATATATATATATATATATATATATATATATATATATATAAACAATTAAGTTTTGTAATAGCTCACTTTTATTCTTCTCTTGTCCCTTTTTCCATCGTTATGGGGCACGGAGCCGCCTCTGGTCCTCAAGCAGAAGGGTAGCGTTAAAATATCAAATGCTCTTGCATGAGTGGTTTCTGTAGCTATTTGTTTCACACGGTGACTTTATCAGTTCCGTGCAGAACCTCTTCTTATTATTAGCCTCTTGGTACATGCCTGGGTGGAGCACTAGTCCTGTGAAACATTTTTTATTAATCTAGATATTTTTCATTTTAATATTCTCAAAGCGGAATAAACGTTGGTATTGTCATCAACAATTGCAGAAGCCACAGTCATAACAGCAGACAAATAGATGGATAAAGCAAGAATTGACATCTCCAATCTAAACAACATCTTGAAAGCCTCTCAGTACAGTACAAACACTAAATTAAAAGTATATGAGCGCTGCGTAATTTCTGTACGTCTGTGCGGTGCAGAATACTGGAGAGTAATAGAAAAGGAAATGTCCACAGTGCTAACTCGGAGCCACCAAAGAAGATATACGCACCATCGGACGCTGAATTTAGGTTGGCCACATCCTCAGAAGGGACCTTGACACCATCACCAGAACTGCCATGCTATGGACTTCAGAAGAAAAGCGAAAGCAAGGACGGTCACAAGCCACCTGGCGGAGAACAGTGGAGGCAGAGATGTTAAGCATGAACCAGAGCTGGGTGACCACACGAAGATGGCTGTCCACCGTGCACAGTGGAGACAGTTTGTTGCTGCCCTTCAAGACACCACGAGTCGTAATGGTTACTTATTGTTTCGTCAGTTAGCAGCCCAGGACCAAAGAAAAAATAAATAAACGGAGCAGAAGTGATTGTTGTGAAAGACAGTTATTGCTGAATGCACTAGCGGAGATTTAGAGCTGAATTTTTTTTTTCTCGATTTGCCGATGTGCGTCCTGTTCAACCTAGACAGAAGTTCCGTCGGTTATATTAGGGCGCATGTCCAGAAATAAAAGACTTTGTGGTCTTGTGTATTATTTACAGCTTAAAACCTAGAAAATAGAAATAATGATTATATCAAGACAAGAATCAATCCCAGGAAGTGAAATACTTGCAAACGAGAAAGAAATGAAACAGATTAACTACCTTTGATCTGTGGCAGACGCCTATTTTAAATAGATATAAGAAATATATAGATAGACTTTGCTTTTCATAGCATGGAAAGGTATCTTAGCACCAAAATATTGTCACTAGTACAATGGAACATGGCGTAATTTTTTTTGTCAAACATGCTGCAACCAACAAGGCCTTTATTATGCTGATGATTATCGGATGATAAGTAAAGGCCCTTTATTATACTGATGGTTTTTGGATGATAAATAAAGGCCCATATCATACGACAGAATTAAGAATGAACTCTATGAGAATGTCATGAAGTTTACGTCACAGGATTTCGGGAAGACTGAACTGTGTGAGGATATAATGAAGTAAATATTACAGGATTTAGTGAAGAATAAGTTTTATGAGGATATAACAAAGTATATATCCCAGGACTTAGTGAAGATTAACGTTTATGAGGATATAAGGAAGTATACATCACAGGATTTAGTGAAGATTAACGTTTATGAGGATATAAGGAAGTATACATCACAGGATTTAGTGAAGATTAACGTTTATGAGGATATAATGTAGTAAACCTCACAAGAGTGAGGGACAATTAAGCTTTAATGATATACTGAAGTATATATCACATCAAAACCAGACAAACATGGTCCGCAACCAGACGATCCGTCAAGGCCTAAAATCCCATCCGCTGCAGACCCAAATAGAACAGTCCCAACTAAGATGGTTTGGCCATGTCTGCAGAATGGGAGAAGATCGCCTACCACGACAAGCATGGGAAACAAAGAGCCAGGGATCCAGACCTCCAGGACGACCCAGAGTCCGCTGGGAGGACAACATTAGACAATCTTTGAAGGACCGAGGACTAGAATGGAACCAGGCCAGGAAGAAGACAGCTGATAGAATGGTCTGGCGCTCTCTCTTCCAAACCTCTACACCTCACGGTAGAAGGGGAACGACTAAGTAAGTAAGTAAGTAAGTAACCAGACAAGTGCCAGTGGAACAAAAGATGAGAAGAAAACGCTGGCGATGGATAGGACACTCATTGAGGAAACCTGTTGATAGCACGATAATATGGCTTTTATTCTGAGGTACCCAGGAAAAGAAGGACAGAGGGAGGCTGAAAAACACACGGAGAAGAGAATTTGAGACAGGAATAGAAGAGATGAAGAAAGCGTGGAGGGATCTCAATGGAATGTCACAGAACCGGAGCACCTGACATAAAATTATGTTCCTTACGAAGTTGGAGAACAGTGGTAATGAATACGGTGGTATATCAAAGGAAAAACAGACGTAATGGTCGTCTCAAAGAAAACAACTACTTCAGAATGCCCTCTCAAAGTAAATGAAACCGTTTTAATCAGAGTCCATAGATTCAAATACCTGAGCACGTTAATATTGTCGGATGGAAGATGCACCTCAGAAGTGAGGAGTAGAATAGCCCATTTGAAAATGAAAAATATTTTGTGCAATAAATCTTTCTCAGTGGGAGTAAGAAAGAGAGTTCTTCAGTGTTATTTAGAACCAATCCTGACATGTGGATGTGATTCATGGACAATTAGTAAACAAGCAGGAAAAGCGATAGAGGCCACAGAGATGTGGTTTTACAGAAGAATTTCAAATATTCCATGAACAGCTAAAATTAGTTATAAGGATGTCTTAAAAGATGCCACAGCGCAAATAAAGCGTGCTCTTCATGTTAGAAAGAAGCAATTCACGTTTTGTGGGCATGTTATGAGAAGATTGAAGCTGGGGCATATCGTGACAACAGGAATGATAGAAGGAAACAGAGATATAAAGCGACAAAGAGAGAAGATTCTGGACAGTTTTACATCAAGGCATGGAAAGACGTCAACAACGGAATTGATCAATAGTACTGTAGACAGGAAGTTGTGGAGACACATGATCACCTATGCCATCAGACATGGTGCTTGAAGAAGAAGAAAAAAGAAAAAAATAATAATTTCAACGACAATATCATGATTTATATATGTAGCAAATGTAATTTTTGCTGGGGAGGTTAAGATGTTATACCTAACAAGAAAGATAGTTATGTCTGTGTTAACTGTGTGAGGTCAGGCACATGTAGGTCCCTGACTATAAAAGGAATGATGATGATATATTGTATCAGGGAACCTAACGCTACCTCCCTAGATCTCACACAGTCCGTATTTTGATTCTAGTGGCTGGTGTATGATGTCTCTAGTGTCTAGGGGTGAAATGAAGATGATGGTACATCAACACAATACACTTTAACTCACTATAATACAATGAATAAGACAGTGGTTAAAGTTTTCTTTTAAAATTTGAATGTTTTTTCTTTTTACAATTTAATCTGCCTGTCCCACCAACTTCTTTTGGACAGGTCTTTGACAATGAGGAAATATATTTACATATAATGTTTAACTAAAATATGGACTCTTGGTCCTATGAATATATGTTAATATAGAGTTCCTATAGGTGTATTCACAGAATCAAACTTTAATAGTTGTTAGGGATTGTCATATGTTATGAGGAGCTGTTGTTTACATCAAGCCCCATATAATTCAATGTTATTTTGATAGGAATTATTTTCTTAGGATGAAATGTCAGAGGTCCCAGCTGGTAACATGTCACCTGGGATTCTTCGTAGGTCGAATATAAGTCAGTATATCAATGTAGAGACAATGTCAATAAGCACCCACACGTAAGCTCCTTCAGGCTATCAGCTGACAGCTTAAACTTTATAATGGAGACTTTACACCCACTCATCAGGTTTCCTGTCACCGGATGGTAACAGGAAATAAAAACTCTGCAATAAAAAGACACCCTGGCCTTTTCAACCTAATCACAACTTCTTATCCCTATCTATACATATGGGGTCAGCCTCTTGTGCATTCATGTGCATCAGCCCCTAATTTATGACTCCCACTCTTCTGTGACCACACCACAGGTCCCTATGGCAGATACGCCACTGTACTTTTACATAATTTGCTTTAATGCAATAATGTGGAGTAACCACATCTCCTTATATATGATTTTCTTCTTTTCTTTTTCTTTTTTAACTTATAAATGCTCTAGGCATGTTGAAAAGTGTTCATAGAACACAGAGGCTTCTTAACATTTCCAATACAAAATATTAATACAAAATCATAATAATATGCAACAGTCAAATACAGTTCAATGTGAGGATTCAATAATGTTTGCTTCCGGCATGTCCTTCACTTTTCCACAGCAGTATCTGACTTTTTCAGTTTTAATCAAGCATGTAAATACATAAAGCATTCTTACAACTAGTTCAAAGAAATATGTCCCAAATAACGTTGACTGGCAAAGAATATGGCCTCAGTTTTGCTCTGCCTCGTCCAGATAGTGAATTAGTATTTAATTTTACAAGCTATCACATCTGATCTCAACGTAAGTGTTTGAATAAAGTTTTCTAATCAAATGGCTCCGAGACCACTATGCCTTTTGCCAATATCTATTAGAGCCGACCAATGAAAGAAGGCACTACTACAACTTTTTAAATTTAGTTTGAAAAAACAAAACAATTCCAAACAAACTATGTGCTTCGTAGTCCATTGGTCAGTCTGCGTTAGTTATGCCAATAGAAAAAGATGTTTCGTTTAGTTACATTTTTCCTATCTCTCCCCTTTTACTCCTATACTCTTATACCAGCTAATAGAATTTGAATTACTACAATGCCTCTTTTTTTAAACTAGCGTCCCCACTAACGTTATGTGTGTCGCAAAATTGGTCTCAAGTCATTGCAAACGTGTCAGGTAGATTTATAAACCCGTCAACGATCGATTGACCGCTTTCAAAATGGCGGCGTATCAGCGAAATGGGTATCCGACAGAGGAAATCGCCAACGATAAATAAAAGCAGAAGGGAATCATTAGGAAAAGGATTTCACATTTTGGTCCAGGAAAGGATTGTGTATAACGGTATAAAAGAAGAAACGGTAGGAAATTATCATTTACGGGAATATATGCGTATTACGGCTGCCCACAGTTACGCTAACAGCTGGTAAACCCACTTCTGTTCTAAATATTAAAATCTACAAATAACAGTTTGGGAATTTACATGGATAGGAAGATAGAGTTTTATCAACTGTATAAAATTAGATAAGATGGAACAATATGGATATTATATATGCCGAGAATGAGAAAGGCAAAATTTCAGTCGACGCACAGATTGGCTGAAATCGATGTTCGGGAAAGATTTTTCAGGCCTAGTCTTAGGCTGTGACGTCACTGCTCTCCGATACGGCCGCGTGATGCGTATAAGTAGCGGATCGGTAAACTGGAGACATAGACAACGAAAGAGGTTTGAGACAGACTAGAGGCAGAGTTTCGCCACTACCCATGAATTGTGAGCGGATCGCCAGAAACATTTTTAAGTCCAGTATCTGAAGTCTGAGGGTAAGCGAAATTATGATAACTACCGTGTATAATATTTGTTATTTCAGGTTCATATAGAATTCACAAAATATGCCTGTATAATAGTCATTGATATAATGTATTGTATTGTTAATATGATCTAAACATGTGCATTGTGGATGAGATGATTGTTGCTTGTACAAAAATTAATCCCAAATAGCCCCACAGCCTAATGAAAATATATTTATCATATTGCTTTATCGCTTACGAAGATAAAGGCAGTCCCATGGCAGAGATTGTCATAGGGAAATGAAGTGTTAGAAACTTCATCATGGAAGATCCCAGTTTACGAGGTTAAGGTGACTAGTCCCCTTCCTCGTTGCCTTTGCCTTCAATAGTTCGAGCGCACAACTTTGTACCCATTTCCAGCTGGTAAAATGGAGTGTTCCACAGCCAGGTTTCAATTCCAAAACTATGTAATTGTACTACCGAAGAAAGCAACTTGATCGCTTGGTCACTGTCTTTATTTATGTATTAATTTTGTGTAGATGCTAAGAATAGCATCAGTATTTGAATTTGTACTTGATATGATTTGGAAGGATCAAGTTATAGAAAGGGATGTATAGGAGCGGAATAAACCAGATGATGTTTATTACTGATATGTTAATATTAATTCTATATCATTGAATTGATGTTACTTGCTATGACTGTATAACTTTGACACCTGATGACTGACTTGTCTGACTTATGTGCTAGTCAGTTACACTTAATTGAAATGTTAATATTAATGCTATATCACTGAAATGATGTCCTTACTTACTATGATTGTATAACGGTGACATCTGATGACTGACTGGTCTGACATCTGTGCTAGTCAGCTACAAGTCTAGCCAGATACTAGCCAAGGCTGATATGTTGCAGGTTCCATGAAATAACTCAAACCAGACTGTCCAGTATCAGAAGCCTGTGTCGTTCATCAGAGGCAATCCCACAAAAGTGCAGGACCCCAAAGAGTGAACTTCAACTGGTCATTGGCATCCCTACTGTTGGGCCTACCAAGTCTGATATCAGCAAAGGACAGTTCCGTTTCAGCATTGTCAAGTTGAAAGATAAGTGTCCTGTTTGACACTGACCACCTATACATGTGAAACAGCCAATAGTTGAAAATAATAATTAACCATACAGAAACTCAGTCAACTGATGACATTTATCCTTAAATTCAAAGGACTAATAACAGTGATTTCAGTAACTTTATTATTTAAGATCTTGAAGTTTAACAGACAATAATAGTAATTGTGTGACTTAATTTTCTATATATTTATATATTTCAATGCTCTGTTCCAACTAGTAGAAATAGAATATTAGTGTAATTATTAAACTATTTTAACTGTACCTGAGGATTTATTCACTTCTTCCATTTTGTGGGTTTAGTGAATGTTCATTTTAATTATCCCCTAGAATATAAGAAATCATAAGATAGTCACAGGGAGGAGACACCTTAAATCCTGGTACTACTTCTTACCAACTGGGGCCAGGGTTTTCACAGTCTGACTATTTTTATGATGACAATACACCAGTGCTTATTTCTAAGACTGGGGTATTACTTGTAAGGTCAGAACTCTTTACTGGCATACTCTTACATAAATAATTTTAAATAACCTCCCGCTACAATGTGTAACGAGCAAGAACAACAGTCTGTCCGGTCAAGCGTCCGTAGACATTTAGTATTTTCTCAATAACTTGGCTAATACTTTGACTACCATATTTTTTAAAACATATTTTTGCTCAGGGGACTCTAAGCTATACTACCATATGATTTTTATGGTCAGTTTCAGTATGGTTTAGATTTTTAATTTTGTCACTGTCAATCGTCAAATATAAATTTTACACAAGTCGGCCATCTTCCCTCCCTGTCTCTAACATTTTCCTCACTATTCAAATAAACCAACTAGTTTGAGTGACGTCAGAATACTACCGCTAGGAGCAACTGGAAAATGTGTCTGTGTGTTTGCCTCTGCTGGCTTTGCCCATAGCGTGTATATATTAAAGAGACCGCGTTTAGAACGAAGAGGGGTTTTTCAAAACTTTGGTAGTGTTTTGCGTTAATATTTACAATCGCCTCGTTCTTACTACTGTGAAATGTCCGAATTATTACAGATGTTAGTGTCAAAGTTAACATATTACGTTAATTCAAATGCCAGTCTGGTCTCACAGTTGGCAAGTTGTTAATTACAAGCTTTTCCCCCGTTTCGTGCAGCAGATCGGCGAGATGTTAAAAGGTTTATGGAACGTTTTCGAAACCGAAACTAAAGCGTGTTTGATTTTTACGGCGGGTCATTTCTTAGCATTCCCACTGCACAAAAGGCATCGCCCTACTGGCGATGAAGATGAAACCAGTCAGACACCTGAGGGCTGGGGTATTTATTCATCATAGGACTAAAATCTTACTGAAATAAGCGATTATCTCACAGATTTTACTACAATATATCACAGAACTGAGTGGAGGTTAACCACACAAGATTATCCCTATATGGTGCCACGCGTAATTCCCTGGGTTAACTGAAGAGGCAAAGAATGAATAGTACTAATGCTACGTAAAGCATGTCGTACAAGGCGACTAATATGATGTTGTGTGTGCGGCTGGCAACCTCATCACGTTATACAAATTACCACAGAAAACACCGCTGCAAGAGATTGTGAATGATTGATGCCGGCTTTTTTAAAGTGAACCATCTACAGTAGTGGCTCAATGCACCATAAGGATTGTTTTTGTTATAACAATGATCAGAAACGGCACCACTGCAGTACGGATAAACCCATAAGAGTTTTCTCCCTCACAAAAAGTCGAAGGGTATGGATGCTTCTTGTTCCTGTTGCGCTGGTTGTATATACGCCGGATGCATCCTCGCATACGTTCATCTCTGCCTGTCGTAGGCCTAATGCCAAACTCCAGCTATCTTAGCCTTGATGATTCATCGATTGCATAAAGAGCGCAATAGCAAATGATGATGTTAATGATGATGATGATGATAATGCCGATACAGTCTCCTCATGACACAGCATGAAAGTAGATCTTTGAACAGTATTCTGAAATCATTGCAAGGTTGAATACAAAATAAACACGCAATTAGAATTTTTCATTTACCATATATAGACAAATAAATGACTAGGAGAGAGAATGGCATACGCAAATAACGACAGGGACAAACACTATTTAAAAATATAAACGCTATACATCTTAATTATAATCCATCAGGAATTAAACAGTAATTGTAAAAACAAATATATTTGTTGAATAATATAGATAACTGCTTGACGTTAGTGGTGTAATAAACGTTAGCTGATATCCTGAGGTGATAGTATCAATCAGTTGTAGACATTTCTGGCTGGCTTGTTTACTGACTGCGCCGTGTGCCTGCACTTAAATATATGGAATAGAACATAAAACCCGACTCAATATCTTGATATCTTGACTATATCTATAATACAATAGGTTTTTCGTACAATATGTTTAAATTTTACATCAATATCTTTATACGTCAGTAACATTTTGTTCACACCATAGGTCTCATTTTTTACATCATCATCAGTAACATTTTTTCGTGCAATATGCCTCATCTTTACAGCATTATTTTAGACACAAGCGACATTTTTGGGTCTTAGTGTTGAGATTTTTAAAATCCAGACAGGACAAAATTCAAAATTTAAAAATGTAAAAAAAATTTTAAAAGACATAATAAACATCAAATAATATGACAGAATGGTTTAGAGCTAGCAATCTCGGCAGTTAAAATGAACTACTGCAGAAACTACGTCTGCACGAGAACATCAAATTCTTTAGTAACGGTTCACTACGTGGTGAACAACTGTAGTTATGGACCAAAGATTATGAAGTAGCGAAGGAAATAGAGAAAGAAGAAAACAGAATGTACCAAAAGAACAATGGCTACAACAGTTAAAAATATAAATGTAAAGGAATTGTGGGAAATCAGGAATAGCAGCAGTACAGTTCTGATCATTGTCGTACATTTTATCAGATAGGTAATATATGTTTATAGCCCTGTCTGAGCAGAGGTGATAGTGATGACAATGTGAAAGTAAGGGGTAAGAAATAGTTTTATCACGAGGTGATCGTGTAAGAGAAAGGACAGTCTCTGGATAGAATAATTTATCTAATCCAGCCTATCTGGACGACTAAATTTAAATCAGGCGCACTTTCTCTCCTTGTACGAAAATACAAGGTACACTGCACTCACATGCACATAATTCTGTGACAAATACGCACGAACGTGAAAAAAAAACTATGAATAACATATAATGGATAGGGGTTGACCGGCACGATAACTAAAGGTTTAATAAAGTTTATTATCAATAGAAGATCACAACAATAAGCATTTACATCACTAGATCATGGTTTACAGACAAAATTGCAAAACGAAGAAATTAATCAAATAGGTTCTCCCCCTCCGGTAAAGGAAAAGAAAAGACGATCCCAACAGAGGTTAATTAACCCAAAAGATCAAAAGTTAACAATAAGTTATGAAATAGTCAGTATGGGAAAAGAATAGGTTCCTAATGTAATCTATCTGGTGACTACTCAGATTAGTGAGATAAAAAACAGAAAGAAGAAACCACATAAGTATATGATGTTAACAAAAGACATAAGTTTCTTTCTCTGTTCATTCATTTCACACCCATTCAGTGACCACTCAGATTTGCTTACCCCAGTAGTTGTCGCAGGCATTCCAAGGAAATACACTAAACGGGAGTCGCTAGAGTCGGTGATTTAATTTGTCCTGGACACAATAAGTTATCTATGCCTTCAGTTGGTTGGAGTAAGGTTCATGCGTGGTGATCGCCGACGTATGATGAATAGAACATTTAGGCTAAACAACATAGAAACTATATATGTTCTATTCATTTTCAAGATTTTAGGAAAGAAAATATAAACATTACACCAAATTATCAATATCATATCTAACACGTGTTAAAATAGGACCTCTTCACCACTCCGTTATAAATTAGATTCAAAACACACGTGTCTAGCTTATCCTATCGTTTTTAACGCGTGATATGAACACTAGTCATTTATAAGATTACATAAAATGGATAGAAGTAAATAATATATGCCGTCCGTAGACAGTTATTTAATGTATGTACTAGTCAATTTAAAACATCTCTTACTGGGAAATAGCGAGTAATTAAATTCACTTTACTGCTGAAAAAGATTTAGCTATAAGTTATTTAATTAGCACAGACAATCTCAGTGAAATATAATGAAACTTTAAACACACTAAATCATTTAAAGGCTAGTATATAAATTACCGCATTCAAAAAAAATGAAAAACTCCACGAAAATCTAATAATTTTCACTCTGTACAAGAAATCTAAGATATCGAGCTAGTGAATTTCAGATAGATTTCTGAGCAACTGATCATGGCTATCGGAGAGACATGGTATATATCCGTAAATTCCGTTCTATCGCTCTTTAATGCGAAAGTCACACCTACTGCCAGACCCGAGCCCATTTGCCGTTCGATTCTTGAATCAAAGGTAATTTTACCACCTCTGCCGCCGACAACCTCTCTGGTTTGACTTTCATCATCTCCGCCTTGCCGAATATCAGCTACGCAATTAATTCCCCTGAAAGTTTTACAATCCAAGGTCCGTCTCAGACTTAACATCGCCCCTGATCAAAGAATCTATTACGCCATGCTCCGCTCCCTCTCTTTCTCTCTGTCTCACTCTCTCTCTGTCTCTCTCTGTACACTGTGCTTAATTGCCAAACGGCTCACGTGTTAATTGCACTAGTGAATCCTTCGTTCATGTAGCACCCAAAAAAAAAACTAGATGGGGGGGGGGGGGGGGGGGGGGGGCCAAAAGTGACCGGAGTCGGCTGCACTATTTCCATATGTGACAATCATCAGTATTCCCTTTGTGCCTGCAATGGAGCAGGGGGCCACAACTGCAGCTTGTGCCTTTGCAGGAAACTGTACCAAATCATTTATGTGCTCTTGCAAAAGTGGTTTCTGTAGCGATTTTTTTACATGATGAGGTTGCCAGTCTAATGCACAACCTCATTGTAGGCGCCTCTTTACGACTTGCCTGAAGGAGTAGTCCGATTTATTTTTCTTTGTTTCCTAGGATACCTCATAGAGCTACACTTAATACGATTATTGTAGTTTGTATTAGGTCACCAAGAGCTGACGCTCAGTGACCGCGGATCAAAGTCAAGTCTATAGTTTGAATTAGGTCACCAAGAGCTGACGCTCAGTGACAGCGCATCAAAGTCAAGTCTATAGTTTTTATTAACACACTTGTCAAAATCAAAGACAACGGTTTTTTTCTTTTCTAAACAATACCCATTCGTCCTTTAATCAATAGCCCTGCTTGATGTTGTAGTTTTCAGGACCAACATCATTGCACACTGACAACTCCATCATTGCACACTGACAACGACATCATTGCACACTGACAACTCCATCACTGCACACTACCAATTCCATCATTGTTCACTCCAACTCCATAATTCCATACTGACAACTCCATCATTGCACACTGACAACTCCATCGTTGCACACTGACAACTCCGTCATTGCACACTGACAACTCTGTCATTGCCCACTGATAACTCCATAATTGCACACTGACAACTCCTTCATTGCTCACTGATAAATCCATCATTGCACACTGATAACTCCATCGTTGCACACTGACAACTTCATCACTGCACACTGACAACCCCATCATTGCACACTGATAAATCCATCATTGCACACTGATAAATATATCGTTGCACACTGACATCTCCATTATTGCACATTGACAACCCCATCATTACACACTGAGAACTCCTTTGTTGCACAATGAGAACTCCATCATTGCTCACTGACAACTCCGTCAGTGCTCCGATCTCGTCTCTTAGATCACACAAGGAGAATCTCAGCCCAGTGCGTAAACTCCGAAGTACCGGCGACGATCCCAATATGTGTATAAATATTCTATTGACATTTTTGTGGTAGGTAGGTTTCCTAATGTTTACATTATGCCAGAGCAGCGGCCGTATGGCCCACTCTTTAGGATTTCCAACTGCCGAGGGATTTGTAACGTATGAAATTTGCTTACGAGACCACTTTTTTATTCGCCCTTATCCGAGAAGGCTAAGCATCCGGCCTTTACGCAAGAATTGGGGGAGGGGGGAGAGGGGGAGTATGGCATCATTAAGAACCACGGGTTGGGAAGTCATGTAAAAATACACAACACCTTTTGCTGACAAACATAATAGACGGAAGATTTAAAGGCAAACGTGCAAGAGGAAGACAGCGCTATAAGTGGGAAGATAACACCAAGAGATGGACAGGAAAGAGTCTATCAGAGTGCACCATCAAGACAAGAGACAGGAAAGAGTCTATCAGAGTGCACCATCAAGACAAGAGACAGGAAAGAGTCTATCAGAGTGCACCATCAAGACAAGAGACAGGAAAGAGTCTATCAGAGTGCACCATCAAGACAAGAGACAGGAAAGAGTCTATCAGAGTGCACCACCAAGACAAGAGACAGGAAAGAGTCTATCAGAGTGCACCATCAAGACAAGAGACAGGAGAGAGTCTATCAGAGTGCACCACCAAGACAAGAGACAGGAAAGAGTCTATCAGAGTGCACCACCAAGACAAGAGACAGGAGAGAGTCTATCAGAGTGCACCACCAAGACAAGAGACAGGAAAGAGTCTATCAGAGTGCATCATCAAGACAAGAGACAGGAGAGAGTCTATCAGAGTGCACCACCAAGACAAGAGACAGGAAAGAGTCTATCAGAGTGCACCATCAAGACAAGAGACAGGAAAGAGTCTATCAGAGTGCACCATCAAGACAAGAGACAAGAAAGAGTCTATCAGAGTGCACCACCAAGACAAGAGACAGGAGAGAGTCTATCAGAGTGCACCACCAAGACAAGAGACAGGAAAGAGTCTATCAGAGTGCACCATCAAGACAAGAGACAAGAAAGAGTCTATCAGAGTGCACCATCAAGACAAGAGACAGGAAAGAGTCTACCAGAGTGCACCACCAAGACAAGAGACAGGAGAGAGTCTATCAGAGTGCACCATCAAGACAAGAGACAGGAAAGAGTCTATCAGAGTGCACCATCAAGACAAGACACAGGAAAGAGTCTATCAGAGTGCACCATCAAGACAAGAGACAGAAAAGAGTCTATCAGAGTGCACCATCAAGACAAGAGACAGGAAAGAGTCTATCAGAGTGCACCATCAAGACAAGAGACAGGAAAGAGTCTATCAGAGTGCACCATCAAGACAAGAGACAGGAAAGAGTCTAGCAGAGTGCACCATCAAGACAAGAGACAGGAAAGAGTCTATCAGAGTGCACCATCAAGACAAGAGACAGGAAAGAGTCTATCAGAGTGCACCATCAAGACAAGAGACAGGAAAGAGTCTATCAGAGTGCACCATCAAGACAAGACACAGGAAAGAGTCTATCAGAGTGCACCATCAAGACAAGAGACAGAAAAGAGTCTATCAGAGTGCACCATCAAGACAAGAGACAGGAAAGAGTCTATCAGAGTGCACCATCAAGACAAGAGACAGGAAAGAGTCTACCAGAGTGCACCATCAAGACAAGAGACAGGAAAGAGTCTATCAGAGTGCACCATCAAGACAAGAGACAGGAAAGAGTCTATCAGAGTGCACCATCAAGACAAGAGACAGGAAAGAGTCTATCAGAGTGCACCATCAAGACAAGGGACAGGAAAGAGTCTACCAGAGGGCACCATCAAGACAAGAGACAGGAAAGAGTCTATCAGAGTGCACCATCAAGACAAGAGACAGGAAAGAGTCTATCAGAGTGCACCATCAAGACAAGAGACAGGAAAGAGTCTACCAGAGTGCACCATCAAGACAAGAGACAGGAAAGAGTCTATCAGAGTGCACCATCAAGACAAGACACAGGAAAGAGTCTACCAGAGTGCACCATCAAGACAAGACACAGGAAAGAGTCTATCAGAGTGCACCATCAAGACAAGAGACAGAAGATGTTGGAGAACCATTGCAGCTGACCTTCAATGTGGAGATGCCACCTGATGATGATGAGTCTTTTTAAAATATTTCTATGTCTACCTATTCATTCATCTCCTTTTGTTAGCTCTTAACAGAGCATAAAGCCGACACTACAGCCGGCCCCCTTGCGTGAATATGCGTCAAAGCACATGATCAGCACCAGTGGTTTCCGTAGGTCTTTGTTTTGCATGATAAAACTTCCAGCCCAAGAACAACAAAATAAACGCATACCTCGGAGATATTGCGGGTTCGATTCCAGACCACCCAATAAAGCGAATATCGCAATAAAGCGGGTTACACCTTTTTTTTTTTTTTTTTTTTTTTTGGCTTCCCAGTGCATATAAAAGCCTGAAATCATGTTTACATTATGTCTATTAAGTGCGCAATAGCGCTAGGTTTGAAAAAAAAAACACAGTGTATTGTAAAATTTAAAATACTTTATTAATCAAAAAAAGGCTAATCTTCATCATCTGAGCCTTCAGCGAATCGTAATCTTTTTGCTGGTGGAGAGTCAAAATCTATCGGAAGAAGAAGGCACATTCTAATAAATAAACGTGAATAATTTGTAAAAAGCGCAATATCTGCGAAGCGCAATAAAGCGAAACGCAAAAAAAGCGAGGTATGCCTGTATTAGTCGTCTCCTACCATTTGTATTTGTCTTGCGAGAAGCTTACCAATAAAAGCCCAGAATGCACTCTTACAGTACTGCTTTCCGTAGCTATAATTTTTACATAATTGAGTTGCAAGTCACATACCCAAATCTCCTTAGACGTATTTTACCAAATGTATGGCTTTGGTTGCTGTCCCTCATTCACTGGCAGGCCTCCCAAGAGCACATTTCACATTGTGAGACCCCCTCATTGCTTGGGAATAGGCTAAAAATATTTCAATGTAAAGAAAGGCATTGTAAGGACGGCTGAACTGAGGCCCTTCTGCGAGGTGACGCCAGGAACCAATGACCTTGCCGCCCCTTCCGTGCCCTCTTCGCTGCCCCTGTTCAATGGGTTGTGTCTTCTTTGTCGATGTGTGTTGCTTACTTTCACCGTAATGTTCCTGTGTCATTTTTTTTAACCTTCTCTACCATTTAGACGGTGTCTTTCCCCAGGGCTCCGAGTAAAGATCCTGGTTGCAGTGGCCTGGGCCCTCTCTTGTTGTTTTGCTATACCTGAACTGATCTTGTTTGACATATCCGAAATTCAAGGAGGTCCCATGTGTAACATTGAATTCTCATCACTTTTGTCCTGGCAGGTAAGTTTGTGTGCATGTAATTATATATTTAAGTACGTATGCATGTATGTATGTGTGGGATGCATGTATGTGTATTATACGTGTGTGTTCATGTGTTTGTTTGTGTGTATTTTTATATACATACATGTATGTGTGTATATACTTTAGAAACTTTCCTTTATGAATGTATACGACTGTTGCATGTGTGGCAGACAAGGGAACGAATAGTGAGAATCAAATATAGGAAAGTTTAGAAAGAGTAGACAAAGGGGATGCGCAAAAAGGAATGGGCATGAGACAGGGAATCAGAAAAGAGGTTAACAAAAATCCGGTTAGGCACGCTTTTCAGCAAGAGTCAGAAGCGTGAGTGAAGCAGTGCAGGTCACAGATACGCGAGATACACAAGGGTAGCCATGTTGAAGGCGATAGTCAAGTAGACAATGTGTTGTGCCAATTCTCAGACACAAGGAGACACGATTTGGTAGCAATTAACCCAACATATTGACAGTATAAATTCTTGACAGGACTTAAGAACAAAGGAGCGAGTTAGGCTCCACTCAGTAGAAAAAGGGTACTTAGTGTAAATTAGTTATGTCCATACCGCAGTCCTGTTACTCGTCGAAGATATTGGCCATCTAGAAGTAGGGAAAAGAATAACCCCGGAGATGTCCGGTATCACTCCAATAACCTGAACCTAAAGCGATAAAATCAACAGATAAGGATTTGCTTAGACGGGGGAAAGGATGTAGATACTAGTAACATCTGAATAATTGAGACAAAAGACATTACAACATTGAATATATTTCATAATCGTGAGCGAGCGTTAAAGATGAAAGTGTGACGGACCAAGATTGTTGGAGGTCCGGGTAACAGCAGTAGTCCACATTGTAAGTAAACTATTCCAGTTGACTGTGGCGTTCCCTATTTGTATAGAAGATCTGTTTATCGTTATGTCGTCGCTCACTATGTGTGTTGTACACATCCATCATCATGTCATCGCTATCTACTGAGGCAAAGAACCTGGGCATACAACGGCCATGTGGGGTAACCATCTGTTAGCGCAGGTGGCTACACATGTATGTATTGGTTTTTGTATATCAGGGGAAAATGTAAAGGTAGTCCCATAGCAGTAACACGCATGGTTTTCACGTGTCAGCTTAAGACTAGACAAAAGGGTGTATTAAGTCTGAGACAACACAAAAGTCTGAGTGATGTCTGAGAAAATAGATGAGTTATGGTGTTGAATGTGGATAGAGTCACTTATAGTTATCATGAGTAAAGAACAGGTACTGACTCTCCCTCCTACCACGCAATGACTATGCTTTAACAACTGTCACACTGCCTCTCTCTCTTATCTGAGATAACGTTTAGTACACATAAGTGACTCCACAAACAAATCGAGTTTAAGTACTGATAGAAAGTCTGATCCGCTGAGTAATTTTCTAGTTTATTAACAACAAGGAAAAAACCTGTGGTAAAGAATGTAAATATCAATCACAACATCAAACAACAAAAGTGCATGTATCAATGTAAGTGTTGCGGGGTGTTTTTGTAAATATATATGAGTATCTAGTCACTCAGCTCAAGTTCAGTTAGGGGTATGCACATTAAACTCCGCACACAGCATTTCTCCTTCAATTATAAATAATACTGCCAAAGGCGAGGCTGGACAATTGAACATATAATTTAATGTAGAATACGATGCTCCTCAGGTATCATTAGTAAAGCCATTATACATATGGGGATAATATAGTAAGACAGTCCTCAGTACGTTTCCATAACGTCTGTCTCTACAACACTGTCCTCGACAGGTTTTTTCACAATATTTAATGTACTCACTTTCACATAAATAAGAATTCCTTTCACACAATAATCTAGCATCAACCCACAGAGGTGTATGGGTGATCTAGAGGTCGAACACTTTAAGAATCTGTAGTGAAGTATAACATATAGGAGCTCAACACACATGCGTCCGCCTGCCTTGAATACACACAGGAAAGGAGCACTAGAAAGATCGCTGACGTCTGCCTGCAGCAACCGCAGACTTTTGCAACTCGACCCAAAAGGCAGTGACGTACTTCCTGTATCCCATGGTCACCGTTTATAAACAAATATTACTATCTGTCGAACCGATTTGATATCGACAGATATGTTATGAATTTTACTCATAACATCTACTTCCCCCCTCCCCCCCTCCCCCCGGTCAAATAATGGAAACGAAGTTTGCATTATTTACGTGGTGTGAGTCTAGCCATCACTAGAGTGAAAAGATGGTATCAAATTTCACTGTTAGTAGAACTAGTATAGCACGCAGGTTTGTGCTCCAGAGTAGGCAAATAAACACTCAATGTGTGGACAGCAGCAAAAAATGCTAAAACCATTGGCTAAAAAGAACAAAAATCATTTTAACAGCAAAGTGACGTAACTATAGCAAGATCAGCCAACATGTAAAAAAACGATGATAGCAGTCCATGCATTCTCATACTGCACACCGTAAAAAAAACACATATCTGTCTCGTCAGGTAACAGTAGTCAATAAATCTCATATCAATTAATAATCATAATGCAAAACATCAAGATGAATGCATTTATGTAATAGAGACAATAGATGACATGAGGCAAACAAACAACTAATAAAGTGTATTACTGCGACATTTTTATCAATCGATTAAAATTATGTTTATTTCAAAATATGTGTTATCACTATAACATATTAATGGTAAGAGAAGCAAGGTAGTCCTGCATCTAGCACATTTGTGTGAGCAATAGATAAGACTATGCCTATGTGTTGTAGAACTAGATAATGGTATGGCATCCTAGCCAATTAATGTTGCAAAGTCTAGTGTGAGTGTGACATAGATTTGTGTCAAAGACTCAACAATCTCTGGTGAATTCACATTAATCACCTCTTAATATTACACATAATAGTTCAAGTTATATTATTGCAATGTTATTCCAATAATTAATAAATGTTCACACACTGTTCCTAGAAGTATGTCAAAATATCATTATTATCAATGTCCATGATTGTTCTCCATGTGATAGAATGTTAGTACGAATCCAACTGTTTATATCCTCAGCAATTTACAATCGAAAAATAGTCAGATAGGAAATTTAGTTGTTACTTTCCCTTGATAATGCGAGTAAGTCATTTCCGAGTTATGCCCCTTAATTTGCCGACTTTGAATTTTCCAATTAAAAATGACAACATATGTCCCACAGAAAATATGCATAAGTTACAGTATTTTGAACATTCCATATAATTTGAATGCGTAAGCTGTTCAATAGAATATGAATACCGTCATTAAGGCAAACTCCAAGTACGTAGTGCGCTGAGTTGATAGAGATACGACACCATTCAGAGCACGTCCGAACTCATCGTCATCATGTGGCTTGTGCACTGATCCATAACATATATAACGTTACATAAGTTTTTCTTTCAAAATGTAAACATGTAGATAAGTTTTCAGTCTTAGGAACTTGTATATTGTTCTAGTATTCTCCAACATTATAGTTAATGATCCAATGTATCTCTGTCATACAAACATGTCATCATACACGCAATAGCTTCTTGATCAGCATCTCATTCAGTTAGTTCAAAGATTTGTTTGGACCTTGTGATTCATCTGTATTTGTAGAGTTGATAGGTGATATAGGATCCTTGATACATCTTGACAACACATCAGCCAAGACATTTTGGCTTCCTTTGATGGCCTTGATTTCATAATCGTGTGGTTGAAGTGCGAGCGAGGCTCTATCGGCTCTTCCGTTTCTGAATCTTGCTGTTTTGAGGTAGGACAATGCCTTCTGATCGGTTTCCAAGGTGAATCGTGCTCCCATCAAATAGCGCTGCAACTTGGTAAAACAGTACACGATCGCTAACAGTTCCCTCTCAACAATGGGATAATGCTGCTCTGTAGGCGATAATTTCCGGCTTACATATATTGTTGGGTGCATGTAGTCTCCAAACTGCTGCGACAATGTTCCCCCTATTCCTGTAGCAGAGGCGTCTACTCTGAGGGTAAAAGGAAATCGAGCGTCAGGTAATCTCAAAATTGGTGATTTGGAGAAGCAAATTTTTAGTAAATTTAAAGATTCATCGCACGCATGTGACCAGATAACGTTGTTTGGCGAGTCCTTCTTTACCAACGAGGACAAAATCGAGGTAATATCAGAAAAATTAGGTAAGAATTTTTTATAGAAATTCACCAAGCCTAACAGACTGCGAACTTGCTTCTTAGTCCTAGGATTTTCAAGATTCAAGATTTTCGAGATAGTAGAATCTTCAGGTTTAAGAAACCCACCTCCTACTTTATGACCAAGAAAAGAAATTTTAGTGAATCTTATTCTTGTTTCAGAAGGTTTAGCAGTAAGATTGTGAAGACGCACGGTATTCAACAAAGAATGAATTCCGATAACATGTTACTCCCAGGATTGATGAAATAGACAAATATCATCAATATATGTAATTAAGTCCTCCCGATCAGAGAAAAGTCGGCGCATCATGCGTACAAAGGTACCAGGAGCGTTAACGAGACCGAATGACATAAAGTTAAACTGAAACAAACCTAGAGGTGTAGCGAAAGCCGTATAAGGTTTAGCTTTATCTGACAATGGCACCTGCCAATAACCTGTTGACAAGTGAAATTTAGTAAAGAGCGTGGCAGTCGCCAATCTATCTAGCAGAGACTCTAACAAAGTCAGATGCTCAGCATAGCAAAGAGCCTATCTCATACTCAAAGTATAGTCTCCAGACGTGTGTATACTACATACACGATCATTAGGATGTACAACCCTATAAGCCTCATCATAAGTACCAACGGGAAACAAGATCTCCTGTACATGATGAGTGGACGGAAAACCTTCACGTCTCTGCAAAGGAACAAGTATCAAGTTATTATGTTCTGCAACCGGTGTAACCCGACCTGCAACACATGAAGAAAGAAATAGTATTATTAAAACTGCCAAACTACCCAATGTAGTGGCTAGTACATACAACATGAAAGCATGGCATGTAAGCATCTGAAAGAAAACCACTGATGTAATATTACTCCTCAATGATGGGAGGAAGGAATTTTCTTTCACCACCATCATCATCACCCAAAATAGTGTCACTGTGAGTCCGAACATGTAATTGAGCATGTACATGCCTAAGAGCGTGTGCTCTGTGTCAACTACCAATTAATGCTGTGGATTTAAAAACGGCAATAATTTAAGACTTGGCTCGCTCCGCTAGGAGACGACCACAACATGAAATGGTTGACACAGAAAGATAACACTTTCTATAGGAATTCCCTTTTTAATAGACACTGCACACAGTATAGCCACATACGGCTGAAAAACAGTATGGAATACATATAACACTGCCCGAGAAACTTCTCGAATTAATATATCAAATTAATCTCACACATGACAGTATAGCAGTACAATATAAACTCAGTACTGAAAATCGTTCACTATGACGAACCAGAATTACAACAATGGAAAACTCAATCCACTGGCGAATTATACCCGATGGCCTGACAATAATATCACTGGACAATAAACCACTCCAGAATTATAATTATGTCCAACAGAATAAATCACTTTAGCAAACTCTAGGCCCTAATCCATACTCAATGAAAAGGGAACCAAAACACGTCCGTATAGGACAAGCCAGAAAATCACTCTGTCTCTTTCCCGCTTAATCTATCTTCGACTTCCGTCCTCTTCACGTGACTTCGTCGTTTCTTAAAAAGTTATCACGGTTGCCAAACCTCGCTGATAACGATGTCACCAACCTAGATTTTCTGCCAGTAGAAAATACGCCGTGGCACTCTGGTAGTATTAACCCTGGCAGTATATACATGTCGTTTCTTCTCCCATCTCAAAATATCATCATCAGTACAATCATGAAGGCCTGGGATATTTCCCAAAATTATCCCAGCCATTGGTTTTGACAACAGACAAACTATAGTCCTGCCTGTAAAATAAGGGGTATCTAAAAACACATCTGCAGTGGGATAGTATTCCACTGTACACTCAAAATGTAATGCATTGGACCTCTTCTTCTGTGTAATCAGCAGGGTTCACCAATGAACTGCAAACCCCCACAGTGGCTGATCCAGTGTCCCTGAGTACAGAAACAAGTTGGTTGTCCACAAAACCTTTATCAAATAACACTAATCCTGTTCCATTATAAGAGGACATCACTGGCAAAGGGTGTCCACACCTGAGCCTAGGAACTCCTTCTAGCTGAAACAAAGACTTACATTCAGAACAATTAGTACTGTTAGATAAATCAACACTACATGCATTTGCATGAGCTAAACCACTATTATTCTGAATTGGATTATTGTCACCAACATGTACGACACTAACCACTATGCTACCCCGGCTATATTCCCAGAATTGTCATTATTCCTATAAAATGACCTTTGTCCTCTGCCTGATATGTATTTGTATCCTCCTCTGCTTTGATAATCATTAAGCCTGAATGATGATTGTTGATGATAATATCCATAAACATTGTAAGAGTTATAATTTCTCTGAGGCTGTTGTGATTTTTTGTTAAAATTTTATCTGCCTCTCTTAGTGCCATAGTTATGATCTCTGTTCACTCGATAGTTCCTCTCCATACTGTTTGATATCTGCCTAGGTGAATTATAGCTTTCAGTCCACTGGCAAGGAATCCTTAATGTTATTTTTACCAAGATGTCTACCCGTATGTGCGACTTGATATTGACGACCATAATTTTCCATAGTGGATACTGCTTCAGGTTTCCTGTCCTGTAAGAATGAAAAAGTCGCCACTGATTGAAAACAACAACTTGTCTCTCAGAATCAAATCAGACAGCCCCTCAAACGTTTTTTCAATCTTGGACAAATCAACCCATCTAGAAAAGTACAGCTTAATAGATGAGATAAATTCAGTAAAATCTTTTGCTGAATCTGGTAAAAATGATTTAAACTTCATCCTATAACCAATTTCATCTAATTGATACTTCTTCAGCAATAAGGCCTTTACAGCTTCATAGTCATTTCTAGTCTGATCATCCATAGTACAGACTGCAGTGAATGCCTCACCCATCAATAAGTTCATGAGCCTACTAGACCAGGTAGCTCTATCAATTTTAAAATCTTGGCAAATATGTTTCATATCTATTTAAAAAGCACGAAATATCTTTGATATTTGAGTTAAATTTTGGCAAATTGAGCTTAAAAGTGGAAGCATGGTCTTTTTTTCAGTACCACCATTCATAGGATTAACCTGTGATTGTTGAAGTCGTACTTTTTCTAACTCCAATTCCGCCATTCTAAGCTCTTGTTGTGCTTTTATTTCAAATTGAGCATAGGCATATTTTTTCTTTTTCAAGAGCCATCTCTTCTGCTCTTCTCTCCTTAGCTAATTCTTCTTGTCTCCTTTTTTCAGTCAATTCATCTTCTCTCCTTTTTTCAGCCAAAAGCAATTCATCAGCTCTCTTCTTCTCTTCTCTCTCTCTCTCTCTCTCTCTCTCTCTCTCTCTCTAATTGTCTTTGATCCCTGAGTTCATTGGCTTCTAACCTTTTTAACTCTTTTTCATACTCAGTGGATGCATATGTCTCTAAAGCCTCACCTTCCTTACCAAATTCTTTTCCAATCTTAATAAAATATTCCAGGTAGCCATAATTCACAATTATTGTGCTTTCCAATAGCTGAATAATGTAAATATTATATAATGAATATGTGAGCAATATATTCACCAATTATTTCACCACCTCAAAATCAACCAACTGCATGTAATATTAGATAGTAATATAGATGTTATATTAGGAGCAACAAAAGATAATAGATACAAACAAGATGACTAAATACAGTGACAAGAGCTAAAGTAAGATAATGCAAATATATAGTTAACCAAGGCAGAAATGTATAAGTTGTGGAACAAATAAGCAAAATATAGCTCTATCACACATATGACAAGACAAGCACGAGTTTACAACAGGTATGACATCTAATAACTGAGGGATAGCAAGGTTAGGCTAACAATTTCACAAACCATAATGAAGGAAAACTGAATAAAAAATTACAATCAACTTAACTACAAAAACAAACTTGCCAATTAACAGTACTACACAACTAGACAAACACTGGTAATGATAATCTCAATAGCAGCAGATAGCTCACAGCTTTGTAATGCCGGCCCTGCTATTTGAGACAATCATGAACCAAGCCTTACATAACGCTCACGAATCTTCTCGACCATACAGACGAGGTATTGAAAAAATGCATGTCCTACCATCCTCCTACACTTAACACTGAAGCATATATGCACAGAAATACATATAACATGTAAAAAAAGAACCCTGTCAAACTAAATTTATCAAGTCTCACGCTGCATGAATCGATAAATATACTCATCTGCTTATGAAGGAAACTCCTCCTGGTAACGATCTCTGCGTTGGTGAACCAACGATCCAGGAGCAGTGCTGCAAACAGGGTTAGACCAGGTTAGGTATAAAACTCAGAAACAGCTCACTCGAACCGGACTTCTCTTTGGTCCGTCGTCATCTTGAAAATACGCCATCTTCGGGCATCAAACTTGAAATTTGAAACGAAACTTCTGCAGGAAATACTTGAATTTTGAATATGTTTCACTTCTGCAGTAATATTGCAACTTTAACTGTGCTCACTGTTCAAAATAACCTCACGTAGGTTAGCAGACGATATCTGTCGCCATCTTGGAATTTTATGATATTTCCATAAAATGAAGTCCAAAGACGTGAAACACTCACATTTTTTACTTGATTTAACTGTGCCTCACATCCCGGCTTGTGGCCTCCATTTTCCGACTGTTACGGGGTGTTTTTGTAGATATATATGAGTATCTAGTCACTCAGCTCAAGTTCAGTTAGGGGTATGCAAAGTAAACCCCGCACACAGCCTTTCTCCTCCAATTATAAATAATACTGCCACAGGCCAGGCTGGACAATTGAACATATAATTTAATGTAGAATACGATGCTCCTCAGGTATCATTAGTAAAGCCATTATACATATGGGGATAATATAGTAAGACAGTCCTCAGTACGTTTCCACAACGTCTGTCTCTACAACACTGTCCTCGACAGGTTTTTTCACAATATTTAATGTACTCACTTTCACATAAATAAGAATTCCTTTCACACAATAATCTAGCATCAACCCACAGAGGTGTATGGGTGATCTAGAAGTCGAACACTTTAGGAATCTGTAGTGAAGTATAACATATAGGAGCTCAACACACATGCGTCCGCCTGCCTTGAATACACACAGGAAAAGAGCACTAGAAAGATCGCTGACGTCTGCCGGCAGGAACCGCAGACTTTTGCAACTCAACCCAAAAGGCAGTGACGTACTTCCTGTATCCCATGGTCACCGTTTATAAACACATATGACTACCTGTCGAACCGATTTTTTTTTTCTTTTTTTTCGTACGCCCGCTAATACTCGAGGCGAAATCTCAGGTTATTATTAATATTTTAACCTGACATTGATTTTACGTGAGTATCCCTTTGTTTCTTGTACAGAGACAGGTGTCCCTCGCCATTCAGGCAAATACTCTCCGATTTCGGAGGTACCCATTAGAGCTGGGTCGGCTCAGGAGCCGCCAGTCCGATTTGATATCGACAGATATGTTATGAATTTTACTCATAACAGTAAGATAGCATCATGGCTAGTAATCGAAATAATAAAGGAGCTTAATCAATCCAGATTTATACTTCCATTATATTGAATGAATGTGCTGTTAATTCTTTCAGCAGGGAACCCTGAAATAATGAAGTTCTTTCCTGTATACAAACTAAGCCACTGACTTCTTATTGTCAGCACACAGCTATTAACTTCACTACCTGTCCCCGTTAAACCGTTTATTAAGAGCTCTTTCCCTCAGCTACTTTTCCAGAGTGCACTCTCACAATTTGTCCTACTCCGTTGGCACGCATGCGCTTATACTCTCTGGGATCGCAGCTTGTTGGCGACTAGCCGTCGGAGAAATGATGACCCTCTCTTCTCCGGGTTTCTGCTGACAAAATCCGTGAAATAATCACCCTGCTGTAAATTCCTCTTGCAGAGAACAATGAGGACATGGACTAGGCCCTATAATTGTGCCAGTGCTGTAAATCGAGGATCGCAAGGGTTGCGAAGAATGCACTCAAGATTTAAATATGTGATGGGGGAATTAAATACACGCTTTGCGTTGGTCCGCCACTAATGTTGCGACGCGATATGTATGGAAGACGTAGCTCTCTAACGTTGATGCCGTGGAGAATGGCACTCCACTTACTTTAGTGGTGCGTTAACAATTTCTTTCCCAGCAGGGGAAATTACCCGACTGAACCCGTTTAGTGAGTCGGACTGATAACAACTGCCGTACATTGGGACTTCTTCTTCTTCTTCGATCCTTAACCACCGACCGTCAAAGCAGTCAGTGGCCATCACGCCTAGTGGCGTCTTGTAGGGCAACAACAAATTGATTCCACTTTGCACGGTCGGTGGCCATCCTTCGTACAGTGCCCCAACTCTGGTTCATTCTTTGCATCTCAGCCTCCACAGTCCTCCGCCAAGTTGTTTTTGGTCGGCCTCTCTTTCGCTTTCCTTCAGGGGTACATTGGGACTACTCCGCTGTAAAATGGTCGCTGGTTTATCATGCCTTTAAAGGAAGGTAATTCCAAGCTGATGGCTCAGAACTCTGTCAGAGTGAACCGGGTGTTGCTGTAATGAAAACGTAGTCAAAAATCGCTGGTCATCTCCCCAAAATAAATCATTAAAGGTTACCACATGGCAAAACAAACAATTGTCTACACAGGTACAGAGTAATTATTCAAAGTCTTCCCGCTCCTGCGCTAGCCAGGGTTGACCTGGTTTTGCGGTAAATCTTTCTCTCCCCTCCTCACCGACCGGTCAGCAAACAAACAAGCAAATAAGTGCCGGGCGGGCTTACTGCTAAACTCGCAGCATTGCATAATCAAGTTGCCCGCGACTTGTGCTTGGAAAGGGGGGGGGGGGAGTTGGTAGGTAAACGTTCCTGCCTCATGTACTTGGTGGGGAACTGATCTTATATCGCCTCAGCCCGTTCTTGCTAACGCGCAGGCATGTAAACAAAAGAGCAAGGCCCGTTCTATGTTATTTCACTGGGGCGATGCTAAATCCCATCCTATATACATGCATATCAAATGACACAACGTATAACGCTACTCTTGGTAACCCGCTAAAACTATTAATCATAACACAGAAGTAATCAATTAAATTAAAATTACATGTTGTGAAACAATTAAACAGATTCGCCACGTAGACCAGAAAACCAATCTCTTACGGTTACTCTCTGGGTTAAAAGAAGTCCCTCCACATAACGCTTAGTTACATAGTTACCCTTAGAGGGTGTTGGGTCGTTTCTACTAGAGGTAAAGACCTTCATTACGCGAATGTTTTCTCAATGAAAATATTTCAGAAAATGTTGTTAAGTTGAAACGAACTCCAACAAGTAGTGATCAACTGGACACTGATAGGCAGCACGCAAGGCTGTGATGAATGTACATAGATTTTATTGAACGTGACATATACGGCGTTGAACAAGACAGTCATAGTTACAGGTGCAAACAAAGTCATACATCACAATGTTGATCATCACTTGTCAAGGGATGAAGATTCTCTAACAATTAAGTCCTCTTATTCAAGTGTCTAAGGATCCCTTCCTTTGCCATAGTATATGTATTGTAATAACGTCCGTTAACCTTCTCTCAAGGACGTATCTTATGACCAACGGATTCATACTCAATGAGTAATATTTCTTATCAGACTTGCCATGATTCCAGGCTTCCTTCCTACAATACTTAGGCAGCATATATATATAAATATCCAAATAAAGTCATCCACAACAATACGACCAGGTTAGAGTTCTGTGTTGACTAACCTCTCTATATCCATGCCATGACTTTGGCATTGACTAACATACGGCATATAAAACATGAGAAGCATATAATTCAATCAACTTTGAGTACTCGTAGGTATTCTTCCTCTACGGTAATTCAAAAGGCTACCGACTCCGTCTGTCCATTCTAGAAAATAACATACAGTGATGGATTTCCCGCTAGATCAGAACTATGAGCGGCCTTACACTTTAATTTACTCAATAAACATTTAATGACATGGGGCGACACTTACTTGATCCTACTACTGTTGGCTTCAACATGAACCAGTAGAGATCATACAACATAATGGCTTCTTCCAAACTTGCCAGCAAAATTCCAAGGAAATATATATCGGACATAAACATGGTCCGTACAGCCCCGACAAAACATGACGTCACAATCCCTAAACTAGGTTACCCGTGCTTCCAAAGCAACTCACACTGCATTGTGCACGTCAGTGCGTGAATCAATCGAACGCTCAAATAATATAACTATATAAAACTGGTGCGTACATTTGGCAGGACCGAAGACTACCCCCTTAGGTAATAAATGTACGTAACAGCTCCCTTATCACCTCCCCTTAAAAAAAATTAATTCTATTAATTTTTTTGAACTTAGTACCCGAGAGAGGTGAGTCAAAACTACAACAAGATATATGAAATGCATAAAGTTATACTATATTAAGAAAAGAATATTAAAAGAAATCAATATAACTAAATGATAGTATGCATTAAAGCACACATCCCCAATCGACCTACTTTGGAACGATGTGGTAATATTCGAAGTAAAAACAAGTTTGAAAATGAAAAATGAAAAAACCATTAAAAAAAAATGATAATAAAATTCAACTAAGTTTTCAAAAAAATTTGAAACATATGATTTCAAAAATGCAAATGAACAGCAACACTGATGATGATCAATGACAAGAGAATCAATAAAACAGAGAAATTGAAAATACAATGTGCAAAAATGAAACAATGCAAAATTAAACACATTAAGAAGTAACACACTTAATGTTTTTCTAACACTAGTATGGTTGACTAGTGATCTAAAAGTGAGATATCATAACTAAGAACCGTGAATGCAGGTGTTACGTGACAACTAAGAAAGTTAGTATGTGTGTGATCCATAATCAATTAAATAGATTAAATTGAATTAATCTAATTTATATATTTCTTAATTAATAACAAATAACTAGTTAATAATATATTCTAAATAATTCTAATATCACTATCAATATGTCAATGTTCAGTTACAACTAGATAGTAATCGACGAGATAATGTTCTCAATGTTCCATACACGATAAATTATATTTTCGAACACGATATGTAGTGTAATATGTTCCATAGGAATAACAAATGTATATTTGTCGCTCTTAACAATGTTGCCATATTAATAAAAAGTCACTGTAGTACCAATGTTCCCGTACTAAAAAAATGTTACTTTAATACCAATGTTCCCGTTCTAATAAAACGTTACTGCACAAGAAGTAATGTTATAATCTATAAGTAAGTATATACTGAAAGTTATATTTATACGAATACTTCCGTTATATAAACAGTCTTTATAGATGTACAATCAATGATAATGTACATAGTTATTCATGTTATCGGTGAGGATGTTTCACCATCTGGAAGTGGTTTAGTTTCGACACGTTCACTTGGGCATCTTGATAGACAGTCTGCGAACACATTCTGCACTCCAGGAATAGCTCGTAT
This sequence comes from Oreohelix idahoensis, assembly GCA_024509875.1. Taxonomy (NCBI): domain Eukaryota; kingdom Metazoa; phylum Mollusca; class Gastropoda; order Stylommatophora; family Oreohelicidae; genus Oreohelix; species Oreohelix idahoensis. The sequence goes on from JAMPIV010013188.1 coordinate 806,897, forward strand.
CTCAAAATGGAACGGTTGAAGCGCTATAGCGTAACGCGCTGACTTTGATGACTTAACGTTCCCTGTATTCAGTGCGGTAAGAGCTTTCTGGTCAGACTCCACCACAAAGTGTGATCCGAGGAGATAACGATCCAGTTTAGTGATTGCCCAGACAAGAGCAAGGAGCTCTTTATCCAGAACGGAATATTTCGTCTCGCTCGGCGTGAGCTTTCTGGATACGTACATAACCGGAAATAAGGTGCCGTTATATTCCTGCATCAAAACTGCAGCGATAGCGTAAGAAGAAGCATCACTGCGGAGAATGAAGGTGAGATTTTTGTCAGGCAACCTCAAAAAAGGTGCATTTGAAAAAAATTGTTTTATATAGTCTAAAGCCGTTTGGTGATCCTGCGACCACTTTACTACATTAGATGTGCCTTTCTTCAGTAGAGAAGAAAAAGGTGCAGTTATAGTAGACAAATGAGGGATGAATTTTGAATAGAACTGTATTAGTCCTAAAAGCGACCTAACTTGTTTTTTTGTCTTAGGTGCTGAGATGTTTAAAATTTTAGAGACGTTACTGTCTTCTGTATACATGAAACCATGACCTATGCGGTGACCCAGAAATGAGATGTCATGAAAACCGACAAAAGCCTTTGAAGGTTTCGCTGTTAAGTTATAATCCCGTAAGGTAGAAAGTAAAGATTTTAAACCCTGAATATGTTCATCCCAAGAGTCACTGAAAAGACAGATGTCATCTATATAAGTAATGACATCGGGACGATGAGACAATATGCGGCGCATCATGCGTACAAAGGTAGCTGGCGCATTCATTAATCCGAATGGCATAAAATTCCATTGAAAAAGACCCCGTGGCGTCGAGAAAGCGGTGAATGGCTTTGCTTTAGGAGAGAGTGGCACTTGCCAATAGCCCTTTGAAAGGTCAAATTTCGAAAAGAATGTGGCATGAGATAATTTCTCCAATAAGTCATCTAAAAGAGGTAATGGTTCCGCATCGAATTTTGTAACTTTGTTTAATTTCCTGTAATCTACGCAAAGACGTATATTGTTGTCTTTCTTCCTAATGATTACCATAGAAGAAGAATATGGTGATGAAGATGGTTCAATTATATTTAATTGAAGCATCTCATCCAATTCCTTATCAACCTTATCACGAAAGTGTAAAGGAATAGGATATGGGCGAACTCGAATAGGCGTATCGTCAGTCAGAATAATGTCATGTTGGATGACTGACGTATGACCTGGGATGTCAGTGAGGACATCCTCATACGAGTGTAGAATATTAGAGACTTGCTGACGTTGATCAGCAGAAATAGTAGATGAGATTGTAACATCATTCCATTTCTCAGTGGAATGGAGTGGTACAACTGGTATTGGTAGTTGTACATCATCGAAAGAAGATTCCTCTTCTTGGATGACTGACAAACTAGAATAGTGTTGAATAGGAGGTGTAGGATCGTCAGTTGCCTGAAACACTGACTGTAGATAATCAGGACGTGAGTAATACTCCTTCAACATGTTAATGTGGAAGGTTTTATGTTTACCATTAACATCAACGATGTAGTCGACATCGGATATTCTTGAGATGATCCTGAAAGGACCTCTCCAGGTAATTAAAAGACGATTGTTATGCGCAGGTAGTAAGACAAAAGCTTCATCACCAGGTATGAGCTGGCGAAGACGTCTATACTTGTTTGCAAATAGACGAGCTTTTTCTTTGGCTTGTTCAGATGATGCAGTAGCTAGTCTACAAGCATCTATGATTCTCTTTCTCAGAGAGATCACATACTCATAAGAGGATTGAGTTTCCTCTTCAATATTCTCGTCAACCAATAAGTCGTGGATTAACGACATAGGACCGCGTGGTTGCATGCCAAAAACAAGCTGGAATGGAGAAAACCCCGTGGCTTGATTTTGTACTTCGCGATACGCAAAGAGACAAGCGGGTAGGACCCGATCCCAGTCTTGGGGATGGTCTTGAGTCATCTTACCCAACAACTGCTTGAGTGTCCTATTGAGACGCTCAATTAACCCATTTGACATCGGATGATAAATAGAACTGAGAGATCTGTCTATACCTAATGTCTTCATAACTTGAGACATGGATTCAGAAATGAACTGAACCCCATGATCCGACAAGATTTTCCGTGGAAAACCAATGCGTGAAAAGATTAACATCAATGCCTCTGCTACACTGGCAGATGAAGTGTTCTTGAGAGGGATGGCCTCAGGCCAACGAGTGCACATATCAATGCACGTAAGGATATGCGTATGCCCTCTAGCAGATGGAAGCATCGGACCAATAATGTCAATGGCCATTTTATCAAATGGTCTAATCGGGATGTCCGCAGCTTGAATAGGAGCCGCATGAAATGGACCCCGTACCTTAACTTCCTGACATATCAAACAGGACCGACAATAGAGAGTGATGTCCCTATGGACGCCTGGCCAGTAGAATGCCGAAAGCACTCTGGATTTGGTACGCGAAAAACCCATATGGCCCGCACATTGCGAGTCATGCGCATGTCGTAATATACGAGATCTCATAGAGGATGGGACTAAGATCTGATAACATAAGGATGAGTCCTTTTCCCGTATTACTCTAACCAAAATCCCATTTTTAAGTATAAAGTCATGTCTAGATTTTGCAAGTTTGTTGCTTGTATTCTTTTTGTTCACATACTGAAAAAATTTTTTTAATGAATCATCATTCTTTTGCAATGTTGCAAACAACTCCCGTGAAATAGGAGCATCATCATCACAAGTGGTATGAACTGTAGGTTCAATAGGTGTATCATGCGACATATTAGTAGCTTGCGCTCTAGTCACTACTGCATTTGCAGTTTGAATATGTCGCTCTTCCCATTCAGCAATTTGCTGTGGTGTACACTCTTTAATACCATGTATGCGACCAAGTATTAAATCACAAATTGGATTCGGAAGGAGACATGCTTGGATCTTTCCTGAAAAAAATGGTGTATTAAGATCAATAATAGCAGTGGGAAATGTTTCAACGGTGCCACCAAAAGTCACACACTTGACAACCCTGCCCGTGGCACAACTTGGGTTGATCAGCGAAGTCCGGACGCCCACAGTGCTACAACCTGAGTCAAATAGGAGAGAGCATGAAATGTTGTTGACAAATCCCTTGTTAAACTTAAGAGAGCCCTGTCCCTGGTGTACTGACGCAGCAGTGGCCGTACAGACTGCAGGTAGACTAGGCAAGGTATGTCCGCAACGCAGTGTCGTGATCGCCTTAGGCTGGAAAAGAGTCGAGCATTCTGGACAGTCTTTCACCTGGGTACAATCAAGAGAACAAGACATAGCATTGTGAGTTTCAGCTACTTTACCCTGTTCAATGTTAGCCTGTGTATCAATTAAAGAGACATTAGAATGTCTACCCGTATTACTCGACGATCTTTCTCTGCGACGCGATCGATTTTGATTATTTGCATTAAAATTGCCATAATTGTCTTTTCTACTAGAGTTAAAATTTGGATAAGTCCGATAGTTTGTATAATTAAAGTTATGCTGTTCTTTAAAATTTTTATTCCAAGAACCTTGTCTGTTTTGCGGACCCTGAGATCTTGATCTCCAGTTTTGTTTATTATAATGTCCTTGATTATTTTTAAAATTATTGTTACCAAAATCTCGCGATCTGTGAGCTTGGTTCCAAGAAACATTAAATGGAGCAGATTGTTGAAATTGCTTCCCTTTGTAAAAGTTATCATTGTTAAAATTGTAATTATTTCCCTTATTGGCATACCTGTCAGCACTAAAGGAACGATTTCGTGAAAAATTGTTTTGTTGTGCTGCAAAAGCAACAGGCAATTCATTCTTAATCTGCGCATTACTTAGATCCATGGTTGGGTGAGCAGTGCAAAAATTTTTTGCATGTTCTTCTAAGCCTTTCATAGATAAAGGTTTCCGTTCGTGTAAAAATGCGAGAAATGTAGGATTTACAGACGAAAGTACCTTATCGCGCATCAGTAAATCGAAGAGACCTTCATATGACTTTTCAATTTTGGATAATTCGATCCATCTTTCTAATGTTAGTCGTATCTGTGACAGAAAATCACTAAAATTTCTGCCAGATTGAGGTAGTAATGTATGAAATCTTAATCGATATTCGTCTTCTGTCATTTGGAATTTTTGCAGAAGTGCCGCTCTAAGAGCATTATAGTCATTTTTCTCACCAATACTGGTAGTATGATAAACTGCCAAAGCATCCCCAGTAAGTAACCTGGATAAATATGTGCAATACAGTGTTTTATCCACGTTGTAAGACCTACAAGTGGCCTCAAATCTATCTAGGAAAAATATTACGTCATCCGACGGGGGATTAAATTTAGGTAATTTAAGGTTAATTTCCTTAAAATGATCATGTCTGGATGAAGTTTGGCTTTCAAAAGTTCTCTGAGAATTAGCTTCCTGAGTTAACCTAAGTCTCTCATATTCTGACTCTGCTAATTTCAGTTCATGCTGTCGTTTTCTATCATTCTCTTCCATCTCAAGCTGAAGTCGTTTTGTGTTTTGTTCAGCTATTAATCTCCTTTCTTCTATTTCTTTTTGTTTCTGTTCCATTTCCTTTTGAACTCGTTTCTCTTCTAATTCAGCGGCTAATCTCATTTTTTTCTCCTCTTCCTCAGCTATAAATTTCCTCTTCTTTTCATCCTCCTCAGCAGTTAATCTCATTTTTTTCTCATTTTCCTCAGATTCAATCCGTTTTTGATCTGCCTCAAATTGAAGTTTTTCTAGTCTTAAAGTTTCTAACTTTCTCTGTTCGGCTTCTATTTCTTGAGCTTTCCTATATTCTGCAAGTGCAAATGCTTTTGCTTCATCAGGAGCCATCTGAAGAGCTTTTGCTTGCTTAATGAAATAATCTAGTGAATACATTATGCTTTATAAGTAGTCACAGTACTCTTGGTTTATAAAATGATAATTAATCAATATAAATTAATTAACCTTGTTACTATAACAAGTGTTCTTCGTTCATGTCCTAGAACGGTATCTTGTTATCATATAATTATGAAATATATCACTATAGTTATTTAGGCAATGTTATGAGCAATGACGTGACAGACAATAGGTACAATACTGACAAGACACGATAATCAAGACAAATGACTACAGTCGTAGAAATCAAATAAAATAAAAATGTGGAACTAAAATAGAATGTCGTAAAAAATTACGATGACATCTACGATCCAATAATGCACAAGACAATTGACAACACATTGTAAAAACATAGGTTTTGTAAAAAACTGAACGACAGGAAAGGTGAGATGGACAATAATACAAACAAAATTCATCATAAAACTAAATACGAGTAAAAATAGCTACGAGAACAACAAGTAAAACTTGACGAAACAGCTAAATAGATAATATTATAAGAAGCAACTAGCGATCGGAACTTCGGCAAGGTTTTTAGCCTTGTACCGGAACTATCGCTCAATTGAAACTTACAAGTTGAGCCCTACAGAACGTCTGACGAAGAGCCCGAATTGGCTTCGAGATGGATCTCGTTCGTCAGATCAACCTCCCTACCTCCCACGACGGATATACAACATATAACATATAACATGGAATAAGTAAAGGTGGACATAACAATAAAAGGCACAGCTAAAAGTAATAAAATGTACAACGAAAGTACGTTATACTTATCTCGCGTGCAGGTAAAAAATCAATGTGCCTCGTCTCCGTGGATGTACGTCTACGGATAAAATACTTCGTTCTGCGTATCTAGATTACAGCTCGCACGCAATAATGATGAAGAGGTGATCCCCAGGATGTCAGTCACTGTGAAACTTAACGTGGAGGTTGATTGAAGACCTTGACCTTGGTAAACGTAAGTTGTTTCTGATTTCTCATCCCACTGGGTTCCAAGTTCGAGATGTTGGCGCCTTGAAAGTTCAAATCTTCTTTTCAATCGATACTTGGATTAAGTTCGTTCCTTGGAAATTAGTTATTTCCAGCCCACGCTGGCACACCATTTACTGTTGGGTCGTTTCTTCTAGAGGTAAAGACCTTCATTACGCGAATGTTTTCTCAATGAAAATATTTCAGAAAATGTTCTTAAGTTGAAACGAACTCCAACAAGTAGTGATCAACTGGACACTGATAGGCAGCACGCAAGGCTGTGATGAATGTACATAGATTTTATTGAACGTGACATATACGGCGTTGAACAAGACAGTCATAGTTACAGGTGCAAAAAAGTCATACATCACAATGTTGATCATCACTTGTCAAGGGATGAAGATTCTCTAACAATTAAGTCCTCTTATTCAAGTGTCTAAGGATCCCTTCCTTTGCCATAGTATATGTATTGTAATAACGTCCGTTAACCTTCTCTCAAGGACGTATCTTATGACCAACGGATTCATACTCAATGAGTAATATTTCTTATCAGACTTGCCATGATTCCAGGCTTCCTTCCTACAATACTTAGGCAGCATATATATATAAATATCCAAATAAAGTCATCCACAACAATACGACCAGGTTAGAGTTCTGTGTTGACTAACCTCTCTATATCCATGCCATGACTTTGGCATTGACTAACATACGGCATATAAAACATGAGAAGCATATAATTCAATCAACTTTGAGTACTCGTAGGTATTCTTCCTCTACGGTAATTCAAAAGGCTACCGACTCCGTCTGTCCATTCTAGAAAATAACATACAGTGATGGATTTCCCGCTAGATCAGAACTATGAGCGGCCTTACACTTTAATTTACTCAATAAACATTTAATGACATGGGGCGACACTTACTTGATCCTACTACTGTTGGCTTCAACATGAACCAGTAGAGATCATACAACATAATGGCTTCTTCCAAACTTGCCAGCAAAATTCCAAGGAAATATATATCGGACATAAACATGGTCCGTACAGCCCCGACAAAACATGACGTCACAATCCCTAAACTAGGTTACCCGTGCGTCCAAAGCAACTCACACTGCATTGTGCACGTCAGTGCGTGAATCAATCGAACGCTCAAATAATATAACTATATAAAACTGGTGCGTACATTTGGCAGGACCGAAGACTACCCCCTTAGGTAATAAATGTACGTAACAGAGGGGCAATTTATTCTTTTATTGAAACGCATTGTCCAGTAGGTGAAAATGACCCAAAAATTATAAAAATTATATTTCATAAGCAATTAATCTGACATTGATTTTTCTCGAACAACAAACATTCAACACGTGCTACGTGGGCCACCAGCATACCGTGTGGCTAGTGTTTAGCTCAGCATGCACGCTGAAAAAATGCTGCTGAGACACCAAAATGTGGGTGTTTTTAATAATGTCTGAGCATGAAAAAAATACCTGCTATTCCAAAAATGCGTGATGCATGTGGGAGACTATAGTGTTGGTCTTGAGCTGTACTCACAAAATTGTCTTTATAAGCAACACAAGTGCTGCATAACCATTGCACAACAATATGCCTCAACGACTTAAGCTGAGTGTTGTGGATAAAGGAAGAGCCATTGCGTGGTTGCAGGAAGGTCTTACTGTCCGAAATGTCGCTCAGAGGCTTGCATGAAAATAGTGTTAATTGTCACTGATAAGCTTGTCATGTTATATTTTGATGTGCTGTGTTTTTATTGTTCATTTTCATTTCACTTTGCACCCTTAATAAAAATGGCCCTTAACTTCTTTTAAAGGGTATATATATATATATATATATATATTCCATGCATAGGAGGGTTCTCAAAACTTCATGAAGCATTTTAAGTTACACAACAGTTAGGCTTTAAAAGGAAAACCCGTGATGACATACAAACACAACTTATTTTACAAGAACTAGCTTTAGCTTCTTGGTGTAGTTGAGCGATGGCCGTGCTATAAAGTTGTTAGAGCCCACTATAATAACGTATTCTGACTAAGAATAAATTCCAAGTATAATTACAACCTTATATATTGGGTTATAAGGTTATATATATATATATATATATATATATATATATATATATATATATATATATATATATATATATATATATATATATATATATATATATATATATATATATATATATATATATATATATATATATAAAGAAAGCAGCAAATCGTGATTGGAATTCCAGGAATTGAAGAAGCAAGACTGGATAACACCAGAAACATTAAACACTATTACGATGAGAAAGGAAATGAAAAGAAAGTAAACAGAAGCTAAGTCCCCCAGGTTAAAACAACTATATAGCGAACAGTACAGTCAGCTGGACAAGGAAGTTACACGCCAAACCCGAGCCAACAAAAGGAATTTCCTAGACGATCTTGCAAGACAGGCAAAAGAGGCAGCACTGAGAAATGAACAAAGCACAGTATACAAAATAACTAAAATCATCAGCGGAAAACGAGGCGCAAACAATATTACATTAGTAATCGATAAGCAAGGAAATCTCATCACGACAGCAGAGGGACAGGAAACAAGATGGGCAGAGCATTTAAGAAAAACGCTGAACAAGGAACCACAAGAGACACAATTGAATGTTTCTGAGGCTGAAAATGATTTAGATGTTAATACAGACATTCCACGAAAAGAAGAAATCATCACACCTATCAAAGAGTTAAAGAATGTAAAAGCTCCTGGCCATGATAACTTAAATGCAGAACTATTTAAGACAGAAACTGAGCTAGCAGCAGTACTGTTAGAACCACTATTTTGCACAAGTCTGGAAAACAGGGACAACACCAAGGGAGTGGAACAAAGGAATAATTGTCAAATGGCCCAAGAAGGGAGATCTTGCAGACTGCAATAATTGGAGAGGAATCAATCTTCTCTCAGTTCCCAGCAAAATACTAGGCAGGATAATTATACAGAGAAATTCAAATGCAGTAGACCACAAACTGAGAAAAGAACAAGCAGGATTTAGAAAGAACAGAAGATGTGCAGATCATATATTTACCGTCAGGAACATTATAGAGCAGTGCTCAGAATGGTAAAGACAGCTGTACATTAATTTCGTTGATTTTGAAAAGGATTTTGACAGTATACATTGGGACAGTTTATGGAAAATACTGAGGGCTTATGGAATTCCAAGCTGCATAGTGTCAATCATAAAAAGCCTCTATGCCAACTTTACGTGAAGCGTTATGCAGAACAACCTAACCTTTGAAGTGAAGACAGAAGTACGACAGGGATGCCCCTTATCAACCACTCTATTTTTAACAGTCATAGACTGGGTGATGCGCCAGACAACAGAGAGCAGTCCAAGGGGAATAAGATGGACTACATTTTCTACATTAGAAGATCTGGAATATGCAGATGACATTGCACTACTAGCACATTCACATCAACACATCCAGGAAAAAACGGATAGACTTAATAAGTATAGCCAGCAGGTGGGCTTGAACATCAATCTAAAGAAGACAGAGGTCATGACGCTCAATGTGAGCATCCCTGAGCCCATTTCAGTAAGGAATCAGTAACTGGAACAGACAGACACCTTCACATTCCTAGGATGCATAGTAACACCAGACGGCGGAGCAAGCAAAGACATTAACAACAGAATGAACAAAGCAGGAACAGCATTTTTTAGTCTAAACTACATCTGGAATTCCTCTCAGTACGGCACAAGCACAAAATTAAGATTATATCAGAGCTGTGCTTCTCTATGGTGCGCAATGCTGGAGAGTTACAGAGAAGGAAATGTCGAAATTGTCCTCTTTTCACACAACATGCATAAGAAAAATTCTCCGAATCTTTTGGCCGAATACCATCACCAACCAAGATCTGCTCACTCGGAGCGAGCAAGAGGACATGTACACCATCATAGATGGCAGACGCTGGAGATGGGTTGGCCATGTCCTCAGAAGAGACCCCGATGGCATCACAAGAACATCTATGCTATGGACCCCTGAAGGAAAACGAAAGAGAGGCCGACCAAAAACAACTTGGCGGAGGACTGTGGAGGCTGAGATACAAAGAATGAACCAGAGTTGGGGCACTGCACGAAGGATGGCCACCGACCGAGCAAAGTGGAATCAATTTGTTGTTGCCATACAAGACGCCACCAGGCGTGATGGCCACTGACTGCTTTGATGGTCGGCGGCTGAAAATCACAGAAAAAGAGGAGATAATTATAAGACTACCAAGTTACTTAAGTACTCTTACAGAGACTGTCAAGAATTTCCCACTCTAAAAAGCTGGCAAGCTTGTACTAGGTCTCTACCTTCTAACGATAGGAATTGTAACACTGAAGCAATTTAGAGACAGCAGTAGACTACATATATAGTAAGAATAGGGCACAGGTATTTAAGCGTGGGCTAACACGTGCGCGGGGAATTCTGAAAAACAATCGTAATTACTAACCAGAGAATTCCCCTGGAAGCGCAATTTCAAGAGGAATTTGCGCAACGGAATGACGGCTATTATGCTGTGTGGGTCCCAGAATTTTCATTGGCATCAAAATACAGGGAAGATTTTGTCTCGTACGCGACACAAAGTCACTCTTACACCCGGGTTGTCGCATAACATTATGTAATAGTTACATAACCCGTGCCTAGTTTCCCGGCTGTCAAAGACTAGGGCAATTTTTGCCGCTCACCCTCAAAAACTGAGTTTCGGGATTCTGAATCGTGGTCAAAAGAGCTCTATATCAGTATGTATGTTTGTATGTATGTATTCGTGTGTGTATACAAGATGATATATCTATATATATACTGTTCAAAAAAAGAAACGCATAGCTACTGAAGGCATACACATAGCCATAAATTTTACATTCAATAACTTTTTTAATTTAATGAGCTAATTGTTCAAATTGCACACAAAAATACCTTAGGGTTCACCCAATCAATTGACAGTTGTTTTGCATCTGGGTCACGAGAGTTTTTTGGCGTACGGGCTTTCCCGTTAGTATGGTGTGTGGCCTCCTCTTGCATCGATCAGCGTCTGGCATCTCCTGGGCATGGATGCGATCAGACGTCTGATGTAGGCCTGTGGGATGGCTGCCCATTCTTCCAGGAGTGCCTGGAATAGATCACGACGATTGGCTGGAGCAACGTCTCGGCGACAAACACGTCTATGCAGCTCATCCCACAGGTGCTCAATCATACTCATGTCTGGAGACATGGATGGCCAGTGTCGTAGATTTTATTGAGATAGGTTGAAGATGTTTTTGGTCCCGTCTGAGCAGAGGTGATAATGGTAAACTATGTGAGAATAAGGGGTAAGAAATAGTTTTTTTTTCCACAAGGGGGTGAGAGTGTAAGAGAAAGGACAGTCTCTGGATTGAGTAATTGCTCTAACCCCAGCCTATCTCACGACAATATTTAACTAGACTCCCTTTCTCTCCTGGTACATATATATCAGTTACACTTCACTTACATATACACAATTCTGTGACATAATACGTACAGACGTGAACCAAGCTATGGATAACATATACTGGGCAGGGGTTTGACCAACACGATAACTTAGGTTTAATATGTTTATTATCTTAAAGAAATCACATACAACAATATTATCTATCAGAAGGTATAGTTTACAGACATAAAAAATGCAAGAAAATGTATTAACCCAATAGGCTCTCCTCTACTGTAAAGGAATCCCAAAGTAGATCCTGACAGAAGTAATTAACCCAAAAGATTACAGTTAATAATAATATATATAGGGATAGACGATAAAGTAAAAGAACCAAGTCTCTAGTCAATCTATCCTGAAACAAAGAAGACAAGAAAATGATATAACAGTATTTGCGAACCCGAAAAGACTGAAGTGAGTGTAATGATTATACAAAATATGAAATATTCAAAAGGATCTCCTATCTGTTTTTATCTCTCACTCTGGGGTTGGGTGCCGGTTATGGACCCAAGTATTCCTTTTTCTGGATAAATCCACTTGAGAAAAGAAAAAAACTACGATAGTCAATATTCTGGAAACAATGTTTATATATAGATATTTGGCCACCACAGGCGGATCAGATTTGCTGTGAACAATCTGGGTAATTTCTTGTCCAGTTCTGATTTTTATATTCTTTAAAATGTTTATATGTGGGGACTTTCTCTCTGTAAGAAAAACCACAAGAGAACCGCACAGGTCCAAATCTAGGACCCAATAATATTTTAAGAATGTTTCTGGAGCTATTCAGACCGCTAGATCGCAGGGTTGATCGCCTAGATGTAGAAAAAACAAACATTTTAACAATGATATCATTATTATATTCTACACTCGTTAGGTAAGACCTCTAGATCACTCCGGTATTAAATTATATTTAAAACCCACAAAACTCTAGTAATACACAAAATTACGCATGATGAATAAAAGTATATTTATCTCTAATTATCAGTCGCCTAGCGTATATTAATTAATTTAAAGCGTCTCTTACTGGGGGAATAGCAAGAAATTAAATTTACTTATGCAGCTGGAACTATTTAATATGCTTATTTAATAAACACAGAAATCCCAGTGAAAACATTAACACGTTAAGGCACTCAAAATTCTAATATATATAGATTACCGCCACACTAGGAAAATGACACTCTCCGTGAATCTCAGAAATTCTTTATATATAAAACTCCAAGATTCGCGCTAGAAGATATCACCAATTCCTGGGGCCAGACTGATAAAGAGTTTTTCTAAAACTGCGTTAATATACTGAATCGGCCCATGTTCCCATGACTGGCAAACGCACCTGCGAAATCTTCGTCCATTCTATTATCAGGTGTTAAACAGAGGTTTCAAACCTCGGCTTGACATCGCAACCTGATCTCTGGTGGTCTGCCTCTCTGTGGGAATGTCAGTAAGAGATACCGAAATAGTTTTATTTTAATCGCCCTCGAGAGAAGACAACAAAAGGGCGAATGTCCAGATAATTTATGGCATACCAAACCAGCAATCGTGGGAATGACTCAAGTTGTTTAGTTGTAAGAGAGAAAATGAAGGATTAAAGAAAGAGAGGTCCGATTTTCATACATCACAGTCGTCCCCTCTTAAAGACATGAAACCATTTCATGTTTCATTTATGACAATGGAGCTGTCTTGATCAGTAACTTGCAGGTGATTGTTGTTTTCGCTTTCCACCTCCTCTTCCATGCTCCAATTTCTACTCATAAAATCTGCTCCCACGTTCTGTTTTCCCGGAATGTATTCCACTTTGAAAGAGTACACGGTTAGTAGCAAGGCCCAGCGCATGATCCTCGCGTTGAATTCCTTATTCGCCCCATGAAAAGCTAAAGGAGCGTGGTCTGTTTGCACCGTGAATGTTACTCCGTAAAGATATTCATGGTATTTCCTTATGCCATGAACAAGTGCTAGACACTCTCTTTCGACGGTGGAATAATTACGTTCTGCAGCATTCAGTTTACGGCTGCCATACGCAACTGGAAATAACAGATTCGGATCGGTGTCATCTGCTTGGAGCAGGGTTGACCCGATGCCCTGACCCGAAGCGTCGACCCGCAATATAAAAGGTTTCTTGAGGTCAGGTAGTCTCAAAATGGGGTATTCAGACAATTGACCTTTTAAAGTGACGTAAGCTTGTTCGCACTTCGAATCCCAAATAACCTTGTCCGGGCGCCCTTTTTTTGTAAGGTCAGTAAGGGGTACCGTTAGCCCGTTGAAATTCTTGATAAATTTCTGATAGTAAGCACACAGTGATAGAAAAGAACGGGTGTCTTTCTTCGTTCGGGGTCTTTTTGCTGCAACTATTTTCTCAATGTTCTTGGTAACTGGCCACATGCAGCCTTGAGAAATGGTATGTCCCAGGAAGTCTAGCTTTTGAAATCCGATGAGACATTTGCTAGGTCTGGCTGTGAGACCAGTTTCCTGTAGTCGCCTGAAGAGCATAGCAACCGTAGCAATATGTTCATCATAGTTTTCCGATGCAATTAATATGTCATCCATGAAATTATGGATATGGGGACTTTGCAAGGGTTCTAAAAGCTTCCTCATCATTCTGGTGAAGACTCCTGGTGCGTTGTACAATCCGAACGGCATTACGTTGAAAGTGTAGTGTCCTTCACTGGTCCTAAAAGCTAACAAAGGCTTAACTTCCTCCTTGACTGGTATTTGGTAGTAACCTTTACTCAAGTCAATCTTTGAGAAAATTCTTGCCTTGCTAAGCTTAGTGAACAGCTCAGAAGCGCTCTGTAGAGGTTCGGGCTGGAATTCCGTTACTGTGTTAAGTAAACGGTAATCTATGCACAGCCAAACTTCCTTATTGGGCTTCTGTAACAGTACTACACTCGAACTATAAGGAGAGGTAGACTCACTGATAATTTCTGCTTGACGCAGCTTGTCTATCTCTCCGCGTAGTGCATCAGCTTTAGCGTACGGAATGGGGTAAACTCTGGTTCGAACAGGGGTCTCGTTGGTCAGTTTCATATCGAATTCTATGAGATTTGTTCGACCAGGTACATCCGTTAAGACTGCAGTGTACTGTTTCAGTAGCGCCCTGGTTTCTGACTGTTGTGCTTCCGAGAGATTTTCGCCGAATTTGACATCTTTGAAAGATTCTGTTTGTTGCAATGGATACTCCATGCAACTATCGTCATCTTTCTCATTTTCCGTCGCTATGGCGACCGCCAGGAGATGTTCGGAGGACGGCACCGGTCTTTCCAAGTATTTCTTTAGCAGATTTACGTGGTAGACCTTCTCCTTTCCTTTAATAGAGATCTTGTAGTTAGTGCGGGAGATCTTTTTAAGGACGGTAAACGGCCCTTGCCATCCGATGCGAAGTTTGTTGTTTCCGGTTGGAAGTAGCAACAAAACTTTCTCCCCCGGTTGGAGTTCTCTCTCTTTCGCTGCTTTATTGTATCGTTGAGCGTGCTTTGCGCGTGCTTTCTTAAGGTTGGTTGTTGCTAGGTCCCATCCTAGTTGTAACCTTTCCTTGAGCTCTGATACATATTTGCTTGCTGAGACGACTGTCTCGTCAGCCTTATGGTCTGTCAGGGACCGAAGTAAGGCTTCTAGCGGCCCCTTAATAGGTCTGCCGAATAAAAGTGTAGCTGGTGGAAATCCTGTAGATGCCTGGGGAACCTCCCTGTAGGCGAATAAGGCTGCAGGAATGAAAAGGTCCCAATCTTCAGGTTTCTCTTGTCCCAGCTTACGTAACATCATGGTGAGGCTGCCATTGAAGCGCTCCACAAGCCCATTTCCGGCCGGATGGTAGGGGCTTGTGTGGATGTGTTTGGCCCTCAAGATCTTAAAGATCTCCTCCATTAACAGGCTACAGAATTGGGATCCATTGTCCGTCAAAACTTGTTGAGGGAATCCCAACCGTGTAAAGATTTGCACCAGGGCTTCTGCGACATGCTTGGAATCTGTGCATGTTAGCGGTACAGCTTCGGCCCACATTGTGCAAGTGTCGACTAAGGTCAGGATGAACCTGTTCCTTCTTTTGGTCCTTTCCAGGGGTCCAATGATGTCGACAGCAACCCGTTCAAATGGAGTCCCCACAATTGGCATTTGCCCCATGGGTACTGGGGGTGTCAAGTGCTTGGGTGCTACCCGTTGCACTGGGCGCAAGATTTCACATACCTGATAATGTCAGAGTTCATTCCTGGCCACCAATAGTGGGTTTGTATTCGCTGAATAGTGGCGTTTTGTCCCATATGTCCGCTAAAGGGAAGAGAGTGCCCCATTTCTAAGATTTGGTCTCTGTACTGCTTCGGTACTAGGAGCTGGTTATGCCCTTGATCAGGTTTGCCCGTTCTGCGATACAGTACACCATCCTTAGAGAAGATGTCTCCGTTGTGTCTGGGGTCCTTAGCCATGGGCAGTTTCCTAAAGCAGGGCTCCAAGGTAGGGTCCTTTTGTTGCGCCTCTTTTAGTTCCATAAGTAACAAATTTGGCGCAGGCTCCCGTTCCTTCTGGGCTTGCCCTCTTGTGGTTACTGCTGCCACAATCGGCTCCTTTGGTCTCCCAATAAACACATATCTACATCCCAGGATAACTGGGTAGATAGGATCATCCATAATGGCCGCTTTAATAACACCTCTGACAAAATCAGAGTGTATTTCTACCAGTGCGATAGGAAGCGTCCTGGGTGCGTCACTCTTCAAAACTCCACTAAGTTTGACGGTGTCTTCTGTCTCTTGACCGGGTTTGACCAGGTGCCTTGCGACTATACAGTCAAAGGATAAACCCGTGTCAAAAAGACAAGATGTTGAAGTCCCGTTCAAAATAACAGTTCCTCGCGTTGAGGGTCGGTCCCTATCAGGTTGAGAATCACTGACATTGATTCTTCCTTGCGAGGCTGTTTGCAAGCATCCGATGCGATTTGGCCCGGTGTGCTTGCCCTGATCAGATGCCCCGTGCGCAGGGGTTTTCCCTTTGTCACCCTGTCCTTTCTGGCCGCGCTGCCACGTAGGACGGTGGGGTTGATCAGGATTGTTGTGGGTGGGATATCTGGTTTTGAAGAATTTCGATTTTTCCTGTGGAGGATGTTGGGGTACGGCTTCTCGTTGGTTATGGTGATGGGAAGAATGGGAAGACTGCTCTAGATTATTTTTTCGAGCAGGCTCATCTGTCGGTTTGCGTTTGGTGCTGGGAAGCTCGGCCATAGCATTTATGTACCGTTCAGACTTACTGAGAATGTCATCTAACTTGACTGCGCCTTGTTCAGCCAGGAATCTACGGGTTTCACTTGACAAAGTGGTTTTTATTTGTTCTATAAGAACGAACTCCTCAAGACCTTCGTAGGTGAGAGGGAGCTCGGAAAGCTCCATGCACTTTGTCAAATATCCCTTCAGCCGTGAAGAAAACTGCTGAAATGTTTCAGTGCTCTCCTTTCTGCTGTTTCTGAACATTTGTAGAAACTTACGAGCGTTCATTTCGAAACGCTCCTGTAAAGCCTTCTTTAGCATGTCGTAGTTGTCTTGACTGCTTCCCAGTTTCACGTAGACTTCATAAGCACTACCTTTCAAAGCCTGTGAAAGCTTTAGGCACCACCGGGAACTCTCTAACCCGTACAGATTTGCCATTCTCTCAAATTTTTCTAGAAACGAGTATATTTTCTCATTAGGGCTTGGGAAGGGTTCCAGGGCGAAAGACATAGCTGTGAGTTGGGGAGAATGAGTGCTGGAGTGATCAGTTAACGATGAATGGGGAGATGACGGCTCTCCATTGCTGGAAGTAGAGGCAGCCCCGCGACTTTGGACTTCTAGAGCCTTAAGCGCCAACTCGTGCTGTCTCTCCTTCTCTCGTTCCTCGTATTGTCTCTCCTTCTCTTTTTCATTTGCCCTGCGAGCTTTCATCTCTGCCTCAATTTTCTTCTGCTCTAATAGAGATTGACGCTCTTCCGCTTCTTTCCTATCCGCTTTATCTTCCTTCTCTCTAGCTTCTGCTACTTTCTGCTCCGCGTCATATCGGTCAAGTTCTGTGTTGACGAACGCGGTCACTTCCTCTCCTTGCAATCCTGTCTCCCTTGCTTCCTCTCTCAGCATAGTCCTAAGTTTAACACGCTCAGCCATGTTAGAGAAATGAATGCCACTCACCCGAGGAAAAAAGAAGGAAAGAAGGAGAAAAACTATATCCTTAGCTGCTTACAAGAAAAACCAACAAAGATGTTATTCTTTACCCTGAGATACCTCCTCCTGTTATCAGTTTACTAATCTATCGCTGTTATCTCTGGCACTTAGGCTCCTAATACAGACGACTTAATCCAAAAGTGGTAGATCAGATAACCTGGAAAAACTACTATTACTAACGGTGGAGAAAAATATTTTTATTTAAAAAAACAATTTAAGGAGAAAGAAAAAATTTCCTTTAAAAAATTAAACTCCACCCCAAAACTCGCCCATTGAAGTCAGTTAAGAGAAGGGACGTTATTAACTTGACTAAAAAGTCAGAACAAGCCGTCCTTTGCTTAGCTCAACTCTGCTGCTTCAAAAAAAACCCTAGTGATTGATAAACAATCACGCGAAATAGCGGTCTGTTACAAAATTACCAAATATCATATAATTCAACTAAGATTATTATCAAAACAAGTTTCCCGTAACTATTGCTGTGGAAAGAAACAAATCCTATATGTGTGTATGGTCAAACACCCAGTAACTAAGAGCGTTGTCTAGGGGGTAATTATTTATTCCTTAAATCACAAGACAAACTCACAACACACTCTATCTAG
Organism: Oreohelix idahoensis; assembly: GCA_024509875.1. Taxonomy (NCBI): domain Eukaryota; kingdom Metazoa; phylum Mollusca; class Gastropoda; order Stylommatophora; family Oreohelicidae; genus Oreohelix; species Oreohelix idahoensis. The sequence continues at coordinate 824,983 of JAMPIV010013188.1, forward strand.
ATGAAAAATCTGATTCAGTATCAGACTTTAGACATTTATCTAGACTCAAACTTGGATCTTAATCTCGCGACGAGCCAACCATTTATGTCGTAGATTTTATTGAGATAGGTTGAAGATGTTTTTGGTCCCGTCTGAGCAGAGGTGATAATGGTAAACTATGTGAGAATAAGGGGTAAGAAATAGTTTTTTTTTTTCCCACAAGGGGGTGAGAGTGTAAGAGAAAGGACAGTCTCTGGATTGAGTAATTGCTCTAACCCCAGCCTATCTCACGACAATATTTAACTAGACTCCCTTTCTCTCCTGGTACATATATATCAGTTACACTTCACTTACATATACACAGTTCTGTGACATAATACGTACAGACGTGAACCAAGCTATGGATAACATATACTGGGCAGGGGTTTGACCAACACGATAACTTAGGTTTAATATGTTTATTATCTTAAAGAAATCACATACAACAATATTATCTATCAGAAGGTATAGTTTACAGACATAAAAAATGCAAGAAAATGTATTAACCCAATAGGCTCTCCTCTACTGTAAAGGAATCCCAAAGTAGATCCTGACAGAAGTAATTAACCCAAAAGATTACAGTTAATAATAATATATATAGGGATAGACGATAAAGTAAAAGAACCAAGTCTCTAGTCAATCTATCCTGAAACAAAGAAGACAAGAAAATGATATAACAGTATTTGCGAACCCGAAAAGACTGAAGTGAGTGTAATGATTATACAAAATATGAAATATTCATTTCTCTTTCTTACAGTCTGTCAGTCTGTGGCCACAAGTATTCAGCAATCACACTTACCTACTACTCTTTAACACATCTGTGTATCTTTGACATATTTCAGGGTGGTGCTATCCAAGGGACCCCAGTTCCTCCAAGAATGATTAATTTTTCCTAATGGGGAACGTCCGCTTAAATAATGCTAATATTATGTGTCAAAAAGTTCACGTCAGGTAATGCAGGTAAATATATATTGCGATCAAAAATGTTCACCATGGGCAGCACACAGATAACCGATATTTAAGGAAAATGTCTGGTGGGTACACTGTTAGAAAACCAATAAGGATAAGCAAAGGATCTCCTATCTGTTTTTATCTCTCACTCTGGGGTTGGGTGCCGGTTATGGACCCAAAAATTCCTTTTTCTGGATAAATCCACTTGAGAAAAGAAAAAAACTACGATAGTCAATATTCTGGAAACAATGTTTATATATAGATATTTGGCCACCACAGGCGGATCAGATTTGCTGTGAACAATCTGGGTAATTTCTTGTCCAGTTCTGATTTTTATATTCTTTAAAATGTTTATATGTGGGGACTTTCTCTCTGTAAGAAAAACCACAAGAGAACCGCACAGGTCCAAATCTAGGACCCAATAATATTTTAAGAATGTTTCTGGAGCTATTCAGACCGCTAGATCGCAGGGTTGATCGCCTAGATGTAGAAAAAACAAACATTTTAACAATGATATCATTATTATATTCTACACTCGTTAGGTAAGACCTCTAGATCACTCCGGTATTAAATTATATTTAAAACCCAAAAAACTCTAGTAATACACAAAATTACGCATGATGAATAAAAGTATATTTATCTCTAATTATCAGTCGCCTAACGTATATTAATTAATTTAAAGCGTCTCTTACTGGGGGAATAGCAAGAAATTAAATTTACTTATGCAGCTGGAACTATTTAATATATCGTGGGAATGACTCGAGTTGTTTAGTTGTAAGAGAGAAAATGAAGGATTAAAGAAAGAGAGGTCCGATTTTCATACGTCACAGCCAGGGAAGGGTGAGAATGTTGTTGGCAGTCAGGAACTGCGTGGTCAACCGTGCACAATGGGGTCTGGCGTTGTCCTGTTGAAACACAGACCTTTGGGCAGCCAAAAGTGGAATAACATGGGATGGAAGAATTTCATTGACGTATCGTTGCGCATTCAAGCCTCCTTCAATGTGCACCAATTGACTCCTTCCGTTGTAACTGATCATTCCCCACACCATTGCACCTCCACCACCGTGCGGCGGAGCTTCATCAACGCAATTTTGAGCAAAACGTTCATTTCGCCTACGGTAGACCCTACGCCGTCTATCATGACTCTGCAACAAAAAGAAAGATTTGTCACTAAACCAGGCACGTCTCCATTGATTGTCAGCTGCCCAGGGATGATGCTGGTTGGCCCAAAGAAGTCGATTTTGGCGATGGCGGCGCGTAATGACAGGTCCTTTGTGAGGTCGTTGTGCCCAAAGTCCAGCGTCATGCAGTCTATTCCGGACAGTTTGATCAGACACATGACGTCCTGCAGGCAATAACTGGGCATTTGAGGAAGCTGTTGTAAACCTGTCTCTGAGGTGACGAAGCCGAATAAAGCGATCCTCCGCTGCTGTTCTCACTCGTCCACTGCGATGCCGGTCTTCAACTGAGCCAGTGGCTTGGAACCGGTGCCAAAGTCGACTGATGGTACTCTGATGCACGTTTAGATGCCTGGCGACCTGACTTTGACTTTCGCATGCATGCAGTCGGCCAATAGCAATGTTCCTTAAATTTATCGATAGAGACGCCATAAATGTCTGCTTGAAAATGAACTGATTTTTTTTTTTGTGTAGCGTTATCCTTTTATAGGGTTTCAGTTGTGTAGTCAGTGAATAGTGTTCACCCCAAATTTTGTTGCAGAAGTATATACGGTGCCACTTTCGCTATAGTAACCCTATGTGATAATATAATTAAATTATAAAAAGTAACTCAAAATTTAACAGTTAAAAATTTACCAAGTCAAATGAGTACAATTTCATAATTTATTATGTACATCTATATATTCTTGTAATGAGAAATGTGTGTTGGAAGATGGTAAAATGTATGATTATTTATAGTTACAAATTAAAATAAATAATAGTAAAAAAAAATCTTGGATGAATCTTCCAATCAAATTATAAAAGTCTGTCACAGTATAGTTTGGATATATCTTGCTATCTAGTCTTTGGCCGTTATCATCATCGACAGTCGTTTTAGAAACTGCTCACAGGATTTGTTGGATTGAATAACACATAAACTCATCTGGTATTTGTTCGAGGTTCCTGAGACACACTGATGATCAGGAAGAATTTCCTTCAGCCCGCCCTATAACTACGGGGGACTACGGTGTTGAAGCTTGGTTGACCTCTAGTCTTCAGTTAGCAGGATCAACGCTCCTCAAGTCTTTAGTTAAACTCGAACATGAGCTTGATCAGGAATGATCATAAAACTCGATCATATAAACCTGGAACAAAAGGTAATAGGTGGCCATGGTGTTCCAACAATCTCACCACCCACTGCTGTTCATGAGGCGACCATGTCTTCAGTGTTTGTATATAAATGAATGATTCATGGTAGTATGTTACAGAGATAGCATGATAAAATTTTGTCCACTGTGCAGAAAATAACAAAATACATGAATAAATTACATGTTATGTTACATGGGTAAGATATAACCTTTGCCTTCCACTTATGGATGTCAAGTTACTTATGTACTTGCTGGTATGTCGTAAGCTTCCAGGCAAGAACTAGCCATGATATATTTGGCTAACCAATTAATGGTTATGCTTCCTGACAATGCCAGTGAAGTTTATCTCTGGTTAGCGTCATTCCCTTTTTATTATGTCTGATACAATCAAATCGTAAATAAAATGTGAAATAAACACACTTTGAAGTCCCATAAGATTTTCGTTTAATCTCTCGGTTTGAGACGATTTTGAGGCGATCTGTGCTTTTTCTGTACTTGTTTTCTCTTCTTTTCACTACACACTTATTTCCTTCCTTCTTTCCTAGGTATCCTTTCATTTTCCCCATATGAGGCTTTCATTCTATCTAAGTTTTATCAAAATCCGTCTATCTCCTTTGGTAAATTATTATTATTTAAATGTATTTTGACCAGGCGTTCTCTTGAAGCTTTAAATTTTCTTTTCAGTAAATGCAAACTTTTAAAGTCGGCCATTCCTATATTCGCTATTTCCTACCTTCTTCAATACCGTCCGGCTAAACGTAATTCACATTTTTCCGCCTTCTTCAAACTTCAAAGCAAGATCCGTCGCGTGTTATCCCTGCGCTGTGTGTGTGTGTGTGTGTGTGTGTGTGTGTCGCGTGTGTGTGTGTGTCGCGTTACACATTTTTTCACAAACGAAGCAAGTGGTACCAAATCTCGCTACAGCCTTCAACAAACTTATACCACGTCTTCCTGTCCTGTGCAAACAGCTCAAGGTCTTTGCATGTTTATTTCAAGTCTGTCTCCAGTTCTCTTCTCCATGTGTTCTTTAGTCTTTCTCTAACTCTTTTACTCTGTGTATTCTATAGCAATGGATGTTTGGTAATACTGTCAACATGTTTCCTAAATGTGGGTCCGAAAGTCTGTATCTTTTTGGTTGTTGTTTGTATTGTTTCCCTTGTTTCAGGACCATACAATTGACTGACTGGCTTGATTTTTAAATTGCAAATTCGGATTTTTGTGGTGACTTAGTTTCCCAATGCAATGAAAACTCCCCTAGGCTTTTGTATTCTTATTTTGATATCATTGTCTGTCCCTCCAAAGTTGTCTAAATTGGTGCCACGGTATATGTATGATTCTACATGCCTGCAGAGGTGTTTCTGCCAGTACAATTTTGCTATCGTTTCTTGCTTTTATTCTCACATCTTTTTTTCTGCACATGCATTTTCAGACCCATTTGCTGTGACCTCTCATCAGGTAATTTTGTCCTGTATCTGATTACGGTTATGGGACAGAAGTGCCAAGTCATCGGCAAAATCTAGATCGTCGAGCTGTTTATTTCACTGGATTCTATTTCTATTGGCTGAGGTCTATGTTTTTATTATCCAATCTATAACCAATAGGAAGAGAAATGGGGACAAGAGGTATACCTGTCGCAATCCAGTTCCTATCCCAAAGAGCTCTGTAAGTTGTCCATCGTGAAGAACTCTGCACGTTATGTCTTCATTCGTTTTCTTTTTTAAGTTAATGAACTTCACGGTAACTCCATAATGCCATATTTACAAATGGATTCTTTATCTACACTGTCATATATATATATATTTTTTTTTTCCTTAACCAGCGGCACTTGGGCTTTCAGCCCTTCGGTCCAATGACATGTCATTGCGAGGCTGGGGAACCTGAGGACTTTCCTTCCAACCCGGTCAGGAGCTTCGCTCCTTCCTATCCACAGAGGGTTTTTCACAGGAGCCGTTCAGGCTATTCAGTCAAATTTCCGGCCGTAAACATTTCTTCAAACGCTGACGCCCGGGCTTGAACCATGAACACCTGGTCGCCAGTACAACGCCGAAGCCATTACACCAGCGCGGCTCCCATATATATATATATCATCATCATCATCATCATCTCAACCCGTAACCCGTCATGGGTCGTAGGGGTGCCATGGTGGAAGCATCAGCAGACAGAGTTTTCCACTGCTCTCTATCCTCAGCAATGCGTCTTCTTCTTCTTTGATCCTTAGCCGCCGACCGTCAAATCAGTCAGTGGCCATCACGCCTAGTGGCGTCTTGTAGGGCAAAAACAAATTGATTCCACTTTGCTCGGTCGGTGGCCATCCTTCGTACAGTGCCCCAACTCTGGTTCATTCGGCAATGCGTACAAGTGTGGAAAAACCGTGTCCTGCCCATTCTTTGATGTTATCAGCCCAGGATTTTCTTTGCCTTCCTCTTCTCCGTTTACCTTCGACTGTTCCCTGGAGGATCGTTTTCGAAAGGGAGTCATGACGAGTTACATGCCCAAACCAGGCAAGCTTTCGACGTTTCACTACTGATAAAAGTGGTTCTTGGTGGCCTGCATAGGTGTTTATTTTCTCTCTAACATAGACATTTGTTTTGTGCTCTTTATAGCAAATGCGCAAAATTCTTCTACAACATTTATACTCGAAAGCCTGAATCTTTCGCTCCGTATCTGCAGTGAGTGTCCAGCCCTCACACCCATACAAGAGATTAGATAATACAAGTGATTTGTATAATTTGATCTTCACAGGAAAACTGATGTTACTTTTCCAGATCACATTCAGCCTTGTCATGGCAGCTGAGGTCATTTCAAGTCTTGTCTTGATTTCTTTACTTGATCTTCCATCACTACATATAGTGGATCCGATATATTTAAAGGTGTTAACTTCTTCTAACGTTTACCCATTTAACGTAATGTTGGTCGGAACATGTTTCTTATGGCTATTCACAATATCTTGCTTTTTTCTACATTAATTTCCATCCCATACGTTCTTGTTGCTTTCTCCAGTCTAGAGGTAAGGTCTTGAAGTTCTGATTCTGTTCCAGCTATAAGATCAATATCATCAGCAAAACGTAGATTGCAAAGAGGTCGGCCTCCAATCGATATGGTTGTTTTATAATCGTAGAGAGCCTCCTGCATAATATGTTCTAGATACCTTGGCGAACTCCTACAGTTGTTTTGAAAAATTCTCCAATGTCATTGCTTGCAAAAACAGCACTGCTTGCGTCCTTGTATAGTGCTTGAATGATATCTATGATGTTGGTATCAAAATTGAATCTTCTCATTATTTGCCATAAGCCTTCATGCCAGACTTTTGTGAAATCGATGAAGTTATGGTATAAATCGTGTTGATGCTGGAGATGTTTTTCGATCAGTAATCTAATATTGAAGATTTGTTCTGAGGTACTTCTTTTTGGTCTAAAGCCAGCCTGTTCCTCAGACAAGATTTCTTCTGATTTCTGTTTTATTCTGTTCAAGAGTATCCTTAACATCACCTTACTTGGATGACTAATAAGGCTAATGGTTCTATAGTTCTTGCACATTTTTAGATTTCCTTTCCTTGGAAGCGGTATTACTAATGACTGCGTCCACTCTTTTGGCCATTTTTTTATACTCCATATCTTCTGGCAAATTGTTGTCATGATTTTTACTATTTCTGGCCCTCCATATTTCAAGAGCTCTGCTGGGATATTATCCACACCCGGTGACTTCCCTCCTTTCATCGAACATATAGCCTCTTCCACTTCTTCCCGTAATATTGCTGCATTTCCGAGTTCCCTGTTTTTGCACTGAATGTTGTTTAATATGCTATAGTCAGTGTCGAGTTTACAGTTATATAATCCTTTACAATATTCTGTCCACTTTCTCATTACAGCTGTTTTTTCATTGAGCAGAGCCCCATTGCTATCTTCTATGACAGTTACCTTGGGCTGTTGGGGTTTTGATAGTCTACTTAATGTGTCAAAAGCTGCCTTGTTGTTACCTTTTCTTTTTTCATTTCCCGCCGTGTATTACATAACTTAAGGATGTCATCTGTAACCCATGGTTTGTTTATTTTCTTTCTTTTACCAAGTATTTCTGTTGCTGATTCAATGAGCACGTCTTTCATGTTCTCTGTGATTGAGTTGATATCATCCTCCAAAATGTTGAGAGCTGCGAATTTTCCTCCAACAGTTGCCTCAAAGATTCCGGCGATTTCTGTATCTTTCAGTTTGTCTAAATTGAATCTTAACTGAGAACATCTGTTTTGATTATAGTTCTTTTTGAGTTTAAGCTTGAACGTCATCAATACCATGTCGTGATCACTACCAATGTCGGCGCCAGGAAAAGTCCTAGTCTTGGCTTTATTAATAGTGGACTTGAATCTTTTGGATACAAGAATAAAATCAATTTGGAAATGTATCTCAGTTTTCGGGGCATTAAGTCTAACTGCTTTTCTCAGTTCCTATATCAGCTACTTAATGAATCTCCATTTGGGTGACAGTGAAGGTACATCTGCTGACGATACCCGGAAGTAGTTTATTCTGTTGAGTGCCCTGCCGGTAGCACGTGTAATTTAAATTCAATTCTGCGCCGGGGAGTAATTCTTGTCAAGTTTTATTTTACGTAAGAAAAATTGCAGAGTTCCATGTAAGTCAGAGTTGAAAAGGCTTCCGGCAATGATATATTGTATTTTTTATTCGTGGCGACCTACACAAACTGACCTCTTTCGTAGTTGTTTTTGTGCTTTATCGTGGAATACCTTTCCAATGCTTAGATGCTTATCAAAACTAATAACTACACCACATTCAAAAGATTTGTAGTTACATGTCAAAATCACGAAATATTAAAAATCCACCATCCGTCAAATCTTTGATGTCGTTCATAAAATGTTTTCATTAGTATTTACTTTTAAATTGCATAGCTTTAACTTTAATTAGAAGTATCTAATTACTTCATGGCTCTTTCTATCTATCTATCTATCTATCTATCTATCTATCTATCTATCTATCTATCTATCTATCTATCTATCTATCTATCTATCTATCTATCTATCTATCTATCTATCTATCTATCTATCTATCTATCTACCTATCTATCTATCTATCTATCTATCTATCTATCTATCTGTCTGTGGATCTATCTATCTATCTGTGATAGGGTGGGCGAGATGATGATGATGATGATGCTGTGATATTTGATCACTCCCTTTTCACACTCGCACCGACCCGAACAACAATAAAACTCTTGATTCTGAGGCAGGGGCTGTATTTATTTTTACAACCCATTCAGTGACTAAGAGCACACTGAAGCAAACATTGAACAAATAAACCAACGAACATAACCAAACAAATAAAACACCCAGCTTGTAGTGAAATTGACAGAGATACAACGGTAAAATTCCTCCAAGGATAACATTTAAGGATAAAAACATAATGCGTAGGCTGCTGATGTACATGATCGCCTAGACCGCGGGTCATCACCCTCCATAAATTTGACTTTACCGGAGGAAGGGGAGGATCAAAAAGGAAAAAAATATGACTGGAAAGGCTAAAGAGACGCAATTGGGGGGGTGGGGGGGGGGGGGGAAATGGATGAAAGTAAAAAAATTCAAGTCCCCCAAATTGACACGAGGTACGGAATTGGACGTTTTGCGATACCAAGCGCTTGATTTGAATTTGAGCGGAAGAACGCAGATGTCTGAAAAAAATTACAAAAATTAAAAAGTAAATTTTTCTTAATATTAATGTTAGGAATATAAAAATTAGCTGGCCAGATGGCCTATTCTGAGCAGTGAACGAATATGGTCTTAATTTTACAGACGGATAGATAATATTGAAAATAATGACAAAAGACAGTGTAGTTTACATCAGCCACAGACTGCGTTGAATCTAACATATCGTTATTTGCACACAAAAACACAACTTTTAGACGCAGGTGTTCAAATCTGGTTAGCATAGAAGTGAAGGGACATTGGTGGTAGCTGTGTCTAAATATAACTTTTTACAACAAAAATTTGAAGGGGAGAGAACGGTTGGGTCAAAAATCGAGCACAATTTTGTAGAAACACAAGTAGAGACGGACAGACTAACAGATAACCATCCATACGTGACTGAAGCTTGACTGAAATGACTTTAGTGAGGAAATTTGAAATTAAAAATAAACCTCGGCAGTGATTGGCCACAGACAATCATATCATTAGCGCTCAGAGCGCATTTGGGGTCATTCTTCAATAATTGTTCTGTTAGACACTTGGTGCATATGAAAGACAGTGAGTTAAATTTAGGGACGCCATCCTATAGCCAGCAGCTCAGCTGAGTTTTGCTAGCACTTCTGTGTTAATTATTCATAATCTGAGCTGCGAGTTTCTGTCGTCCACGAAGAAGTATCTATTCGGGTGGTGATTTACACAAGTGTATCTGTGCAGTTCTTGTGACAGAGACCACCATTATTGCCCGCCAGCACGGAGAGGTGGGACCGCAAGTTTTCAGCACCAGAGCTACAAAAAGATGAGTGAGCCTCTGGTCTGCTGGCGGATACCCCATAAAAATTCCCACCATTTTCTGGACACTATGTAGTCAATATAGACAAATAGCGCAAATAAAACTACCAGCGCAAATACCCTAGACACAGCTAGTGCTCAGTTCTTAATCGTGCTCACGGCATTTACAGCTTGACTCTGGTGTCTAACTTCGTTTCTCTCTTGGCGACTCTTGCAAAATAGCTCCGCTCGCCGGCTAGGCACATCTTATATAGACCCTATAGCTGATCACTCAACTTAATCCGCGGCGCGCATTAATTGCACCACGCAAATAACACTCGCGATTATCGCTCTAGAAATAGCGAAAACACAAATAAAACCTACAGCTATTTAATATAACACTTTCTTTCTTAATCAGAACCTCTTCTACCCCATAAACAGAGTGTGGAGGTAATATAACACACAACTATCAAATATACACAACTAATATTTTGGCATTATTATGGCCTAGTAATAAATCTTCATGAAGACTTTTCACATCCCAGCAATGCTTGCTCGCGCCGTTACGTGGGCTGACAGTCGCGTGGGCTGACCGAAAATATATGGGCGATAAATATGCCCTGTTTGAAGGGGGAAGCTGGGGTGTCTTTACAGCCCCATCACATATCTTCCTCCTGATTTTGTTGTCGTCCGGAGAACATAACTACCTCTGGCGCTTCAGTCGAAATCTCTCAGATCGTTGGTACTGCGCCTGGTTATTTCTCAACGGCGATGTTTTGGGCTCAGATTCTGTATTCGATACAACCCGGCTGGGGACCCTCTTGGTCGTCACGTCCCTAGTTGTACGCTTTCGGGCTGGCAGTTGCTGTGGTCTAAAAGACTTCCTCACCTGTGCCGCGTCGCTGCCTGCCCGTGACATCTGCCTGTCAGTGCATGCAGCTGTCGACTTTGTAGGGGGATCGCTGTTGACGTGTTGTACACTTGTTTTGTGTGGACGGTGGCTTACGTTCCACACACTCTGCTTTTGATGAGTCTCCTCTTCTGAACCTTGATTTGCACTCCCTCTTATCTGCTTAGGACGGGTTTCCTCCCCTAGACAACGACAAATTTTCTCGGCGCCCTTCGGGTGACAGTTGTTACGGCCATCTCTTGGTTTACGTATTGTAGGCAACCTGGTTGTGGCAGTACGTCTCGGGAAAGAGCTCCTTGAGGGATAGGCGGCTATCAAATGTTCAGTTGACTTGCATTGAAAACATCTCTTTGGAAGAGGGCCTTGAGGGCATTTGGCTGCCATGTGGCCTGAGAACTCTCCACAATTGTAGCACCTCAACTTTGTAGGCTTTCTCTGTGCCACGGGACGCCTCCTACTACCTTTACAATCTTGACAGCCAATGCCGCATATATAAATTGCTTCCATGCCCTGGACCGATGGCTTGCTGTCAAACTCTACTCGTTCATTCCTCGCCAGACTCCGGAATCCCTTTCTGAAGATCTTGGTCTGATGTACGAATACATCAATACCTCCATCGTCTAGCGTGATGAACCCCCATCCCCTGTGGACACTATACCACTTGCACATCCCTTTTCGCCTTGTCGGTGCAACTGCGTTTGTTGGTGCTGTCAGCTCACAGCTTTCCTTGACAACAGCCTGACTCTCACATACAAGAACACGCATCTCCTCGTCGTGCGTTGGCTGTTCTCGCGGTTGGCATGGTGCTCTCTTTCCCTGCACCTCCTCTTGTGCTGGCGAACTGGCCTGTGACATCTGTGCTTACTGGTACTTTAGAAGAGATCATTCTGCTTTGAGTGCTTCCTTTTCATTCTGATCTTCTGCACTTGCTATCTGCACCAGTGTCTCTGGCTTCTTGACTTCACAGAAAACAGCCCACTCCCTAGGCCCCTGACTCACGGCCTGGAAATTCCTGGTCATCTCACTGACTGGTGGTTGCTCGCTGTAGGCTTCTTCTACTATCTTGAGTAACTGCTCAGGGCTGGCCTTGGCTCCACCACGTATCCGTAATTCTCTAGATACCCATGGTGTAGTGTTGTTCCAGACCACGTCTACCTTGACTTCTCCGCAAAAGGGCGCCATCTTCCACACGGCCTCTATATCTTCCACAAACTCTTGCCAAGTGGGATTTGCCTTTCCATCAAATAGCCTTACCTCTGGCACCTCCACGTGTACTACCTTCACAGGTGCATTGATCGAAGCCATCTTGCTGCTAGACCGCACTGCTGGGTGTTTACAATAATATATTTGCTCGTTTGCTGTTTGCTCGGTGTCACTGTCTGCCTATCCTACCGACGACGCCAATTGTGATAGGGTGGGCGAGATGATGACAATGATGATGCTGTGATATTTGATCACTCCCTTTTCACACTCACACCGACCCGAACAACAATAAAACTCTTGATTCTGAGGCAGGGGCTGTATTTATTTTTACAACCCATTCAGTGACTAAGAGCACACTGAAGCAAACATTAAACAAATAAACCAACGAACATAATCAAACAAATAAAACACCCAGCTAGTGCTCAGTTCTTAATCGTACTCAAGGCATTTACAGCTTGACTCTGGTGTCTAACTTCGTTTCTCTCTTGGCGACTCTTGCAAAATAGATCCGCTCGTTGTTGTTGTTTGTTTGTTGTTGTTTTGATGAGTTGATGGGTGGAGATCGGGCACTCAACATCAGATCATTGTTGCCTCTTCTCGTTCCATCTTGGTCTACCCTGTTCAACCTGAAAGTTGGTTATAATTGGGGTATTCAGTGTCATTTTATTTACTAATTTTGTATTCAATTTAAATAACTGTTGTCTTTTGCAGTTATTGATTTTTATTTATATTAGTATTTGTCAATTTTTTTTTTTTTTTTTTTGTATTGTTTATAGATAACTATTGTCCTTTACGCTTGGTTTTAATTTGTATTAGTATTTGTTCATTTTGAGTTATTGTCCTTTTTTTTAACCTTGTTGTCTTTCCTTGTCCTATGAGTAGTTAGTTTTTTGTTAATGCTTTGTTAGTTCTTGTTGCTTAATTTCTATTTAGTTTTTCCTGGAGTACTAACCTTATATGTTTTCCTTTGTTTTATGTATATATCTTTTAAGTATTGATTGGGCATCTCTTGGGGCATCTATACTTAAAACCTTATCACCTGTTAAGTCTATATTGTGATTTCTATAGTAGGTTTTTAATTCAAGCCTTTGATGTTCATACTTTTTACAGTGGATCAGGTAGTGGTCTATGTCATTCTCTTCCTGACATTCTTGGCAGTGTGGCTCTTCTACCATAAAGTATGCTGCACCGAGACGGAGACGCCACAGTTTTTTGTTTGATTGTATCTTTAAGTCTTCTCTGACCTGGCACGTCCTTGTTGGTTCTTTCAGCAGTTTGAACGCGTGTCTGTCTTTTCTACTTTTCTTCCATGTTGTCTTCCATTCCTCGTTTATAGTTATCTTCACTTGGCTCTTGATCTCCGACCTTCCTAGTCCTGCTTTTATATTGTTTTTACTTGTTCTTCCATTCTTGGCGTTCTGGTCTGCCAACTCGTTGCCAGCAATACCTATGTGTGCTGGAACCCACACTAGCCTCACACTACATCATCTGTGTCCTAGTGATGTATTAATTGCTAGAATTTCCACCTTTATGTCTGGCCGGCTACATTTACCTGGGTGTTCTAGTGCTTGTAGTGATGATAGTGAGTCTGTAAATATCGTAACAGCTTCTGGGGGGTTATCTTCGATTATTTCTAAACTTTTAAGAATTGCTACCATCTCTGCGGTAAAAATCGAAGCCCCTTCTGTTACACTGTAGCTCTTTTTTATTCCCCATTGTGGTATTACAACTCCGGCACCTAGTTGTCCACTATCTCCCTTGGATTCATCAGTGTATACGGCCAGACTTTGTTTAGTTAGTTGATCTATGAACTTTCTACTTATCATTTTGGCTTCCTTATCTTCTATGTTTTGTTTGATCTTTTCAGTAAGTGAGTAGTCTATGATTGGTGTTTTTAGTTCCAGGGTGGTATTTTGCTTCTGTATTTATTACTATTTTCAATTGTGTTTGATAGTTCTTTGAACAGCGTTAGGTCTTCTATCGTTCTCCACCCTGTTGGATATCTATCTTTATTTAAGGGGACGTCCCATACACTTGGTTGGTTTTTGACAAATGCTTTATGTGCTGGGTGGGTCACTTCTTGTGCTACTTTACTCCAATAATTTATTCTCAGTTCTTTCCGTCTTAGATCAAGGGGAGGTATGCCAAGAGCTACTTCTAGCGCTTCTACTGGTGTCGATATAAATGCACCTGTAATGGTTCTCATGGCTGCATTTTTAAACCTGTCCAGTTTTGCTTTGTTAGAAGCTGCAGCTGAGTCATAGACTATGCTGGCATAATCCAGTTTCCCCCTGATGAAAGACTTGTAGAACATAAGCATTATTTTATTGCTGTCCCCCCATCCATTATCTTTGACAATCCTTAGTATATTTAGGGGTCCCCTACAGCTTTCTACCAAATTGTTTATATGTTTATTATAATTTAGTTGTTTATCTAAAGTTACTCCCAGAAATCTTGTTGTTGAGGAGGTACATATTTTCTGTCCTTTAATAGTTATATTGATTTTGTTATTTTTTTTATTTAGAGATACTGCATTCTTAATGTCGTTAAATTCATCTGCTAAGTCATTTACAGCTATAGTGAAAATTGTAGGTGAAATCACTGATCCCTGAGGAATCCCATTCTGTTGTTCATATATATCTGACTTATCATTGTTTACCTGTACCGCAAAATACCTGTTTTGTAGAAAGTTTTCTATATACCTATAGGTTTTACCAGTAATGCCAATCTTTTTCATTTTGTAAAGAGCTCCATCTCGCCAGCATTCATCATATGCTCTTGCGACATCTAGAAAAACTGCTACTGTTTTCTCTTTTCTCTTAAACCCTAGCTTTACATCATGTTCTAATCTTACAAGCTGGTCTACTGTACTTCTATCTGCTCTAAACCCTGACTGGTTTGGGCTATATAACTGATTTTTTTCCAGGTAGAATTTTAATCTTTTGTTAACTACAGTTTCCAGTATTTTACCTAGTTGTGATGTTAAGGAGATAGGCCTATATGAACTTACATCATGGGCTTCCTTTTTGGGTTTTAGGATGGGTACTATCATAGCTACTTTCCATGCTTTTGGTATCTTTCCTAAGCTCCAGATTTTATTATAAATGGAAGTTATTATGTTTATAGTTCTTTTCGGTACTTTCTTAAGGATTTCATAACTAAGTATATCTTGCCCTGAGGCCGTATTAGATTTATCTTTTATTGCATTAGTAACTTCTTCCTCTGTTATATCAGCATCTAAATAGTTTGTTTCGTCTATCTGGTCTGGTAGTTCTTTTGAAAACTGTATCCTAAGTCTTTCTCTTCTCTCATTTTCTTCCTGTCCAAGTCTACGTTTTGCACTGACTTTATAGAAATACTCGGCAAGGGCATTAGCTTTTTCTTCATCTGTTTCTGCTCTCTTTGGTAGTTTAATTGTTGGCATTATTGTTTTCTTATTGTTCCCTTTGATTGCCTTAAGCTTTTTCCATACTTCTTTAATTTGAGTGCTAGGTTTAAGTGACTGGCAAAACTCCTTCCAGTTAGTTTCTTTGGCTTTAAATATTATTCTGTTAGATTCATTCCTAATAAGTTTATACTCATCATAGTTTTCTTCTGTTTTGTTATTTCTATATTTTTGTAATGCCCTTTTTCTTCTCTCATGAATTACTGTACAGCTTTTATTCCACCAGGCAACTGGTTCTTTATTCCACTGAGTTTTTCTTTTCTTGGTAATGTTATTTATTGGTTTAAGGTGTTGTGGCATATTTTTATTTGGTGCATATTTTTTGCTATTTTCAGAATTTCATTGGTCAGTGTTTCTGCCCACAAGTCAGTATCATCTGATTCCATGTCTTTATATTCCATCACCTCCAGCTCTGATTGGAAAGCTTCCCAGTTTGCTTTTTTATAGTTGAAGGTAGGTTTCTCTGGTTCTGGGTTTGGAATGACATTTTCATGCATGGTTATTATAATGGGCAGATGATCTGAGTTTGTGTCTTGTAACACTTCCCAATTTACATTCGCTAGGTTGTTAGTTGCTATACTTATGTCTATTGCTGAGTCTGCCCTGTTAGCTTGTGGATTAATTCTAGTTGCAGATCCATCATTTAGTATTAGTAGTTCTTTGTTTTCTATGAAGTCAAGTAGGCATTTTCCTGCATTATCTGCATGTTGTCCACCCCAAGCAGAATGATGGGAATTAAAATCGCCTACTATGATTGTTTTGGGGCCTAGTCTGGTGCTTATGGCTAGTATTTCTTCATCTTTAATTGTGCCATCTTTAGCATATACATTCAGAATTGTTAGATTGTTTGGTTCAGCTGCTATAGTAACCTGGATACCTTCTATATTGGTTGTATTAAATACTTCCCAGTCTATGATTTTAAATTTTTCGCTAACTAAGACTGCGACACCACCTCCTCTACCTTCTTTCCTATCGTGTCTAAGTATCTTAAAGCCCTTACAACTATATCTACTATTTGGGTTTAAATGGATCTCTTGAAGAGCATATATATCAGTATTTCCTCCTGTCTCTGCAAGTAGGGGTGCAAAAATTTTTTTGATACCCCTACAATTCCACTGTATGATTTTAAATCTTTCTAAATTGAATTTTAACATCATCTAGTATACCTTTTCTTTTGGTTAGCTTTCAAATTTGCTCTTATTCTTTATTTCCTGTACTTGTGGACCCATTATCAATCAAGTTCTCAAGAAAATCCTTATTTATACTTGTCATTATATCCCTAACTTCTTCCGCTAAGTGTGGTAAAAGTGCCTCAAATTGTTTTTTGAGAATTTCTTTGATAGTTTCTTCTATGTTGCTTTTGTTTTCCTGTTGCCTTTTGTTCTTTTTGACCACTTTCCTATTTTCATCCAATGCTACATCCCCTTCTCTCCCCATGTTAATCTCCTGTCTTTCACTTTCCATTCTTTTTATTATTATTTCACTTTCTTCTTTTATTTCAGACAGTTTGACTAGTATTATTTCATTTTCTTCTTTCAGTACAGTCAGTTTAGCTATATCCTGGGAAATTTGGTGCTTGATAATACGTCTTTTATTGGTATTTCACCAAATGATACAACCGTGTTTTGGTGGTCGTTATTGTTGAATACTGTGTGCACTGTCACTCACCACACAGCTCATGTACGAGTCATGGATGTCAATAAAGGTTGTAAACGCCTGGAACAGTTCGATACTGTTTATTACGTTACAACACACAACGAAGTCACGATGACATCAACAAAGACACAATTCATGATAACTCAAATGCATCTGGCATACAAATTCTCCACCTGTCTCAAACTCCTCAAAGACTGCACAACACGGCAGTTATGTTAATTATGGCCTTACAAATCTCTACAGGTCTCAAACTCCTCAAAGACTGCACAACACGGCAGTTATATTAATTATGGCCTTACACATCTCTACATGTCTCAAACTCCTCAAAGACTGCACAACACGGCAGTTATATTAATTATGGCCTTACACGTCTCTACATGTCTCAAACTCCTCAAAGACTGCACAACACGGCAGTTATATTAATTATGGCCTTACACATCTCTACATGTCTCAAACTCCTCAAAGACTGCACAACACGACAGTTATATTAATTATGGCCTTACAAATCTCTACATGTCTCAAACTCCTCAAAGACTGCACAACACGGCAGTTATATTAATTATGGCCTTACAAATCTCTACATGTCTCAAACTCCTCAAAGACTGCACAACACGGCAGTTATATTAATTATGGCCTTACACATCTCTACATGTCTCAAACTCCTCAAAGACTGCACAACACGGCAGTTATATTAATTATGGCCTTACAAATCTCTACATGTCTCAAACTCCTCAAAGACTGCACAACACGGCAGTTATATTAATTATGGCCTTACACATTTCTACAGCCCTGATCAGGCATTCCCTTAGGAAAACACCGCCATACACTTAGAAAACACAGGGCTTGCGACCACACCGGTCTACGCCCAAAAACACACTCTTCTGACCGCAAACTCACAGGGCACACCATGTGAACTCCTGTCATGAGACTCAGTTGTTTTTAGAACACCACTCACAATACATGCCGCTTAGCCGCGATAGCTAATCACCCCCGGCTCAAAACCCTACAGGATAAATATATCTCAACACTAGAGATAAACAGCGTTCTTCACGCTTTTCTTGTACTCTGTTTCATGACTCTAGGAGAAGATATTTTTAACAAATCGATTCCTAATCGGCAAGCAAGTACCATAATTCAAAAATTCAATCTGTCCCACAACATACTAAGATTTTCTTCCCTTTGACCTTAACATTTACACCGCCCCTGGGGAAAAAATGATTCTATCATTTTTTTTAAAAACAGTTACATCAACAAAAAATCAAGGGAGAGCAAAACTCTAATACATACCAACAAAAATTAACTTATGTTAAGGGAAAAGAATATACCTACATAAAATATCAACATTAAATGGAAAAAAATAGAAAATGAGCATCCAACGTAATCGTCTAAGTACATCAGAATTAATCTAATACAAAACCAAGTTACGTATATTGGACACGAACGAAAACAGGAAACAATCAATAGCAAGAGAAAGGACAAGATCAAAGAAAAGAAGAATGATCTATAATGCAGTAAAGTAAGAAATAAGAATATGAGGGGAAAGAAAATACCACGTCTTAACAATTAAGTCAAACAACTCTACACATATAAATTAAATACCACCATTACAACTGGATACATTATATCACACCATGTAATTAACTTAATAATACAAAGAATGAAAGTATAAGTGTCGACAGAAGAAGACGTGCAGAAACAGAAACAAGTGAAGCGAATATGACACATGGGAGCATAAACAAGACATTAACCAATACCGAAAAGATAACAGAAAAGATGGAACGAAATGAAGAATAACCGGCAAAGGCAGACAGAAAGCGAAGACACGAATGAAGAGAAAGTCAATAACAATACATACTAATAACAGTCTCAATCAACCAAGGTATTGTAATAAATAAATACAATCATAACAGAAAAGCATTGAAGAGAGATCAAAAAATAATGTATATATGTATACAAAACATAGAAGAAAGCTATAACTAAATACAGCATAATAAGTAATTTAACTAACTTAAAATTATTCATAACTAACAATAAATTGATCTAGACATCACGCAAACAAAAAATGTTAACGCTATCAAAAAGTTTTGGCTGACGTATAGTCACGCGATAGATAAAGAATACATTATAATATCAACAAAAAAAAAAACTTATTAGAGAACCAATGTCAATGCACGCAATCAACCATAGCGCACAGTCAAGCACTGGGACCAGAAAAATTATTAAATGTTTGAAAACAAAAAAAATCCATTTTTCCCAAAAAAGTACAATGTAAAATATTTCGTAACGCTAAGTTACACAAAATAGTATTTCATATTTAAGTAAATTAGAGCTATAATTAATAAACTAATAAAGAAATTATTTCCAACAAAATTAATTGACATATTAAAAAAAAAATCTCTATCTCTATGTAAACACTAATCAATACATGTACGTTTTTTTCTTTCTTTTTTTTTCTAAAAAATACGTCATAGAAAAATCACATGGACAACATACTGTTAACTACATACAAAGTTATAAATATGTAAGTACAACATAATTTAAATAGAGTATGTGATATAATTATCTGTCTAGATTCAGGTATTGTTCTAGAAAAATCAGTGTTTCGGACTACATTATCAAATTCAAATACCAAATTTTCAATAATACAATCAAGTAACGTTTCCAAAATTACATTTAACTGTAATGTTTACTGTTTATCATCAGTGTACTAATATATTAACCAATTATGGGATCAACTCTCGAGAAAAAAATTTAAATAAAGTGAGTAAAGTTAATCAAAGACTTTTCTGAAGGTGACTACTGCACCATATTAACTAATGAGATTGTGCATTGGCTGGCAATCTCATCATGCATTTAAAAAAATTATCTAAAAAAACACAGCTGCAAAAATTCCAAGTTCAACACAGTAGTACAAAAATAAATAATATGGACCAAATAGACATAGTCTTATGACTTAAATGTGGAGATATCATAATCAACCGCTTTCATCATCAGGTTAAGAATAAGTCGGTACAAACTGTTATGTTACACATTATTTCAATCATAACACGTACAATATTCATCAAAATACAATAATATAAGAATTACAAGAAAAATCTAATAATAAGACATCAGAACATCTTCATAAGAAAACACATGATATTCGAATACAATCGCATAAAATACTATGCTATACAATACAATAATATTTACTGTTCTAAAAAAAAAAAAAACTTAAACAGAAAAAAAAATCTCCAGCGGACTTGTAAACATGTCATCACGCCAACAGGTAACATATCTCTTGCGTAGTTAGCACGGCGACAGGTTCCGCTTGAACAGCTACACCTGAGCGCGAAGGCGACCTACTTTCTTGACAGCTACCGTAAACATGGGGAGCGCTGACTTTTACCGTAAAGCTGTGAATAAATACAAATGAAAATATCCCTTTTAATCACTTGTGAGATTTAATTAGGGTAAACGGAAATTCAATCACACGATTACCCAACTCTGTGGCTGTGAACACCTGGTTTCCTCACGATGCTATCGACTCTTCCATCATCACATAGTACACAACATGGCATGCTTATGCACAACTTGACAATAACTGGAGGTCGTCACTGCTGTATTCTGTAATAAATTTTTACACTTAACACAACGAGATGGTATCTCGACATCAAAATTAGAATAAGCAGTACCATTCAATAGACCATAATAATTATTATTACCCTGCTTATAAAACATCTTAGGCTTTCGTTGAGGAAAGTCACTCTGGTGATGTGAAGTAAAATTTGGGGCTTTATTCTGTTTATAGAAAACATTGCCCTTTCCTCTATTGTGATCATTGTTATTTTTATGAATCAAGTTAGCATTGTTTTTATTACTCTTTTTCCTTTGACAACAATATCTATCAAATGGACCTTGTTGTCTTCCAGAAAATTTACTGTAAGACTCTTTAGTGTTTCCAAAATTCTTACAATCAAAATTTTTAGATATGTTAAATTGCCTCTTATATCTTTGAGGACAGAAATTATTATTAGCTGAATTCCCTTTGTACTTTTCGACCTCAGGGTTATTTCTCTTATCAAGACTGTTTTTATTTTTCTCTGTTGGAATATGCTTACTAATTGTGTCAAACTGATTGAGCTGAGTTTGACAAATAGTATGACTGAAAGTATCTACATTGCTCTGAACATCGTTGTTATCCTTTTTGGAACGATTACTAATATTTTTATTCTCTGCTATCAATCTATGAGAATTTCCATCAGTAGATAAATCTTTGCTCTTAAGATCCACAGAACTAACTGTTACTGTAGACTTATCTTGGTTATCCTGACGCCAAGAATCAGCATTACAAGTAATGTTGTCATAAATTCGTGTGAAATTATATTTCCCACGAAAGGATCTTTGTCTATTTTGTCTGACCTGTCTTCCAGCAAAAAGTGTATGTGGCTGACTTTTTGCAGTAGTGGCTTGTTGAACAACCATTTTCTGTCTACCGCTGTCAACATGGACAGTAGACCAACTGTTCTTATTTAAGAAAATATCAAGAAGACCATCTACTCTTCTTCTAAGATTTGTAATTTCAACCTGTTTATGAGAAATTTCTTCACTAAGTTTCTTATTCAAATTCTCAGTTTTTAAAACTTTGCAGCTTTCCTCTGCTAGCAAATTTTTCATCTTAGTGACCTTCTCTTTCTCAGCCGTCAGCTGTACTAATCTATCTTTATCATCCTTTTCTTTTTTTTTCTCTTAACTGAGTCAACTCCAGCAGTAGTGACTGAATCTTAATATCATCTCTGCTCTTTTTAAGCTCATGAATCTTTTTCTCTTCATGTTCGCCACCGAGATTTGCAATATCATCTAATAAATCAAGGAGCGTTTCTGTATACGTCCTATTATGTTCATCGGTCTCAAGTTTCAATTTCTCATAACTCTGCTTATTTTGTTGGGCCTCCTGTGTAATATTTTCTACCTCAATTTGCTTCTCTTTCATCTGGACTTCCAATTGCTTTATCTTCAACAATGCTGAATCCAAACTTGCTTGCACACTAGCAAGTTCTGAGTTTGATTTGCCTAAATCATCTGTAAGTTTAGAAACTTTTTCATGTAACTTACTTACTTCAGCAGTACATTCTATGAAACTTTCCCTTTGCTCTAGGGTACTCTGTTTTATGTCCAGTTGCTTCTTCTCTTCTAGCTTCCTTTTCCGATACCTCTCATTACTTTCATGAATTTCCTGTTCACATAGCAGTCTTGTTATTTCAGACTCAGTCAGCTCACGGTCTCCATATCCTAATAGTTCACGGTATTTGTCATACTCACTCATTTTATAAGAGTTTCAACCGACTCAATGAATTACTGTACATCAATTCCTTCCTATGGTACCTTTATCTAGTTATATCATTCCCAGGGAAGTATATATATATATATATATATATATATATATATATATATATATATATATATATATATATATATATATATATATATATCGTAAAGCCAAAAATTACTCATGCATTACACCCTATAATCAATCGATATAGATATCGACAATAACAACAACAGATATCAATAGAATAGGTAATGTGAAATTCAGGAAGACTCGACGGCATACATGAAGCAACACAATTCACACAATATAAACCACTTATCTGAAAATGACCCTGATCCTTTCCGCCAAGACACTGGATATCACAAAGATTTCAGATAAAACACTCTACTGCGGGAAGGCACAGGAACTTCTTTTCCCTCCAGGTACTCGCTTCAATATGATGTGTGCTCAACAATGCACAACATGACAGGAACCGATATACAGCATACACCGCAAGTCTTGACTCCTCTGTAGTCGTAGATGTACACGGCACACCGTGTATCATGACATCTTGCACTTAAGATGGTGATAACTGGCACAGGTAACCCGATTATCGCAGGAATCATTCACAACTCGTACAAATGCTGGTACAAATAGTGTTAAAGTGTACTTGAACTTTCGTGACCACTGCAGGCGTTGTTTTGGTCTATATGCATGAAATACGAGCACGGATGAGGCGTGCGTGCTTTCTTAACTGCGCCACTCAGGCAAAACGCTAACCAGGTCAAGATTTCTGAAGCACATGATATTTAGGCCACGCCTACACAAGGCTATTTTATGAATTCGTTGAGTTCTCGTAGTAATAATTTTCAACGCGAATGTGCTGTGGATGTTACGACACGTTGGTTTGGTCCACCAACTGATAATACGTCTTTTATTGGTATTTCACCAAATGATACAACCGTGTTTTGGTGGTCGTTATTGTTGAATACTGTGTGCACTGTCACTCACCACACAGCTCACGTACGAGTCATGGATGTCAATAAAGGTTGTAAACGCCTGGAACAGTTCGATACTGTTTATTACGTTACAACACACAACGAAGTCACGATGACATCAACAAAGACACAATTCATGATAACTCAAACGCATCTGGCATACAAATTCTCCACCTGTCTCAAACTCCTCAAAGACTGCACAACACGGCAGTTATGTTAATTATGGCCTTACAAATCTCTACAGGTCTCAAACTCCTCAAAGACTGCACAACACGGCAGTTATATTAATTATGGCCTTACACATCTCTACATGTCTCAAACTCCTCAAAGACTGCACAACACGGCAGTTATATTAATTATGGCCTTACACATCTCTTCATGTCTCAAACTCCTCAAAGACTGCACAACACGGCAGTTATATTAATTATGGCCTTACACATCTCTACATGTCTCAAACTCCTCAAAGACTGCACAACACGGCAGTTATATTAATTATGGCCTTACAAATCTCTACATGTCTCAAACTCCTCAAAGACTGCACAACACGGCAGTTATATTAATTATGGCCTTACAAATCTCTACATGTCTCAAACTCCTCAAAGACTGCACAACACGGCAGTTATATTAATTATGGCCTTACACATCTCTACATGTCTCAAACTCCTCAAAGACTGCACAACACGGCAGTTATATTAATTATGGCCTTACAAATCTCTACATGTCTCAAACTCCTCAAAGACTGCACAACACGGCAGTTATATTAATTATGGCCTTACACATTTCTACAGCCCTGATCAGGCATTCCCTTAGGAAAACACCGCCATACACTTAGAAAACACAGGGCTTGCGACCACACCGGTCTACGCCCAAAAACACACTCTTCTGACCGCAAACTCACAGGGCACACCATGTGAACTCCTGTCATGAGACTCAGTTGTTTTTAGAACACCACTCACAATACATGCCGCTTAGCCGCGATAGCTAATCACCCCCGGCTCAAAACACTACAGGATAAATATATCTCAACACTAGAATCGATTCCTAATCGGCAAGCAAGTACCATAATTCAAAAATTCAATCTGTCCCACAACATACTAAGATTTTCTTCCCTCTGACCTTAACAGTGCTGTATGGCTTTTACTTCTTGAAGCACTGCCTTTGCACTTTTCAGTGCACTTGTGTCGTTCGAGGATGTAGTTGAATCATCTGACTGGTTTTTTGGTACTATTTTATTACTTTCTAACTTGTTCTTACTTTCTTTTGCCATCTGTGATTTAATCATTTTGACATCTTCTTGCACACTCTTAATTGTTGTTATAACTTTAGTGCTCGTATAGGTATCGTTTTCCTTTAATTCTTTAATGACAGTTTTGAAAGGGGTTTGGGTTGTTATAGCTTCCTTCAGTGCTTTTTTGGTCTGCTGATAAACTGGGCAGCCCTGGAATCTGGCGCTATGGTTTCCTTTGCAATTAATGCATTTTCTGTTTGCATTTTCCTTTTTATAGTCAGTATCTGACTTTGCCTTTTCGCATTGTGTGAAAGGGTGTGCCCCCGCACAAAACCTACATACCGCCTTCCCCCTGCAACTTTGTCGGCCATGGCCAAACTTCATGCAGTTGGAGCACTGCAGCCCTGGTGGAATGAAGGCTTCTGTGTTTTTTCTTTGTGCTTTCCCAAATAGTACCGTCTTTGGGGGTTCCCTACCTTCTGTTGTAATCACTATCACTGGGGTTACTATACTCCCTTTCACTTTTATACGTTCAACTAGCTCCGCTCGCCGGCTAGGCACTTCTTATATAGACCCTATGGCTGATCACTCAACTTAATCCGCGGCGCGCATTAATTGCACCACGCAAATAACACTCGCGATTTTCGCTCTAGAAATAGCGAAAACACAAATAAAACCTACAGCTATTTAATATAACACACAACTATCAAATATACACAACTAATATTTTGGCCACCCGTGTGTTACCGGGGCCCGAAAGGGGAGCAAAGAATAGTAACACTGTCCCCTACCAAGCATGTCGTAAAAAGCGACTAAGGAGGGTTGGGCATGGGGCCGGTTACATCATCCTGTAAAAAAATTTTAAACCACAAAAAACTTCAACAAATATGGACAAGTCAAATAAAGAAAATAAAACACAGCCATCCAAGACAGGGGAAGGTCCTCTCGC
This sequence comes from Oreohelix idahoensis, assembly GCA_024509875.1. Lineage (NCBI taxonomy): Eukaryota > Metazoa > Mollusca > Gastropoda > Stylommatophora > Oreohelicidae > Oreohelix > Oreohelix idahoensis. The sequence goes on from JAMPIV010013188.1 coordinate 850,390, forward strand.
GGGGAGGCGTATGATGCAACACAGAGAAAGCCGAAAGGAGTCTGTGTTGCTGACTAACCTTCTTTATTCTAGGAGAACTTCCAGATTTGGCACCTGGAATGTTCGGACATTAAACGAACAAGGGAAAGTGGCGCAAGTAGCAGCAGAAATGAGGGAATACAAAATCGAGGTTCTGGGAATGTGTGAAACAAAGTGGAAGGGGGTAGACAGGAAGAAACTCATCACAGGTGAATTGGTGCTGTCCTCAGGACATGAAGACGAAAGTTCACACCACAGTGAAGGGGTAGCTTTATGTTATCTAAAGAAGCACAGAAAGCACTAATTGAATGGGAAGCTGTTGGACCCAGAATAATAACAGCTTCTTTCAAAACAGCTAAAAAGAAAATTCATGTAAATGTCATCCAATGTTATGCACCAACTAATGACGAAGAAGAGTCTGTGAAAGAAGCATTTTATACTAAACTACAGGAAATTATGGATAAAGTAAAAAGAAGAGACATCACAATTTTGATGGGTGACATGAATGCAAAGATAGGTACAGTCAACACTGGATTTGAAGAAGTCATGGGAAAACATGGGCTAGGAGTAATGAATGAAAATGGAGAGCTATTCGCAAACTTCTGTGTTTCATATCAACTGGCTATAGGAGGAAGCATGTTTCCACATAAGAGAATACACAAGGCAATATGGATATCACCAGACCATAGAACAGAAAATCAGATTGATCATATATGCATAAACAAGAAGTTTAGATCATCATTGCAGGATGTAAAGGTATATAGAGGAGCAGATGTGGCATCAGATCACCATCTTCTGATAGCCAAAGTAAAAATGAAACTCAAGAGATATGCAACAATGCAAAATTATAGACAACAGTTTAATGTAAGACAGCTAAGAAATCAAGAAACAAGAGACAAATTTGCGGTCACAGTATCCAACAAATTCCAAGTGCTCCAACAGCTGGAAGATGTAGAGAATACAGAAGACTATTGTCAGCAGGTCAAAACAGTATGGAAGGAGACATGTGAAGAAATACTGGGGAAAAGGGAAAGACAACAAAAAGCATGGATAACAACAGAAACCATCAATAAGATAAAAGACAGAAAAAACAAGAAAGCAGAGTTAAACACAAGCAAAACTAGAAGCTCCAAAGCCAAGGCTCAAGAAGTGTACACAGAAGCAAACAAAGAAGTAAAAAGAAGTATCAAAAGAGACAAGAGGAAGTATATTGAGGAGTTGGCAAGAGAGGCAGAAGATGCTGCAGCCAAAGGAAATATGAGAGAACTGTATAGCAGCACAAAGAAGCTAACAGGGAAATACAAGCAAACAAGTTGCCTCATAAAAGACAAGAATGGTCTCAATAGACCAGCTCCAAAAAACCCGCCGGACATCCAGCCAGCAGAAGAAGAGCTACAAATTAACGGTGAAAGACCAACGAAGGAAGAAATAAAGAAAGCCATAAAGCTTCTAAGAGAGGGAAAAGCGTCTGGACCTGATGGCATTCCAGCAGAGGCCATCAAAGCAGATATCGACACGGCTACAGAGATGTTATATAAATTACTTGGTAAAGTCTGGGAAAAGGAAGAGATACCAGCAGAATGGAAGGAAGAATATCTGGTTAAGTTGCCTAAGAAGGGAAATTTACAAGAGTGCACAAATTATAGAGGAATAATGTTACTATCAGTGCCAGGAAAAGTATTAAACAGGATTATCCTTGAGAGATTAAAAGAGTCCATAGACAAGAAACTGAGAGATGAACAAGCAGGTTTTCGACAAAACAGATCATGTACAGACCAGATAGCCACTTTGAGAATAATAGTTGAACAAAGTCTGGAATGGAATTCACCACTATACATCGGATTTGTGGACTACGAAAAGGCATTTGACAGTGTAGACAGAGAATCACTTTGGAAATTGATGAGGCATTATGGAGTTCCCCTGAAGATCATTAATTTAATAAAGAAAACATATGAAGACATGACATGCAGAGTTCTTCACGAAGGACAGCTTACAGAACCGTTTGGGATAAGAACAGGAGTGCGACAAGGATGCCTCTTGTCTCCATTTCTTTTCTTGCTGGCAATAGATTGGGTTATGAGATCATCGACAACACACAACAGAAATGGAATCCAGTGGACTCTGACTAAGCAGTTGGATGATCTGGATTTCGCTGATGACTTGGCTCTTCTGTCCCATAACCGTAATCAGATGCAGGACAAATTGAAAACACTCGATGAGAGGTCACAGCAATTGGGTCTGAAAATACACAGGGAAAAGACAAAAATAATGAGAATAAATGCAGGTAATGATAACAGGGTTGAACTTGAAGAAACACCAATTCAAGATGTAGAATCATACACATATCTTGGCAGTAATATAGACAACGTTGGAGGGACAGACAGCGATATCAAAATAAGAATACAAAAGGCAAGAGGAGCTTTCATTGCATTGGGAAATATATGGAGATCAAGAGAAATCGGATCCAACACGAAAATAAGAATCTTCAATTCAAATGTGAAGTCAGTCCTATTGTATGGCTCGGAGACATGGAGAACAACAAAGACAACAACCAAAAAGCTACAGACTTTCATAAATGGGTGCTTGCGTAGAATAGAGGGATTAAAATGGTATGACAAGGTTACCAACGTGGAACTGATGACAAGAACTAGACAAGTGCCAGTGGAACAAGAGATGAGAAGAAGACGATGGCGATGGATAGGACACACACTGAGGAAACCTGTTGATAGCATTACAAGGCAGTCCTTGTTCTGGAACCCCCAGGGCAAGAGAGGCAGAGGAAGACCAAGAAGTACATGGAGAAGAGAGTTGGAAACAGAGGTGAAAATGATGAGGAGAACATGGAAAGAACTTGAGATGATGGCACGGGACAGGAGGACTTGGCATGTGTTTGTTGAAGGCCTATGCTCCTTTGGGAGTGGAGGGTTATGAATGAATGAATATTTTGGCATTATTATGGGCTAGTAATAAATCTTCATGAAGTCTTTTCTTAAAAAGGCAATTATGCCTATTTCTTTACCCTGATGAAATAAAGATTTCGTTCGTTCGTTCGTTCGTTCGTTCTTATCCCAGCAACGCTTGCTCGCGCCGTCACGTGGGTTGACAGTCACGTGGGCTGACCGAAAATATATGGGCGATAAATATGCCCTGTTTGAAGGGGGAAGCTGGGGTGTCTTTACGGCCCCATCACATATCTATCTATCTATCTATCTATCTATCTATCTATCTATCTATCTATCTATCTATCTATCTACCTATCTATCTATCTATCTATCTATCTATCTATCTATCTATAGCACGTTTCACTAGCTTTGCCCTCAAACAAATGTAATTATCCGATTAACCGTCGAACGTATTAATGCCATTTTTTGCATACGATGTTATATTGGGTTAGACCCAACAAATATATACTTTATATCTGTGCATCTTGTCCAGTTCCCATAAACGGATGAAATCCTTTGATCTTTGTCGGCATACTAATTATTGTGTAACGAGAAAAGAAATTTTACCACTTCAGTCACAGATTCTGTGAATTGATTAGGCATAGGCGTGTCTACTATTACAATAATGGGGCCATCACGTTTGCATATGAATACCTGTTGAAGATGATTTTTTAAATGATCTGCATGCGAGATACTCGTGACATTGTTTGTCAGTTTCATTATTGTTTTACTTGTGATTCTAAATCTGTTGTGCAAAAGCTTACTGCAGGGAAGTTAATTTGTGTGTTAAAATTCTTTAAGATTTATTAGTATTTTGTCGTTTATAACAATATTGAATAATTAAGATTGGTTAACACTTAGTTATAATTTTATAATTACTTTTGCATCCGCGACTTTCCATGTTTTGAAAGTCAAAGGCACCATTTTTGAATTTGAAATTGTCGTTACTTACAAAACTGCTAAATATTATACTTTATATTTAAAGTTAAGTAAGGACAATTATTCTAAAAGACATGCCGGCTTTTACAAGATTTAAAACAGGTAGTATCTCCAGAAAATCATGGGCTGAAATAGTACAAGCTGACTCACAGAATGATTCATTCATAACCCTCCACTCCCAAAGGAGCATAGGCCTTCAACAAACACATGCCAAGTCCTCCTGTCCCGTGCCATCATCTCAAGTTCTTTCCATGTTCTCCTCATCATTTTCACCTCTGTTTCCAACTCTCTTCTCCATGTACTTCTTGGTCTTCCTCTGCCTCTCTTGCCCTGGGGGTTCCAGAACAAGGACTTCACAGAATGATGATCAAGGGAAAATCAGGAATACGAATAGGCCTAGAGAAAAGGAAAGACAGAAGATACAAGCTTCAAAGGAAACAATTAAGAAAAAAGGAAGATGTCAGAGTAAAATGATAGAGAAAACCAATAATCTGAACATTGATTCAAAGAATAAGGGTCTTGAGAACCTTATGAAAGACCAAAAAATCAATAGGCCTACTCATAAAGTTGAACAAAACCTCCCAAGATTAAGGATTTTTCAAATCAGTGGCAATGTGGTAAGTATTAGAGCATTACCAGACAGTAAGATCATCAATGTACTAAAAACAGTTATAGATAAAGGGTCAATAACACACATAAAAAGAACAAATTTTGGCATAATACTCACAATGAACATGACTGAAAAGTCAAAAGCTTTAATAAAACAAATTGAAGTAAGTCCTGTTCAAGTAGAATTGGCACACAGCATTAAAGCTAGGCTAGAATTAGTCAAAGAAACCAGGAAATGTGTAATTAAAGGAATACATATAACAGTTCCAGAGGAAGAAATAAGAACTAGACTACAAACAGAAAATCCAAAATATAGGATTCTTAAACTGGAAAGGATATCGCAACAATTAGGAACTTCAACTGTAATAATAGTTACATTAGAAGGGCGAGAAATACCATCACATTTCTTCAGTGGCAGTACTACAATCAAAACAGAAGCTTACATACCACCAGTCATTCAATGCTCAAACTGCCAGAAATTTGGTCACACCAAAAGAACATGTAGAAGTAAGCCTAAATGTCGATATTGTGCAGGGGACCACACTTATTATCAATGCAAATTAGTAGAAGATGATAAAGATTACAGAACAAGAAATAAAAACAGAAAATGTGCAAATTGTCTAGGAAACCACAGTGCACGTTTCCTTGGATGTCCACATTACCAACAAACAAAACTAGCTCTAATAAAATCAGTCAATACTAACACACCATTTAAAGTAGCACTACAACAACATCAATCATCAGTCGCTACATCTACAACTCCGACACCAAGAGAAATCACAGTCAGAACCAGAAATGTGGAAATAACCCAAAAGAAAAATAAAGTCCAAAAAAATACTGACAAAAGAAAGCAATCTACCAGAAGAAAGTGAAATA